>JAPQRP010000010.1:27928411-27943536 GCA_037367295.1 Apogon hyalosoma
CATCAGCACACGCATAGACATGATGACATCAGCTGGATCGATGCCAAAATAAGATACAATACGTGTGAGGGGCGGGGCTTGTTGTGCCTGGAACAACTTGTTATTTCTGTTTTACTTGTTTGTATATTTGTTAAATCTCATTGCATGTTCGGAATAAATCATTAAATCTAAATCTAATCTTTGCTATTTCACCAGATACTTACCCCGCCTTCCAAAGGGGAGGCGAGGGTATTGTTTTTGGTTTTGCTTTTTTGTCTGTTTGTTTGTATGTCTGTTTGTTTGTCAGTAATTTTATGCAAAAACTACTGGACCAATTTCCATGAAACTTTCAGGAAAGGTGCGAAGTGGTCCAGAATAGATCCCATTAAATTTTGGTGAATGTAGGTCAAAGGTCAAGGTCACGGTCACCAAAAATGTGTTTTCACAATGATAAGAGATAGGGCAAAGCAGGGAAAACGTTTGCGAGGGGCGGGGCTTGTTGTGCCTGGCACCACTTGTCTGTTAGTGTTTCTGTTTCTAGGTAAAGTAGACATTTTACGAATCTGCAGCATGAATCTCCTGGCCTTCTCCTCCTCCTTAGATTTTGGATTTCTTCACTTCCCCATGTGCGCCTTAAAAGATAATTAAAGCTGGAGAGTCGGACTCTGTTTCCCAGACAGATGTATTATTCACTGCAACGTCTGGAGAGTGTTTTGGATCCGTTCACTCTTTCATTCTCCTGCTGGCTTCCTTCTTCTTCTTCTTCTTCTTCTTCTTCTTCTCTCTCACTCATCTTCGTTTCCATTCCTTCTCCCCAGATATGTTTGCGAGCCCAGACGTTGGTCTGAGGAGCCTGGATCGGTTGCCACGGTGACAGACCTAACAACAGGCGTAAACAGATGCATGAGGAGGAAAAAGATGGAGGATAGAGGGAGAAGAGAGGTGAAAGGGCAAGTGGAAAAGGCCAAGGGGCAAATAGAGCGGGGGAGTTCCACATCAGAGGAACCCAGGGGTAAGAGGAACTACTTGGATTCGAGTCAAATGTGGTGGGCTGCACGGCGGAACAAAGAGATCATTAAAGATGTACCCGTGGAAGAGACGAGGACTGCATGTACATTTGCTGCTTCACTGCACCAGTGCAAGAGGAAATCTTGATAAACCCTGCTCCACTAATTCAGGATGGCAGAGAGGCAGGAAAAAATGACACAGAAAAACTTAACTGCAGGCTTAAAACAAGTCTTAAAGTATAGAGGAAGGGTGTGCACAAAATTAACCCTTTATTGGGCACGGGACTATTTTAGGTCATTTCTGCACACGTGACAATGCAAAGGAAAACTCCTCAAACAAAACCAGTGTTTATCAGGTGGCGTCATAATTTACAAGTCTATGGGTAAGATGTTGAAGATCATCACTGTGCTGATTGTTATGGAAGCAATAGTTTTCAGTAAATAATTAATAATCCAAGGAGCTGAGCCACTTCTCCCATAGGATGCCCTTAACCACTGGTTCTCAGCCTTTTTTGTCTCGTGACCCCATTTTAACATTCCATATTTCTGGCGACCCCAAACATTCAAAACAGAGACTTTTTTTTTTTTTTTGGTAAAATTAATTTGCTTTTGATCATGTAATAGTTTCCTCTACAATGTTGCAAATAAACATTAATTTTAGCCGACATTTTTTTTTTTTTTGGGGGGGGGTGATCCGCCATGGCAGAGGTCTGTGCTCTCCGAGTGCTTTTCTAGTTATTATTATTATTATTATTATTATTATTATTATCATCCCACACTCTGCTATTTTCTTCAACCACCTTTAGCTTTGAATTCACATTTATTGCCATCATTTTATGGACGCAATATTGTTTTGTTTGCTTTATGACGATGCATTTTCCATTTGTTGAGTTTAACAAGTAGGAAAACTTCCTCCATCCTCCATATCACAAAAGTCAACACATTTGGAGGTTTTGGGTTTTTTTTTTCTTTTTTTTCCCGAACAGGACGCGTACTGAAAAGTAACTAAAGCTGGAAAGCAGTGGAGTGAAAAGTGTCATAAACTGGGAATACTCAAGTAAAACAAGTACCTCAAATGTGTGATTAAATGAAGTGCTGACATAAAAGTATTTCTTTTCTTAGTTTTACTTTTTTTAATCTTTATTTAACAAGAATGTACACTTTTGTAAGTGTATCTTGGCACCCAAATACACATTTAAACACATCCATACAGCTAAGCCCACAGGGGTGTCCAAATCCAGTCCTCGAAGGCCTGTACCCTGCATGTTTTAGATGTTTCCCTCTTCCACCACACCTGGTTCAGTTAATGGTCAGCTCATCATTAAGCTCTGCAGACGCCTGATAACGATGTAATGGATTCAAGGTGTGATGGAAGAGGGAAACGTCTAAAACATGTCGGATACCGGCCCTGGAGGACTGGGTTTAGACACCCCTGAAAGGGTTTGTGTCCTTTCTGTACCTACCTGGCCCACTTTCATAGACTTACTCAGAAATATTTTTGATTTTTGATTCCTAGAAGGATCCATCTTATGCCATATATTGATCTACTCCAACTATCTAAACCTCCAGATGCGTCTACAGCAGCAGATGAACTCACCCCCATTTACCATCACCTTGCACCAGCAAAATTTCCTAAAAATCACATCAAAGCTCTTACGCTATTTTATCAACTTCTATATCAGCCGTGCATATAATACTGAAATAGTGCCTTTAATATGTATCCAGCTCCATATAATGACCAAACATGACCTTTGACCTGAACTCATTTGAATATCATGTTGGAAAATACAGCAAAATCCTTAGGGTTGACTTTTCAAATCTAAAAGAACATTCTCGCCCACCTTGTAGATTCTATTGTTTGACATATGTTAAACACGTTATATTCATACATCAAATATATCAAGCTTTAGAATCTACGAGGAGGGCAAGATGTTCAATTTGAAGACAAACTAAGAAGGTTTAAATATGAGAATATAGTTTTGTTTCTTATTAAATGTAAAATACAATTGTTAAATTTAAGAAATATGAAAAGAATATAGTTTTGTTGCTCAATAAATGTAACATCTGCTTTTTGTTTCCATACATGGTTTTATTTCTTAGTATTACAGACATTTTCAGGCTAAAAGGAATCTATTTTGGAGATGCTTGATATTCAGCAACTGAGTCATGCATCACTGAACATGGTCCGAAAGGATTTTCTAGACATAATTATGCATTTGACTGAACCAGACACAACTATTTTTTTTTTAATAAATCCAAAGTGGGCAAAACAGATAGGATACATGACAATAAATAAATTTCAGAATCAACAGAAGCACATCAAAAATAGTAATTTTACAGCTGTATCTTTGTCCACGCACCCAGGACTGAGGAACTGGAACATGATGATCATTGTATCAGATTCTGCTCATCGTGTGTTTGGAAAATCGCAGTCTATCTAAAACAATTTTGACATATTTGCAACATTTCTGAGTGAAAGCGTTCAACAGTTTTCCTTCTATAATTGAAGGAGAAATGCTCTTATTCTCTTATCAGGGCAGTTACAGTTTCTGTTCACTCATTATTTTTATCCTGCACTGCAAATAAACTTCTTAATCTGTTCATTTTAACAAGTTTCCTGAAAAACTCCATAGTTTAATATCAGAAAAATAACTGAACCATTTACATGAAGTAAATTTTGTACATTTTTAGTCTGCTCTAGTTCCATGACATCACTTGTGGTTTATTTTCCACATTTTAAACACTATCTATTGCTCAGCACACACGCAGTAAATAAAGTGTAACACCGATAATGCACATAATAAACAGCTGTTCTTTTCTTTTACTGGTATTCTGTTGTAGAAACTCTCTAAACTGATGAATGGGGTCTAGACAGACTTGTGTAATCACTGATTTCTTAAGTATTAGAACATGAGGTCAAAACTAAACCAAGACGTTTCTGTAAACGGTCACAGCTGTTTCCAAGTAAACTGTTAAGTTTCTCTTCATCTTCCAAAAACATTGAGCCAACTTGTCCTTTTTTTTATTTAACCTTTATTTACCTCAATTTTGACGAATTATTGAGAACACTGAGCCCTTGAGAGTGGACTTAAAACACAATAAATAGACTAAAATAATGATGGAAAAAACACACAAAAACAATTCACAGTCTTCATTGGACAGGTTTTATTTGTGATCCGATTGTAAATGAACTTGAGTGGGAGTTTATTTTTTCTCTTGCGAATATTACGTCTATTAAAGCTGTGGAACTGGATGGTTTTATTGGTGTCAGTCAGCACAACACGTCCGTCTTCCTTAAACGATGACAGGACTTTACTAGAATCACACATCAGAAGTCGGACACTCTTCAATGGAAACACCTCTGTCAAAATGGTAGAAATAAAGCTTTTATTTTGCAGAAAACTGTCATGGAAACCCAGCTACTGTCAAAAGCGAGGGTGGGATGCATAAAGAGGGGCTGTTTTTAAATCCACATCCTGACCCTAGAGGCAGCATCCCAGTCCCCCAGCCCTGATGTTTGCTGTGTATTCTGTGATAAGCCCTCCACACCACTAGGGGTGTGCTGGTCTCTTTTGTTTCTCCCGTTACAGGATCTGATCGAGGCGGGGTTGTCATAGTCATCAGTAGATACGCTGCACCTGGTGTAGCGCTCGTCCTTATAGCCCCTCCCTTTCCGGGGTTAGGGGTTGAAACTTCTTCGACAATGAACGAAGCAGCAGGTTTGTCCAAATCGTGGTTACTTACCTGGTGAAACTGGATTTGGATCCTTTGACATAACATCACTTCTCTTGGATCTTGGGCTCCAAACTTCACGTTAGCATGTTTTCCTTTCAAATGCTTGGTGAGGTGAGCGGTTGAGTTCGCGGCAGTGGACAACAGTTTTTTCTCCAGGGCACAGTGTACACTTCGCACTCGCATTCCTCCCTTTAGTTTCGGCGAGTTGAAAGTAAAGGGAGTACTTCCATCCCTCAAAGTCATCGTTGGCTGCTTCTCACTCGCTAATGTGGCCGTGCTAGCACCAGCCTCCGTGGCGTACTGTGTGGAATGACAGCTCGTAACTGTAGCGCAGTCGCAGATGTTTCACTACTGGATGACTACAGAGCTAAAAATTATACATGACAGCAAATCTGTCCCTTGTGCGAAAAAGGAACTACATTTCGTTACCAACTTTTCAGGAGTAACGCGTTACACTACTTTTTACCCAAAAAAGTAGTTACGTCACGCACAACACTGCTTGCTACTCTTCTTTTTAGTTGCGGTCTTTGAGCCGGGCCATAACAGTTCATACATGCTGTATCGCATTTGTCCAGCAGTGACCACCAAGGCGTTCACATGATTCTGGGCATAGCAACGTAATTGTAAGGCTATTGTATTCCAAAATTACTAATATCTCCCAAAATATTAGTCCTATCAACTTGTCGTTTTTGCTAGTTTCATCCTTGACCAAACATACATAAATATGCCAAACTGCAGCAGTCAGCTCTTTACGGATTTTGTGTGATGCCCAAGACACACACACATGCACACAGTCCACTTCCCTTTTATGATATAGATTGTCTGAAAGAGATGCTTTCAACAGTTTCATATGTTTAGGGTAAATGTTATTAATATTACTAACTAGAAATACAATCCAGGTTGTAATAATGTTGAATTATCCTAAAGGACATCGATGTCACGGGTGGTTCGGCGTTGCAGTGACTATCTGACAGAAAGACGTCTGCATGTCCTCCCATACCTGCGTGGGTTTTCCCTCCACCATCCAAAGAAATCCACCTTTATTGGTTATTTGAAATCATCTGTAGATGTGAAGATAAGAGTGAAAGCCTGGCGATGAACTGGTGACACGTCCAGGGTGAACCTCGCCTTCGCTCACAGGTCATAGGTCGTCGACAGGCTCCCTGCGACCCTCTGCAGGATTAAGCAGATCAGAAAATGAATGAATGAATAATAAAATGTCAGGTCGAATAAAAGGCTTTGATTTTGACCATTCACTCACCAGCTGAACTCCAATTTTTGGAGATTCTGTTTATTTAATAAAGCTTTTTTTTTTTTTTTTTTTTTTTTTTCCAATAGGCTCCCACAGCCCCATGAACCTCACCTCAGAAAATGGATGAATGGAGATCAATATAAAATGTACAGCGCCCATGAAAAACATCCCCTCCCTAAGATGTTTTGCACTTTTATTGCTTTCAAAAATGGAATCATGTTCAATACAATTTGACTTTTTTGACCAAAAAAATTACACGATGAAAGTGAAAGTAATGTGAATTAGTAAAAAAAAAAAAAAAAAATACAATGTGAAATACATTTTTCCACACAGTTTCACCCACTTTCACATCAGTGTTTAGTAGATGCATGGGTGGCACGGTGGCATTGTGGTTAGCACTTCAGCCTCACAGCAAGAAGTTTCTGGATTCGAAGACCTGCCTTTCGAAGTGTTTCTAACGTGCATGTGGTGTTTCAATGCTGACTGCTAATGCTAGGTACTGTGTGTCTGTGTATTGAACTGGGTAACATGTAGACTGATCAACCAATGCAGAGAATAAAGCAACGCAAATGATTTGATTCTTACCAAGATAAAAAACAAACAACAACAAAAAAACATAACAGATTTAGAAGTGTTGGGTAATTTATCTTGTTTTAAGAGTGAATTTCTTATTTTAAGTATTCATGCATCTGTAGATGTATTTATTTCTAGATTTAATAATCTTAACCCATAAAGACCCAGTGCTACTTTTGTGGTAGTTTCCAAATGAAAGTTTCTCTATTTCTACCTTTCTTAACTGATTTATCATCATTTTCTTTTAAATAATATTATCCCCTGTACTTTGCATTTTTTGGTATAAATCATGTATTTTCCTATATTTAATTCACAGATCATGTGGATGTTCAAGAAAACTCTGAGCAAATTCAGTGTTAATTCTATCAAAACAGGAAACTGAAGAAAAAGTTACTTTTTCAGCAAATATATTGCTAACTGAATGTAAAACCCAGTGTGTCCATCCACTGTCATTGATCCAACTCCATGGGTTTTACCGGTGAATCAACATTGTTGAAGATGACGGTGTTTCCACGGTAACTATGGAGCCTCTGAACGTCCAAATGTGTCATATCTGATGACCATGAAAAGACGACGAACTGCATTTTACACCAGTTATTGACATGTATTGATAGGATTAGTGGATCGACAGGTATTAAACAGTTTAGATCAGTAGATGGTTTGTGTCACCGGTGGTTCATTCAAGAAGTCTTGTCACGTGAAATTCTCCTGCTGCATGGACAGATATTTCACTTGTTTTGAGAAGCCTTTTCCTCAGATTTAGTGTTTTTAGAAACCCCTTTTTTTTGCAATGAGAAAGTTAACCTTTAACCTTTGGCTAAAATCTCAGCACTGACTCTATGGCCTTAAGACTCAATCAGGCTTTCACATCTGCACATTGTGATTTTACTCCATTCTTCTGAGCAAAACTGCTCATGTTCTATCAGGCTGCAGAGGGATTGGGCGTGAACAGCCTTTATCAGTTTCATTTATTGAGAAAATGCAACCAGAACCGTCACCTTGTCTTTAAACTGTTTCTGTAGAACTTTCACTGAACGCCTCAGGTCATTGTTTTTGTTGGAAAACACATCTCTGTCCAAGGTGTTGATTGATCTCTTATCCTGTTATAAGAAACCGGATTCATCCAAAAGTCGGTAAATACTGTGATTCATGCGCGTATTGCAAAAGATTTCATTGTTAAAGAAAGTGCTTGCATCACACAATAGGCAGTACATATTTCTGTGAACTCTTACTCATGGAGGGTTTGCAGTCGTAGATGTTCAGCTGAACTTCACTGGACCTCAAGAGTCGACCACAGCATCAGCACAGACCGGCCTTCAATAAGTGACTGCGAGTCCACCGAGGAGGTTCTGCTGGTTTGTGTAAAGAAGACGTCCAGACAGATGCAGAGAGCGGGTTAATGACAGGAGGATGAGTAACACCGCACACATACCCTCAGACTATACAACACAGCTGCGTGTTGACTTAAAGAAACACACAGGAAGAGTGCGGCTATGGGATGTGGGTGTGTGCATGTATATATCTGTGAAGTGAGTGAGACTGTCGGTTATTAATCAGTCTGAACTAAATCCACCCACAGACACAACTTAGGTGGTGACTGTAGAGTGTGTGACTAAATGAAAACCACGAAACATGTTGTAATACTTCATACTTTTGTATTTTCTGTACCTATTACTGTTTCTACGAGGGCTACTTATATATAAGTATTTTAAAATTTTTGTACATATCTTATACACCTTTTAACCCTGTAAAGCCTGAACCATTAAATCACTGACATAAAATTCCAGTTCTTTGAACCTGGGGCCTTTATTGTTCTTCTGAAAAACCAAAACTTTTTTTTTTAAATATCAATTTCCATGTGTGAGTTTCAATTTTGTACTATATTTGATACATCAGGTCTCAATGCTCGAATATTATTATTTTTGAACAAACAAAAACATAATATAACATAAACATGTCTAACAAAGTGGTAACTCCTTTTCTAAATGGTCATAGTTCTTCCTCCTTCCTCATTAGTGACAGTCTTGTAGTGTCAGTGGAAAGGCCTCTGGTGAATGAGTTCCTCCCCCCTGGTGGATTATCTGTGTATTGCATGTATCTAATTGTATACATCAGGTTTTTCAAGAAAAAAAAAATCACACTGATCATGTAGAGGGCTTCAAAACTAAAGTATCAAATATGGCACATTTGGTGTTACAGGGTTAGGTTTCTTACCTTATATGTTATGTATATGTTTGTGTTTATGCAGATGCTGTACGTGTATGTTTACATGTGTATAAGAATTGTGGGGGTGCTGGGGGGGTGGTTTGCAGCTGTCTTTTTAAGTTGTTGTTTTTTTTTTTTCCTTTTTGTTTTTTTTTTTCACTTTGTATTTTTACCTTTTTGTAAATGACCAATAAAACTTAAATGACAAAAAGAGTTTCCTACTTTAATCATATTTTTTTTCCTCCAAAAGCTGAGACTGAACATTTCTATACTGTAAAAAAAAAAAAAAACTGTCTCATTGAATATAAATAAATACACCCACAATAATATTAAAATGAATGCTTGAGCTTACTCAGCAAAGAGTAGATGTAGCGAAAAGAATCACCTGGAAGCTGAAAATAGTGAGTTTCTTTAGTGAAACAGTGAAAACATCCGGTTTTTCTCAGTGTATTCAGTACTGAGAAAATCGTGAGTGGACTCTTGTGTACTCATACTCTTGATGAATGTAAACTTTGAACCACCATGTTCGTAAGTTATCATTGTCTACTGTTGTAAAAAATAAAATCAAACACAATGATAAAAATATATATATATATATATATATATTTTGAGAAAACAGTCTGGAATTGGGCCAGTTGCTGTGAAATATGCACAATCTATTCTATACCGACCAATCACAAGTCTGGGGGGGCGGGTGTTTCGCTGTGCGTCACACACACCAACTTATTTTTGTCACAAGTCAAAGTCAGTTCCAAGTCCCCAAATCTCTTTACAACTGCTGTCGGTTGTTTACTTGATTCAAAAATAAGGGTTGAATGACAGATTACACCCTGTATTCTTAAGTTTCTCTGACAAAAGCCTCACATCACTCTTATCTGTGATTGGTTCACTCGGCGCCTGTTAGTCCCGCCTTCATATTTGGATTCAAGCCCTGCGATCCAGATGGATTTCTCACTGAGAAAGACGGATGGCTGGCCAGGCTAGTGAAAACACAGTATTTAGTTTCAATTTCAGCAAAATGATCTTTTCTCAGACAAAGTAAAATCTGGGCTTTAAAAGAGCCAGATGAAACTTTTGGGTTTTTCTAAGGCAAAGACAACTGATTCACACTGATACTCCTCACAATAGAATATTATAATTTATCAATATCTCATGTTATTCAAGATTCTTTATTGTCATTCAACATTTAAACAGAACACACACATTTAAAATAGAAAAAAAACAGAGCAAAATGCAGATAATAATAATAATAAATAAGTCAACGTGGAAGAAGAGGAGAAATGACTGAAATGTAAACCGATTATTGCATATTATATTACAGTAATTGCACTTTATATTGTGTAGTAGATTGCATAGTTATGTTGTACTGTTATTGTATTGCACATAATGAGCAGCATCTTATCCTATCCTATATTATCTAATCTCATTTTATCTTTTCTTATCTTATCCTATTTTATCTTATCTTATCTAATCTTATTTTATCTTATGCTATTTTATCTTATCTTATCCTATGTTATCTAATCTTATCTTATCTTATCTTATCTTATCTTATCTTATCTCCCTGTATTGTGAGTGTAAATACTTACTGTAATCCTTTCTCGAGCCTTTCAGCCAATATGGGACACTTTGTTCTGTAGAAACCTCAGGATCTGAATAATCTCTGGGAAAAGATCATTGCTCCTTTGAGGATTATTTTCCTGGATTCCTAGACCGTCTGCGTGTACGAGTGTGTATTTGCTTCTGGATGTGATTGTTATTCAGTCATTAGCTGAAGACACAGCTGCTATTCGTTTACAGTTCGTCCACATTCCTGTACTCTCGTGCTGGATTTAATGCCGGGATCAGACCACATGATAATTTTCTCTGTTACGGAACTCTCTGTGTCCGATTAGGCGATGATAGAGTCATAAAATCCTGCTGCGTTGTGGTTGAGAGACATGTCTGGCTACATGTCGCTGCTACATCAGTGACAAAGTGCCTGATGTCATTGGGAACGACGACAAGAATGGAAACAAACAGCGGTGTCTGAAGTGTTGATACTGAGAAAAGCCAAAAAAGGGGAACAAATACAGATAATATCAAACACTTCAGATGTGTGATTACCAGAAAAGCATTGTATTGTAAATGGCTAAAATTGTCCGATTTTAGGGTAAATTATTATTACAAACAGAAGATTTACAATGGGTACATGTTCTAAAAATGCCCTATAGTTCTTCTAAGGTAGTTTCACGTAGTTAGATCTATCTCTGCATTTGTGCTATGCTAGGTCTGGAAACATCTACTATCTTCCTGTAACAGGTAAAATCGCTCTCGGTTATTTGGCTAGTTCTGAAAATGAATCATATATTGATTTTGGACAGGGTTGAAGGTTGGATGCTGACAGTGTAAAATAAAATATTGTGTTTTGATGGCATATGTGCATATGAGCACACAGTCGTATGGAAATGGCTAAATCTCTGCAACAAAAACCAACATTAAAGAATAAAGACGTGTCTTTGTTGAAACTTGTTTTCTTGGTGTAGTTGCAGCTCAGAGGTGCAACTTCTCAACTTTCATATACGTAGCAAAAGGGACTTCAAAACACTAGCGATAACAGATGGATGGAGAATGAAAATCCTGCTGAGAGATGAAAATATCGTCCCTCATTCCAACAGAGTACATCCACATCAGAGAGGAAATGGATGAGGTGGTTCAGGACCTGGAACAGGCTCCATGACAGGTCCAGGACACGCTGGAGGGATTATACCTGAAGTAGCAGGAGATAAAGGAGGTGGAGGAAGGAGGAGGGAGGTCTGGGACTGTCTGCATGAGCTGATGGATGGATGGATGGATGGATGGATGGATGGATGAACAGATGGATGAACAGATGGATGAACAGATGGCTGGATGGAGAAGAGGTAGAAGATGGATGGATGGATAGATGGATGGATGGATGGATGGATAAGAGGTAGAAGATGGATGGATGGACAGACGGATGGACGGACGGACGGATAGATTTACGGATGGATGGATGGATGGATAGATTTACAGATGGATGGATGGATGGATGGATGGATGGATGGATATACTTGTCATTCCAAAGGTTCAGTTAAAGATAGTTTTGCTTTTGAGTCACATTTATCATCAGGTTGTACATGTGAGAAAACGTGCTGCAGATGGATCATAATTCACGACTGGTTAAGTGAGACCACATTTCAAATCTTTGGTTCATTGATTGTACTTTGTACCAAAATCTGGGAATCTCTATCTTTACCATGACGAATATATAAGTAGAAGCTAAAGTGTTGATGACAAAAACATGACACAGATAAAGAAAATCAACTTGTAGACTTTAATTTTTGTGCAGAATAAAAAAAAAACAACAGAAAAGACTTTGTTTTTCCCCAGATGTAATATTCTACTCATGTCAGACAGTCTGAAAGAGATACTATCAAGACGTTAATTCTTACCACTTGGTGTTTGCTAACATTGGTCTGATGTCATCGTAGAGACTCTTCCAACCTTTCAAAAAACAACAGTTTCGTTGGCAAAACAGAAAATGGTACAAAGGTTTAGATCATGTGTTGCATTAGTTGTGTTAATATAATATTACTGATACGTCGTCCATGTTCCAACTTTGGAATATTCGCTTACATTTAGCTCCAAGTACCACCCACTCCACCCAAATGGATCAAAGTGAAAATGATCCAATCACCACCGCATCGCCTCTGCCCAGTCCCAGCATGATGACGACACGTGTTCATTAAACTATTAGCTCCCGCCCGTCGCCCTTCACCCTCCCGACCACCCACTCACGATCCTTACATCTGTGTGTGTCTGTCCACCTCCATCTCCACCTCCACCAGTTCGACTACATTCATCAGGTTTAATGTTTCATACGATGTTTTTTTTCCCCCTCTTCTCTTGTTTTGCTGAACTCTTTCTGGTGTAAATATGGTTTGTCTCAAATTGAACACAGCGTTGGGGTTGCGACATACTGACTAATGTGTTGTCTTGTGAAGAAAACTAGAAATCATGACTTTACAGCCGGACAAGTGTTACAGCCTTTACGCGGTTGGAACATTATGGAGAATATTTCTATCACACAGTGTCCGGCTACAAGAAAAAGCGGCCTGTATCCGATCCGGTGTATGGTCTGGTCTTAAAAAAACACTTTTCATACAAGAGGGAGGAAACATGGTTTGCACAGAGTGTGTTCAGTGTCGGTGCCAGCAGAAATGTAACGTAACGCTCCATCCGTCCTCAGAGGAGCTGCTGCCAAACGCAAGAGGGAGAATATGAGACGGCCGTGCACCGGCTTCTACATGTTCACTGTCATTTACTAAAGGTTTGTTATAGACCAGGGGTTTTCAACAGGGGCAGTACCGCATCAGGACAACCAGCAGGGGGCGTTTGGAACGAGAAAGCTGAGATGGGGGGGCGCTGAGACCGAATAGGGGGGCGTTAGTCTGTATAAGTATCAATATGAAGCAGCATGGTATGTTAATATCAACCACACACACACGGCACGTCGTGCCCGTGTTTGTTGCGTGGAATTCCAAAAAAAAAAAAAAAAACCCGAGTGATGGTTTCGTTTAGGTTTGGTGTGTAAACAAATGGACTGTTTGTGATGGAGTACACGCAGCTTTAAAAAGCAGATCAAATTTATTTCTGCTGTATTGTAATAAAACAAAAGGTTAAAAACAAATGGCTAAAATTGTCCGATTTTAGGGTAAATTATTGTTACAAACAGAAGATTTACACTGGGTATATGTTCTAAAAACGCCCTATAGTTCTTCTAAGGTAATTTCATGTAGCTAGACCTATATCTACATTTGGTTAGTGCTACGCTAGGTCTGGAAATATCTACTATAAAAATCGCTCTCGGTTATTTGGCTAGTTCTGAAAATGAATCATATATTGATTTTGGACAGGGTTGAATGTTGGATGCTGACAGTGTAAAATAAAATACTGTGTCACTGTTTTATGAATATTTGAAACTTGAAAAAAGACCAAACTGATAAATGAATACTGTTAGTATTCACATTAACCAATGTTTATGTCTAATTGTATTTTACTAATTTTGTATGTACTTTGTCTGATGTGATATTGTGACAACCCCACTTAGGTTTGGGATTGCAGTTCCAGTCCCTGGTGACACCTGGGCCCGGGTCACCTGCCTATAAAGCTGTGGCTGTTGTAACATCCTCTCTCTCTCTCTCCTTCCCTGCAGACGCAGCAGCTCGCTGATGTGCTTTGTTTGAGTTTTTCTTCTGTTAACGTGTTTCAACACTTTTACACACATACATCCCGGTTCCAGACTTACAACATGCACTACATACATATTTGCTGATATTTGTCTTTGTTAATGCATTATTTAAATCGCTTGTTTTGTATCATTTAAATCATTTTGTTTATAATAAATCACTTTTGTTCACTTTACACGGTGTGGCAGATATTAATTACAAATTTTGTATTGCAAAACTTGAATTGTACTTGTCTGTGTCTAAGTATTTTAAATGTATGTTTTAAAAACTATGTGTTTATAATCTTGGGCTCCTTTTTAGGGTGACAATTCAACACCTGTCCAGGGACTGCAGATGAAAAACAGCCATTAGGCTAACTCTGGTGCATTTACAGCAATGTAAATAAATGTAGAATGTCCCTGTTAAATAAACCAATAAGTAAACAAATGAAATAAATATTGAACAGCAATAATAGATGCAGGACAGATAAAACAACTGCAGTACAAGAATGATGAAACAGCACAATTTAATGTTTTATTTATTCAGTTTTAACCCATAAATACCACCGGTGACCAAAGTCATCTACTGATGTAAACTGTTTCATACCTGTTGATCCACGAATCCCATCATTACATGTAAATAACTGGTGTAAAAAGCAGTTTGTCGTCTTTTCGTGGTCATCAGATATGACCCATTTGGGCGTTCAGAAGCTCCGTAGTGAACATCTTCTACAACACAGTTTCACCGGTAAAAACCCATGGAGTTTGATAATTGACAGTGGGTGGAGACACTGGGTTTATGTATTTCACTGAAGGAGTCACTTTTTCTTCAGTTTTCTCTGTTTTTGATATAATAACCTTCAACTTTACATCTATATGATTAGTAAATGAAATACAGGAAAATACCTGATTTTAACTGAAAAAATACAAAATAAAGAAGATAATATTACAATAAATGGTGATAAATCATGAAAGAAAAGTTAAATATGGGGGGGAAATCCATTTGGGAACTGCCACAAATGTAGCTCTGGGTCTTTATGGGTTAAGAGAAGAAGAAAGAGAAGAAGGAGGAGGAAAGAAAGAGAAGAGAAGAGAAGAGAAGAGAAGAGAAGAGAAGAGAAGAGAAGAGAAGAGAAGAGAAGAGAAGAGA
>JAPQRP010000010.1:27960709-27976517 GCA_037367295.1 Apogon hyalosoma
CGCTCCAAACCACCTTTCTGGTGTCATTACTCAGAAATAGGGTTGAAGATGGAGCTGTGGAGTTGAATGAATGAAGATTCAGACCCAAGTAGAGCATTTACAGTTTATGTAGAGCACAGGGAAATGTTTAAAATGCATAATTCCATTAAAAAAAAAAAAAAAAGCCAAATATCACCCCTTTAAGTATTGTTAAAGAGCCACAATGAAATAGATATATATATTTGTCTGACATCTATTTTCTTTTTTGGTTGATTTATTTCAGTATACTGGAGTGTCCTTTTGAATCTGGAATTTCTTTTTCCTACTTCTGTTTGAAATAAAGTCTATCTATATATCTACATCTGTGTCTACAGATTCTGCGTACTCTGTCATACAGTTTGATTCTAGTGTGGAAACTCAAAATAAACGAAGCTTATTTCTCTAAAATGAGCCTGAGATCAGATGAGTTGTTGTGCGGACGGGTTAAGTCATAGATTTCTTGTCATCTGTGTTGTGCTGCCTCTAACACTGTGTGTATTCAGCCTCGTGAGCAGTGTGACACACCTCAGGCTACTGTCATGAATGGAGAAAAAGCTGCCTTTTATAGACTGCCGTACACTGCACGGTTTTCTGACATGCTATACATTTGCGGCGACCATTGCTGCTGTCAGATTGATTTTGCTATCAGAAATGGGAAGGACTTAATGATGCTCCACTGCTGTCTTTCCTCCAGGGCTTTTTGGTGAGAGCTGGTGTCGGGGGGGGGGGGACTCGGCTGGATCTCCTGTCTCTTTATCAGGGCTGGCCATTGGGCTGCCGCCGGCTCCTCAGTATCTGTGGATCTTCTCTGGTGCCTAGCGCCTCAGAGGCTTTCAACTCTTATCACAGCGAAATACATTAAAGACAAGATTAATATGAGAGAACGTAACAGGATGTTCGGCAAAGACTGAGTCAGGGATCTCCAGCCGCATCGCAGATATTGTGGAAATAGTTGAAAATGTGGATAGAACATGAAGCAGAAGATGTAAGAGGAAACGGTAAACAATGAGACGTTATTAAAGCACAGAGCCATTTTAGTCACATGTGGTCTGACAAACAGGAAGTATTCTTTTGGGATAATCCCACCAATGGCAAACCTCCAAGCTAACAACTACACCCTTAACCCTTAAAGACCCAAACCATCTACTCATCTAAACTGTTTAATACCTGTTGATCCACCAATCTTATCAATGCATGTAAATAATCGGTGTAAAATACACTTTGTCATCTTTTCATGGTCATCAGATATGACCCATTTGGACGTTCAGAGGCTCCGTAGTGAACATGGGAACATCATCATCTACAATATTGATTCAGTAACAAGGATTCTGTTGGGTGTCAGTAAATTAGAGTCTGGTTTCAACCGGCTCTGTATGTAAAGTGTCATGAGATAACTTCTGTTACGATTTGGCGCCATATAAATACATTTGATGTGATTCACCAGTAAAACCCATGGAGTTGGATCAATGACAGCGAATGGATGCTTGTTTTTCCATTCAGTTTTTGACATCTTTGCTGAAAAAGTCACTTTTTTTTTTCCAGTTTTCTGTTTCTGATAATATGAGCTTTTATGAACATCTACATGACCCACGAATTAAATGTGGAAAAATACCTGATTTTCACTGAAAAAAGGCAAAATACAGAGGATAATATTAGAATAAATGGCAATAAATCACTTAAGAAAGGTTAAATAGAGAGAAATCCAATGCAAAATTCTAAATTAAAATGCAGTTCGTCATCATTTCATGGTCATCAGATATGACCCATCTGGACGTTCAGAGGCTCCGTAGTTACCGTGGAAACACTGTCATCTTCTACAACATTGATCCATCAGTAAAACCCATGGAGTTGGATCAACAACAGTGGATGGACACACTGGGTTTATAATCAGTTAATGATAGATTTTGCTCAGAAAGTCACTTTTTCCTCAGTTTTTGATAGAATAACTCAACTTTAATCTGAGCTTTTATGAACATCTACATTATTATTTGATTAAATTTCGGAAAATACATGATTTAAACTGAAGAAGCACAAAATACAGAGGATAATATTCTCATAAATGGTGATAAATCACTTAAGAAAGGCCAAATATAGAGAAAAAAGTTTTTTTGGGAAGTGCCATAAAAGTAGCACTGGGTCTTTATGGGTTGAAGTGGTAAAATACTGATTAAAAAAAACAAAACCCTTTTTTTTTGCAAATGCACTGCTGTATCTTTGAGTTAGCACCACCCAAGATGAGGATGGTTTTAACAAATGCAAACAAGTCGAGAGTGTTTTCTCTTATTCCAGAATGATAATGGGTTCAGACAGACCTCTCTGCAGTGCTGGTACAACCCTAAAATAAAATGAAGTTAAGTCTGAGTATGTCAGACAGTGTAACCTATAAATTAATAAGTACCGGGTTCATTCAAGTCAGTGTGTTAGACAAATGCAACCACAAAACAATGAATGTCATTTCCTCTCCATTTTCATTTCTATTTAAAAAAAAAAGTGTTGCAAAGGTAAAAAGTTTTGCGATGCCAAAACAGTCGTCAGTTTCCGTTGTGGATTTCTGGAAACTACATTTAAAAAAAAAAAAATCATGCGTCATATCAGCCTTCTCTGTCTTCACTGCATTTATGTCATAATTACAGCAGTTACCAGAAGTTTTTTTGTCTTCTCTCAATGGACACAGTGAGCGGACCTGCTTTGTTCGGTACCAGGTAATGGTACTAATATAAGGAATGATGTTCAAAGGGATCATGTGGATGTTTACAGGTGTCTGGATGAGCACTTATGTTGGTCTAATGTCCTAAAATACATGTTCCTTTCACCTAACTTGTGTTTTTCCTTGTACTTTTTTTTTTTTTTTCCGCTTATGGGCAAGGAACCAAATATGGTAACTTCAAACACCTTGACTTTCTACATAAAAATAAAACATTTTGACAAGTTTCACAAAAATAATAAAGTCTTGTTATGTGCTCCAGTAACACACTAAGGTTGAAAGTTAGAATTTCTGAATATTTCTGAGTGTCCTATAAAGGGTTAAATAAACAAATACAATAAATTAAGAAAAGACACTGGACTTAGTAAACCTAGGGTATGAATCATTTTGAACACATTGTGTTTTGGAAATCCTTTAATAAAATACTCCTGAAATAAAGTATTTTTCCAAGTATCATTTGTTGTTATTCTCCCACTTGTGTATCACATACAAGTCAAACAACCTTGATGAAACTCAGTCATAAAAAAAAAAAAAAAAAAATTAACAAAAAAATAGCAGGGGTATGAATTTTTTGTTTTTTTAAACTTTATTTCTAGAGCTTTTCAGCAATTATAGACCTTTTCAACATTGAACAAATATAACATTTATAATTTCAAGCAATGTGTTCACAATACAGATTGACACCGGACATGATAAACAAACAGAACCCGTCGGTAAAAAAAACAAACAAAAAAAAACCAAACAAAAAACATGAATAACAAGACAGTGCATTCTGGTACATTTAAGGAAAGAGAATAAATAAATAAACAGGTCAATCACAATATAAACAACTAAAATGTATTTACAGTTTAAGGCCAGGTAACATAAGGGGTATGAATAATTTTGAGGACGACTGTATATGCAAGTACAACACCACCAGTACTTTTTAAATATATGTACTTGTTTGATTTATGTATTTGGTATCAAAATCACCAAATTTCATCACTTAACTTTTTTTTTTTTTTTTTTGCAGTCCTATAAGTACAGGAACAACGAATAGCAGAACATACACAGATGGACTTAATATATACCGTCTTTGCAGCAGGAAAGCATCATAATGATATTACCACATTATATGGAGATTTTTCTATCTTTTATGTTGTTTCCTCTCAAACCTTCACCTTGAGTGGCTCGACATTTTTCCAACTTTTATTCTCAACAGTTATTTCAAGACAAGGTCAATTGAGCGAAGATGCACTCCCATTAATTATCCCTATAAATGATGCATGAGAAGAGTTCAATCAGTCTCCTTAATTTCACAGCACAGAGCCAAAGTGAGTAAGATAACACTTAAAATACTTAAAGCAGCCTTCATATGTTCGTATGCATCAAATGTCACGCACAATGGATAAAGGAAAGCTCGCACTCCACATCAAATACATACAAATGTCACATCCTAGTAAAAGACTGGAGTTATTACGTTCAGCCCAACTCATTAAAATGTAGAAGTAGATTGCATAGTTGGGACGTGTTTGATGTATGAAATGTGCAGCTTTGGGTTCTAATGGTTCTTTATTCAGATTCCTACGTAAGACTCAGTTTGATGGACTGATAACTTCAGGAACATCGTCAGCCGACAATTTTCAGACGTCTACTTCGATAGGGTGACGATTTCTGTAATTTTGCTAAATTAACACCACGTCATTCACACTCAATTAACGCTTTGCTGCCCTGAAAAAATGACAATTTAAAGTCAAAATATTTAGTCATGGACATTGTTATACATAAAAGAGGACATTTTTTTCTGCAGTGCAGCTGGTGATTTTCCCTTAATATTCCTTAAAATAATAATACAAAAAAAAAAAAAAATCACCAATAGTCAAACACATATTAACCCATAAAGACCCAGTGCTACTTTTGTGGCAGTTCCAGGATATATTTTTCCTCTATATTTAATCTTTCTTAAGTGATTTATCAACATTTATTGTATTATTACCGCCTGAATTTTGAATTTTTCAGCATAAATCATGTATTTATTTCGCAGATCATGTAGATGTTCATAAAAGCTCAGATTATAATTGGGGGTTATTATATCAAGAACAGAGAAAACTGAAGAAAAAAATGACTTTCAATAAAATCTACTATTAACTGAAAATAAACCCAGTGTGTCCATCCACTGTCACTGATCAAAATCCATGGGTTTTGCTGGTGAATCAATGTTGTAGAAGATGACAGTGTTTCCATGTTTGGATGTTTAAACTGTATTTTACACCAATTATTTCAATGTTTTGACAGGTTTAGTGGTTCAGAAGTTATTAAACGTCTTAGATCTGTAGATAATTTGGTTGCCAATTGTTGTTTGGGTCTTTACGGGTTAACAAAGTAAAGACTTGAAATCTAAAACTCTGAAAATTCAGTTATATTTCATCGACATTTTCTTTTCACCCTGCTTTGCTTGTGACAAATTTAAGTACTTCCCGTCGTGACCTTACGCATTATCATCGTCATCATCATCATCATCACATTATTATTATGTAACAAAAAATAACCGCATAGTGCACGTTGCTACGTTGCCCCAAAACAAAATCCAACAAGTGAAAAAGTAAGCGGAGCTTTCTAATACTCCTGGTTGCAGAACACTTTGCCTCTCCTGCTCACTGATACCCTGCCTACACAGGGGTTAATTTTGGGTTAACTTTCAATCTTTTCAAATAGTTTTCAAAAATGTGTAAAAAAAATCCCAAAATTGAAATTGATGGCATCAAACTGTGTATGGCACCTCTCCTAGTGATTAAGAACATGTGTCAAATTTGAAAAGCGTTGGGATTATAGTGTCCGAGAAGCGGGATGGCCAAAAATCTTGGATGGATAGAAGGACGGATGGTATTATATATGGTGTTGGTGTCAAAATACATTTTGTTTATTTCTCTTTTGACCTTAATTGAATAATTGTTTAGTGGGTGTGGCTGTTACGATCACCACAGTTCATCATGGGTGTTGGCACAGGTGTGGCCAAGTCACATATTAAGCCCAACAGTTCATAATAGGCTACAATTGTAGTTCAAAAATATTCTCGATAAATCAAGAAAATGTTCTACTTAACATACAAAACACTGAAAACGCTGAACACTATATTCACCCTGTGGCTCACGGTCAGAAAATTGTTTGGGGCTTTCCTTACACACACACACACCACCCACCTCACACAACAGATATATGCATTTGTCAGTAAAAGGATTGGCATATCCAAAGGGAAAGGAAACCATCCAGACATTCATTCATCAAAAATACAACAGGTTGAACCCTTCCACACCATAATAGGAGCTAAATGTAAAGCCACTACATAATGACAAGGGTTGTAAATTGGGAAACTAACAAACTAACAGTACAGAGAACAAGAAAAAGGTAAAATCCAGTAAATCTATCATATAGATACAAAACATAACGTGCATGCACTTGAAAACCCTTGGTCTGACTTATCGGGCGCACCACAGCCCCCAGTGGCCTGATTTAGCAAAGTGTCTGGACAGACGGACAGATGGACGACCAACTGATGACAATACCCTGCAGCCAGTGTGGCCGTGGGCAAAAAGTGAAAAGGTGGGCCTCAAATAGTAGAGTGGAAATAGGAATCCCTGGGCAGGATGGGGGGAGGAAAGAAGGGCTGGAAAGTGGCCGACTGAAAACGAAGCAGGGATGCAGCGTCAGAAAACCAAGGGATGTTGAGGTCTGGACAGCACACCAACCGAACCGCGAAGGTCCAGCTCCTTTTAAAGACCACCTGATTAATTACAACCAGGCGAGGAGAAAAAGGGCAGGTGCACCCGACAACGACCTGTGGCCAAGATCCTAAACCAGAAACAAAGACAGCTGTTGTGTAATCTGTGCCCATAACAACGAAATTAACACATATTATAAAAAAATCCATACAGAGTATTAGCGACCGTCTGATATGACCCATATCAGTGTTCACGACCTGACATGACCCACCACAGACAATGAAATACACTAAACAGAGTTTTCTGACAGTCACATTATGTTATCCTGTTAGATATTCAGGTTAAACATGGTCAAGTTTCACTGGATGAACATGTGTTAAAGTAAAAGCTTTATCTGCTCTGAATACTTAGTCTCAAACAAGTGTTTCTTATTTTCATTGTTCACACTGGCAATAAGCCAACGTCGGCTCCACAAACAGTTGTTTGTTCCATGCAAACATAGAGCATGTGCCTGAAATACAAAACACACCATGGCACCCGTCCCAAACTTCAGACGGAGCTATATTTGTCATATTTTGTTAACATAAGTAGATACATACTCAGTGGCTAATGTGTCTGTTTCAGAGTCTGCATCTGAAGGCCTGTAGGATGAAAACAGACGGTTTGAAAGTAGCAAACCATGCAGACCTATTCTGGTAGAGACCCAAAACAAAGCAAAATAGATACATTTGGACCACTTCTGGAATGGAAATAAAATAAAATAAACACATGGTTTGCACCAGTGGAACTGCATGTGATAACTTGAGGAGGATTTTTATGAATTAACCCAAAAAAAAGGCCTGATACTGTAACCACCATTTATATCCATGATATTCATTCATTCTCTGAACCTGCTTTATCCTCACTAGGGTCATGGGGGGGGGGTGTGGTCGCTGGAGCCTTTCCCAGCTATTTAGGGGCGAAGGCGGGGTACACCCTGGACATGTCACCAGTTCATCACAGGGCTGACATATAGAGACAAACAATCACTCACACATTCACACCTATGAGCAATTTAGAATAACTAATTAACCTATCAGTGAGTGTTTGGATGGTGGGAGGAGCCGGAGTACCCAGAGAGAACCTACGCAGACACGGGTAGAACATGCAAACTCCACACAGAAAGGTCCCACCCCCCTGACTGGTGGAATTGAACCCAGGACCTTGTTGCTGTGAAGTATGAGTGCTATCCACTGCACCACTGTGCCGCCCCACATCCTTGATGTGTGCAACATTAATCATTTGCACTGGTTTTGTGCTTGAAAAGCCATGTAATCCTTTAGGTCAGCTGTCCAAATATAAATACACAGTGTTAAACAAGGGATGAACAGTGTTTAACCCAAGTGACTATTTTTGGTCATTTCTGCATCTGTTTCAAAACAGTAGTCGCTTTTCCATCATATATATATATGTATATGTATGTATGTGTATGAATGTGTGCAAAACTTTATATATATATAACTTTATAGATATTTAGTAAATGTCAGAAAAAAAACCAGAAGTGCATAATGTCGGTTTTTTCATGAAATCACAAATGCAATGATTTGTTTATTTATTACTGCGAGATGACATGAGAAGTCATTCCATAACCATAGAAACCAACGTAAATATCGTGTTGATTTACAGATATATTCATTATTATTATATATTACCCCTCTATCTCCTACTAAATTAAAAAATGATTCAGTTTCCTGGTGTGTCCACATATGCTTCATCATGTTTCTTTTAAAACTCTTCTTCGTCACTTGTTGTAACGTTCGTCAACATCCGTTTTTTTTTTTTTTTAATTCACCTGACTCTAGTTGTGAAAAAAGGTCTTTCCATTGCAGTTTTGCATAATAAAGCATTTGCGCTACGCCCGAAAAACCACCTCTTGCCAGCGCAAAAACTTTTAATCAAAAAACGAGAGTTTAGGTGAAATTGTCGTTTTTCCATTGGGCAAATTTTCATGCACGAGTTATATTTGTGCAATTTGAGGGTCAATGGAAAAGTGATTACTTTCTGTTTGGTCAAAGGCCCTTTGGTGTTATTTTTCCTCACCATCGGAGACCAGCAGTGTGACTCACTACTCCCTCTAGTGGTTAAACAAATCCACCAGCCTATCACAGAAAAAAAAAATTAATTCATGTCTCTATAATCCAATACATTGCCATCTTTGACAGAACTTCACAGCTCTGTATTCTCAACACTCATTCATTCATTCATTCATTTTCTGAACCGCTTTGTCCTCAAGAGGGGGTCATGGGGTGCTGGATCCTATCCCAGCCGCCTATGGGCGAAGGTGGGGTACACCTTGGATGTGTCGCCAGTTCATCACAGGGTCGACATATAGAGACAAACAACCGATCACTCTCACATTCACACCTTTGGCCAGTTTAGATACAACCTATTAGTGCACGTTTTGGATTTCTAGTCATTTTTTTAATATTCAAAAGTAGAAATACTACATTTAGCCCCTTTAAATTTTAGCTGAGTGGAACATTTTGCAGGCACTGATTCTTGTCTGTAAGTTGAACAAACCGAAAGTCACTGATTTACGAGAATCTTAGGAAAGGGCGGTGACTGAAAAGCACCGTTATCCTGTCCGCCAGATGGGCTACAGTTCAGGAAAAGTTACATGGACTTTATTTAATGGAATGTTTTTAGGAGTCGTGAGATTCGTAGAAGTCAGCTAAACGTTCAGCCGCTTATATTGTGATGGTTGTATACTTCATCAGGTTATTGATGAACATGAAGCCCTGCTGAAGGTTACATGGTTATTTGACATCTTTGTAGGAAAAAAAGAGGCACCGTGTCATGTGACCTGCCACCAGACTGATGCTTTTATAAGTTCACAAACAAATCAACACTGTACTACAATAAGAAATGTATATATGGTTGAGTAAATTGCCCAGACATGCAAAAACAAACCTCTATGTGGCTTATTTGTCTCTTTACATATGTGTGCACTGTATTTTGTGACTGTTTTAAGAGGTGGTGCAAAAATAAATGTCCATAACAGATTTAACTTGTTTAATGTCCATCAGCTGTCCTTTTGGCTTCTGTCCCTGTATGAACCACATACAGCACATGTTATGCTCTGTATGTCAGGATCACAGTACATGTAGGCTATTTTTACAGGCTCACATGCAAGCGTGTTCATTTGTCATGTGCGTTTTAGGCCTAAATTAAATCATATCCTCTCCAGTTCATGAATCAAGCGGGGCCATCATCAGCCGTCCCTCCCTTCGGGCCTCACACACTCCGAACTGCAGAGGTGAAAAGTCAAACCTCTAAAAGCAAAGCTGAGCTGTGACATCTGATGTCTGAGGTACACCACAGACGCACATTCACACAGCTATGAAGACGAAGAGGAGGAGGAGGAGGAGGAGGAAACTGGGAGTCAAACTGCACACAGAGGCCAAACCGAGGCAGGGAGGAGTTCCACCGAGACGAGGGAGGCTCGTACTCGCCTTCCAGAGCGACATGAGAACGTAGGATGAGTGGACTGTTCCTCATTTATTAAACTTTCACAATAACAAATGTGATCTTACAGTAATTGCATGATTTGCTGCACGAAGATCAAACATTAAACTCACATCTGGTCGGAGGCTTTTGTCCAGACATTCCAACCACATGAATAAGGCTGGACGCGATGAACGAGTGAAACAAACAAAACAGCCAGGATCCAGGATCATACAAGTATTTAACACATTAAAGCCACATTTACAAGAAATAATTCAATTAAGCTTCAATAATAGATATAATCAGTGTGTTTCAATGTAAATCGCATTAGCTTTGTGACGATCTCATGAGAATATGCAGCATCAAAACTGAGTTATACAGTGTTATTTCTGTCTCTACACATAGAGTCACATGGAAATGAACTTTAAATGGACTAAATAATTTACTTTCTCCAGGTAAACAATATAAAAATACAGGCCTACTGTTCTAAAATGCTACTTATGTTCATAATTATTTTTAGGGTATTGGTTTTTGTTTTGGTGGGTTTGTTTCTTTGATAGTTTACATTTTGGGAACAGTAGGTCCAAGTTAAAAAAAAAAAAAAAAGATTTAAAAATTCATTAAAAATTTTGTCTATTTACTTATAATGGGCAAAATTTCACATTCTGTAGAAGCAAAACAATTGGTTGAATTCATACCAAATTGGGTTTAATGACTGTGAGTGACCCAGAATAGATGTGGTTACATTTTGGGAAAAGTAGGTCAAAGTTCAAATTTTTATGAATTTTTTAAATATTTTTTTTCCTCCCATTTACTTAAAATGGGCAAAATTTCACATGTTTGTTTATTTATTTATTTGACCTTTATTTTATCAGGTAAAATCAACTGAGAACAGCTTCTCATTTACAATGATGACCTGGCAAGATGCCCCAACAGCCAAAAACAAAGACAAAACTAAACCGTGTCTTTAAAAACATCAATTTTGTTTCAATTTAGTTCAAACTTGACACATATAGAGGCAGTTGATACGCTGACGTCAACACACAGACATGATGACATCAGCTGGATCAATGGCAATATAAACTATAATACGTGTGAGGGGCGGGGTTAGTTGTGCCTGGAACCACTTGTTCTTTTATGAATTTGGATTGAACGGTGCAATATAAGACTTAAATGATTTCCATCCAAATCTTGAATCTGAAACTTTCTGGGTTCTGATTGAAAAGTGAGATCTTGAAGTCTTTATGGGCATATGCGCAGTGGGGAAACATGTTCCCTGTACAATGAAATTCTCACTTTGCTGTTCAGAAAATGCCAATATATATTAAAAAACCAAGTAGAAATAGATAAAAGATAAAAACATAAAACAGAAACAAGACAGAATAAATACAGTGTAAATATAGATAGATGGATAGATAGATGACGCATTCAGTAACAGTATAATACTACAGCAAAAATGAGTAAAGACAAATATACAATAAGAGCAAACACTGTACACTATAAATCAGAAGTATAAAAAGATCTGGGTAGAATCTGTACAATAACTGTAATGTGCTGAAATACAACTGTAAGGTGCAAAACAAATTAAACTGTTACAACCAGAAATGTGCAAAAAGACATTCAAGTGCAAATGGATTGATGACCGTGACATGAGGTAGTGCAGACGACGGCAGCGTGTGGTTGTAAACTCTTAGCTGTTTAGAGGTCTGGCAGTGGGAAAGTTTTTTAGTCTAGAAAGGTGTTCAAATCTCCAAAGTGTGTTAGAATGGTTCAGACATTCTGTTCTGATTTAAAAAAAAAAAAAAAAAAGTAGAAAGCTTCAGATCAGTGAATCTTAATTATCTGCTATTTCAATTAACATGACTTAATATTAATATTTTATCATAATAATAGAAATAAAAATGCCACATGACCCTCACAAGGACAAAATGGATGGATGGATGGATGGATGGATGGATGGATGGATGGATGGATGGATGGATGGATGGTAAATATGTTCTATGCAACCCTGTCCCAAAGACATGCTCATTTAACTCAACTACAGCCTTGTTCCAGTTTTAACAGGACTGTAAAGCAGCAGTAAACTGTAAATGAAGGATTCTTCACATTCTCTTCACCTGCCGTCACCAGGATGTAGACGCAGTGGAACGGCAAGAATTTAAGATGTTTGGTTAGTTTTACAGAAAACAAGCATTTTGGTTCAGATCAGGAAAGGATTGTGGTTTGAGTTCTTCGAGATTGCGAGTCTTTTTTTTTTTTCTTAACGATCCGTTTTCCTCAAACCTTACCAAACGCTGCCGTTGAACAGACTCGTATCTGCTTGTGTGTTGTAAAGACACGTCCTTCTATGTTATATCTGCCTGTTTTTTTCTGATAAAACATGTCATTCTGCCTGGATACTAACAAAACCTCACTACATTTGTAATTTCTTGATACGCAAACATGAGTTTTTGGAGACGAGTTTGTTTTTATCATCAACATTGTTCCACTTTCAGAATTACGCGTACAACGTTCTTTCCCGTCTTCTGGGGCACCGCTAGCAATTGTGGGCCCCATGAAAGGTAAACGTTATGAGCCCTTCGTAAAATAAAGTATCTGTAAATTTGTCGTCGGAGCAGTGTTACGTACATGGTGTAGGTAGGGGTGGGAGGTGCATGCGTATGTGGGGGTGCATTCCATAGGTAACTACTGCAACTGGTGTCAAACTGAACTGAACTTTGGATGTCCCACTCCTGGCTTCCATGCCTTTCTTTTACCTCAGAACTTACGCAATTTTTTCACAACTTCTAACCTCTATCCACAGGGCCCCCTAGGACTGCTGGGCCCCATGAGTTTGTCATGTTTACCCCCCCCCCCCTTAACAGCACCCCATGTTATATATAAACAAAAAAGGAAATAAAACTGAAGCTGGAAGACTCCGTTTTAAAGTTATTGAAAATAGATAAGACCACATAAACACTTAATGTTTATTTGTTCACAGCACTAAGGTTGACCTTTTTCTCCATTTTTAAATTAGCTTTCATTCCTGCTGCTTTTATGCAACGCTGCCTTCAAACAAACTTCAACTTCATCTCCTTCCGTTTCTCCCTTTTCGCCGTCTTTTAATATCGTTTTGTTGTTTTGATGTGTTTCATGTGTTTTCTGTGTGAAATTGTGAGTTGCCGGCATTCTGATCAGGACTCCCTTGAATTGATTAATTCATTTCTTCATTCATTTGTTCATTTTTCTGTATTTTTATTGTTTCATATTGTTTCATTCAACACACAACATAAAAGAAGTCATCATGTATCTCGATGGAACCTTTCTGGATAAATAAAGGATAAAAAGTAAATTATTCTACGTGGTGTCATTAAGGTGTAAAACGAACCTAAAACACTACGCTAATGTCAAAACAAATGCATTATCTTGTACAGGTTCTAAATCGTCTTTTACTTTCTTTGTCCCGTCTCCTCCCTCCTTTTCACCTCCACCTCCTTGAAGTTACAGAAAACCGTTATGACAAGCGTGCAGTTTTGCAGTAATTTCAGTCCATTAAATTTAATCATAATATCCTTTCGCTTTACATCCAGAACGTT
Organism: Apogon hyalosoma; assembly: GCA_037367295.1. NCBI lineage: Eukaryota > Metazoa > Chordata > Actinopteri > Kurtiformes > Apogonidae > Apogon > Apogon hyalosoma. Next base: position 27,974,188 of record JAPQRP010000010.1, read on the forward strand.
GGCTTTCTCTCTGCCTGAGTGTTATGAGTGATGCAGTTTGGCTCTAAACTCTCGAATCCATCTCCTCTCCAACGCGCCCTGCCCTCCTCGCAGTGTTTCCCAACAACGCCTTGCGCTGCTCTGCTGACGTCGGTCTTTCCTGCATCCGTGCCAGGAAAAGCGAGATAAGTGATGAAGTAGAAGAGGAAATGCAGGAAACTGAGAGAGATTATGCAAAAAGGCTTTTCTCCTCACTGATGGGCAGCTCTGTACTGCCAGTCATAAAACAATAGCAGAGATAAAGAAAACTCTAGTATTGTGTTTTTACTGTCAAACATGACTCACTCGTTTCATCATTTCCTGGCAAATTTCCCCTGATTTTCAAGCGAAAAACGATACGCCAGTTGTGTAATATGGCTTCTTTTATGACGTTCTACGATTGTTTATAGGCTTTGTATGCAGCCATGACCAGTAAATTGGTTTATGGGTCTTTAATGTGGAGTGTGTGAGGGCGAGCTGATGGTATGTGCATGAAGCATTCCATTCATGCGGGGGCTGGACAACTCCTTCAAGAACAAATGGTCGCCCTCTCCACACACATGCATAAGTACACGCAAAAAACACACTCCGTATGCTCTTCCACCCACTCTTATCAGCTGCAATTTGTTCCCATGCCCAGATTAACTCAGGCCTCCTGCATATGTGACCGAGATAAAGACGGACTCACATGAGCTGCAAGTAATCATTAGGGGTTAATGCTGAAGACGATGCGAACAAGCGAGGCCCTCTGTGTAACAAGGTTCAGAAATTAAAAACAATAAGCAGATGAGAGGTTATTTATAAAACTGTGGTGGGTGCAGTTTTCTGATACTATTACCCACTATGTGTTGATGTTTACACTACCAAAATTAGTTTCCTTCTCCGAACTCTTGTTGTGTGACTCATATTTCAGAGGAAGAGTTTAGTGTTGAAGGATCAACAGAGAAAAGTCCGCCCTATACGCCGATAGCATGACATGGGCACACCCCAGGGCTTAGTTTTTGGACCGCTGCTGTTTAACAAGGATATCGATAATCTGCCTGAAACATGCCCTGGGGTTGGCTGACTAATGCGCAGAGATGATGCAGTCATTTATGCATCAACAAGCACAACTAGTAAGGTCACAGACAGGCATTTCCAATGTTCACGCATGGTTTCAGAGTGGATTAAGTCCTCCCACCTGATGCTGAATGTTTCAGTCTGTTTTTCTACAAGCAAATGTTACAAAAATAATACAAAAAAAAATGACAATGAAATGATTACTGAGATCACTGTGGTTGTTAATGTTAAATATTTAGCGAGATTTGTGGCTCCAGCAAAAATAATGCTGATCCAAAGTATAAGAAACAAGTGGTGCCAGGCACAATAAACCCCGCCCCTTACACGTATTATCAGCTGGATCGATGCCAAAATAAGCAATAATTTGGAGGTGCTGATCCTCATCCCACCTTCTTTTACCTCGCATGTACTGTAGTTACATCCACCAAGGAGGTTATGTTTTCATCAGGGTTTCTTTGTTTGTCTGGTAGCAAGATAAGTCAAAAAGTTACTGAAGGATTTTGATGAAAATGTTGTGATACTGGCACAAGGAACAAAGGATTACATTTTGGTGATGATCGGGGGGGGGGGCTGAACTGCTTTGACAGAGGTCTGCGTTCTCCGAGTGCTTTTCTAGTTTATTTTGGCATCGATCCAGCTGATGTCGTCATGTCTATGCGTGTGCTGATGTCATCAACTGCCTCTATATATGTGCTAAGTTTGAAGTACATTGAAACAAAATTGTTGGTTTTTATAGACATGTGAAATTTCACCCATTATAAGTAAATGGGAGAAAAAAAAGATTTAAAAAATTCATAAAAAATTTGAACTTTGACGTACTTTCCCCAAAGTGTAATCACATCTATTCTGGGTCACTGGCAATATATAAACCAAATTTGGCATGAATTCAACCAATAGTTTTGCTGCTAGAGTGTTAACAAACTAACATACAAACCAAACTCCCCTTTTTTGGGGGGGTGGGGTAATTATGTTTTGGCCTGTGATGTGGGAATGTCTTGCCCTGAACATGCATCTAAATTTGATGTGATAATATGTATGAGCAGCTGATGAGGGGGAAAAGCCTTAACCAGTGACCTAAGGGCTCAAAATGGAAGATTTGTGCAAAGTTCTGTATTTAAGTTTGTGTGGGAGTCTGTGGGAGGTGGGCAACGGTTAACAGCTAATTCTATCCATGACAACAGCCACAATACACTGACTTCTGTGTCCAGAATTTGTGTGTGTGTGTGTGTGTGCGTGTGTGTGCGTGTGTGTGT
>JAPQRP010000010.1:27979547-27991894 GCA_037367295.1 Apogon hyalosoma
CCCCCCCCCCGGTCCATGAAATGCTCCCAAGTTCCACACTTCCTCCCTTCTTCCCCTTTAACAGTAGCTGGTTGCAAAACTACCATTAGCTTATAACGACAGTAAATAAACATCATAAAAAAAAAAAAAACACTTTCAGCCCAGACTCTGGCTTGAATTTCATGTAAGTGCACAAGCGTGGGTGTCTTCAAACAGCTAATTAGTCAAAGGTGAAAGTGTGTTTGGCACTAACACGAGAAATACCAGTTTTACAGTTAATGTTCACATGGTGACATTAAGTTATCAATACAACAAATAAAAATGTAGTTAAATAATGCATGATCAGACAGGTTCTTCATTTAACGAGAAGAGGTGTGTCACTAGATTTATATAAACACAGAATGTTCTGGTTGGATGTCGTGAGTAAGACCTTATTATGAATGTAGCGTTTTCGATCTAATATGTAAGAAACACAGATATTATTTTAGCTTTTGTTGGATTCACTGGACGTGTACACTGATCAGCCAGATCATTATGACCGCTGACGGGTGAAGTGGTAACGAGCTTCATTATCTCATTAGAAAGTGTGGACGTTCTGTTGATAGAAGAACAACAATGGGATTAACCAAGGATTTTTCACACCGTTACAGGTTTATCCACTGAAAATGGAACTGCTGTCAGTGGGTGGGATAGACTGTATATGGCAGCAAGTCAGAATGTGATGTTTTAAAAGCTGCAAAATGGGCAAAAGTAGGGATGTGAGCAACTCTGACCCAGTTATCTGGACGGTTGGGTCCTTGCCAGAGTATCTCCAAAACTGCAGGTTTTGTTGGGTGTTCCTGGTCTGCAGTGGTTAGAACTCGAAAAGACGAAAGACGACCTGATCTAAATCCAGTGGACCTTCTGTGGGAACATAACATTATTACCACCAAATATCATGTTCCACTGACCTGAGACATGGACTCTAGAAGACCTCTGAAGGTATGCTATGGTGTCTTGAACCAAGACGTTAGAAGCAGATCCTATAAGTTCTGACATGGGGCCTCTGTGGATTGGATCAGTTTGTCTAGCATCTCCCACAGATGCTCAGTGGTCCTGAGATTGGGACGTCCTTCTTTAGTCCATTTTTGGTCAGTACTAACCACTGCAGACCAGGAACACCAAACAAAACCTGCAATTGTGGAGATGCTCTGACCCAATCGTCATCATTGTTGCTCATTTAGCTGCTTCCAAAACATCAGCTTCGAGGACTAAATCATCAGTTCCTGCCAAATAAATCCCATCTACTGAAAGATGCCGTTGTAACAAAACAGTGGATATTTTTCCTGCTTTACCTGCAAGTGATGGAAATGCTATGGCTGATCACATGAGTAATGAATAAGCGAATAAGTGTTTACTTGTTCCTACACTTTTTCTGATGTGTAAGTAACAAGAAAATTACATTAAAGGACTGATAATTTGCTTTTTTGTGTGTGTGTGTTTTTATGTTCATCGGAAGTCTAGACCTTATATATGCAAATATCGTGACGTAACTAGTTATAAAATGTAACAAATTAAGCAGGAATTAAAATGGGTTGTAGAAATCCACTGGATTATTTGCCAAAATGAATCTAAAGTTAGCTTTGCAGCACCTGGAGGGTTCAAATTCACACTGTATGAACTATTTGGCTCATTTTTTTGTGTATTTGGACCCTAAGACTAATAAAAGTGGATTTAGATATATATGACCCTTTAAATATTTATTTTTTTAAATGTATTTATTCATTTATTTATTTTTTGGTTGTGTTCTGTTAATTATTAGGTCTGGGTATTTTCTTTTGTTGGTTGTATTGTGTTTTTTATACGTCCAAATATAACATTCATTCATTTATTCATGACAGACTTCAGTAGATATGTGATGTCAACTTCTTCAAGTTGCTGGATGATGGAATTAAAGAAGGTTTTGCACAGTGAAACGACTCAGTGGATGTTTGGAAGGCTGCATATAAACAGGAATATTAAAGGAATATTTATTTTCATCAGCTGTAAAACCAACCTAGAAAGACTACCGTCTTTTTTAGGGCAAAGAGTAGTTTGTGCATGAAACATAGTCACTGACTGCAATAATTTTACAATTCCCCTTTGTTTTCACTTCCATGTAAGCTGACCTGGGGGTTTGTTTAAATTCTGTCTGTCTGGCGGCTTTTCTTTCTTTCATGTCTGATTTTTTTTCTTTTACAACGTCTCTGCATTCCCAGATACGAGCATTGAATTATGAACTGAATACACTGCTATTAGAGTATTACTGATTAAAACGGTGGTCTAACTACAAAAATAAGGCCAAAGATGTAATTAACCAGAATTATCCTTTAAGAAGAATCTTTCCGGTTGACTGAGGGTACTGCAGATTTGTCTTTGTGTCTTAAAACACACAAAAAACCCCTCCTGGCATGCTAACCATATCAGTTCCTGTTAGCCGGTAATTGCTGGGTAGCACTGAATCCAGAAAAGATCCCATCAAACAGCTTCAGAGGAAGACAGAATGATCCTGGGATTACTTTTAAATGGTTTCTGTGGAGGCAGCTGCTGTTCTACAGTGAAGGTTTTTTTTTTTTTTTTCCCTGACTTGCACAGCAGTAAGGCCTCTGCAGCAGAATGTAGATGTGTGGTTTATATGGTTAACATACACCACAGTCTGCAGGTTCATACTGTGTATTTACCCCCTCTGAGTCATACATGTTCGGCATCGACACATTTTACTACCACCAAGAATTATTTGGAAATAATCTCCCTGTTGTACATTTTGCTTCTTCGTGGTCTTTGTTCCTGTGTTTCTGTCCAGGTCTTGCCCTTTTCTGTCAGCGGCGGTACCGAGACCAGGCCTCGCGCATTTCAAAAGATGGTTGATGTTAAGCAAAACATTCTTTTCCTTGGACAAACACTGCCAGCATGCAAGTGGAATCACATTTTGTTTGCTTTTGGATGAAAAGAAGACGAAAAAAGTGTTGAATCTGGAATCGCACCAGCTCGTCATTGTCATGTAATGAGATAAGAATCTTCCCCGACACCGTTTTCTTGACGTGATGAGCAGAGGTGTGTAGTTTAGTATCAGCGGTTCAATGTAGCCTGTGTACTTTTACTGTAACGTACTGTACTTTTACACTTTATGCCTCTATTGCATTCCTGTGGCGAATACAGTGTTTTTATTCCACTAGATCTATCTTATCTTATCGCTTTCAGTTAGTTTGAAGGATTAAGGGTTCCTTAAATTCTCCTATATCTAAAGATGGATCAGCTCTTTGATTTGATGGAAAATATATTGTACCAAAGCTGAAAACAGAGGAATGTTTTTCTGAGCTCATGAAAAGTTGACCTTTATAGATAGATAGGTGATTCTCAGAGGACGGCAACACCGTGAACAACGTGACAAATGTCCATTTTCTGTCTTCCATCCAGAGTTCACATGGGGTCATTTTCATTCACTGGGTGGAGTTTTGTGGGAAAAAATTGCTTCTCTGACCATTATTCTGCCACTATCAGGTCCATGTTTCTCAAACTGAGTTCATATCGATTGTCTAACAGTTCTCTTTCTTCGTGCCACTACCTTGAGTTTACAGGTTATACTGTGTAACCCATATAAGACGATCAATATGAACCAAATTTGATCTCAGTCGGCCTATTATTGCTTGATTTATGTCCAAAAAACTGATTTTAAAACGTCCCCATTTGGATGACTTTTAATACTCACTGAGAAGCTGAACTTGATAGGGTTCTTCCACTGGGGGTCCCATGGTCACACCAAGTAAGTCCGGCTGCGGCAGTCGGGGTAAAACCATTATATCCCCGAAACTCCATTTCAGGGATATATTGACGATAATTAACCCTCAAAGCCTGATCTATGAAGTGATCTAAAATGCTTAAAACCCTTTTAAGCACAAATCCTATTAATACATGTAAATAATTCCAGTAAAATGCAGCGTGTCAGGTTTTCGGTTTCATCAGATATGACCCATTTGGACGTTCAGAGGCTCTGTAGTGCACATAGAAACACTGCCATCTGCAACACTGGTTCACTAGTAAAACCCAAAGTGTTCCTAACCACTGTCAAAAACTCCCTTTTTCTTCAGTTTACTCTGTTCTGATATCATAACCTTTGAACACTCTCTTAGGTTTTATGAACATGTACATGATCAGTAAATAAAACAGGGAAATAATATAACCGATTGTGATGAACCACTTAGGAAAGGTTGAATATAGAGGAACATTCACAACAAAAATAGTTGCAGATATTTTAGGGTTAACTTCAGAAAGGTTTTGGATGCCGATTATGTAATACTGTGGTCTTTTTATGTATACGGTCTGAATACTTCTTCCACCAAAGTCCCTTATGTAAGAACAAAGAAAGAAACTGAGAAATGCCATCTCTGACCTTTGACCCTCGCAGGTATCTCACACTAACATGTGTACCCTCAGTGTGTGTGTGTGTGTGTTTGCCTTCCTGGCCTCCGTCCACCGTCACGTAGGAGCTGGACAATAGAGCGGAGCAGCAGGGACAGGGTGGTCTCCGTGATAGCACTGACCCTGATACACTCCACATTTCCACTTCCTCTGCTGCTCCCAGACGATGCATCATTCCTACCGTGTGACAGTGACGCTGTCAGCTCCGTGCACAGTTTTCTATCTGGGGACCTTTCAGCCTTTCCTGCCTCCTGTCCGGATGTCTGTCCGTCTGAACGTAAAGAGACCTTCTGTCAGATAATTTACGTGCACAGATGCAGCTACTGCAGCAGAGGCGCTCTGACATGCTTCTCTGCAAGGCTGTTACGCTAATCAAAACAGCATTTATGTCTTTTCCATTATTCACCTCAGAACAGTGGGTGACCATGGCGGTCGGACGACTTTTTCAACCCTGACAGATACTGGCATCAAGAACAGACAGATGGATCCTGAGAGGTCAGGATCAGGATCAATTTTATTGTCCCATACTGGAGATTTATTTTGGACAACCAGACTGATGTCATGAAATCGCGTTGTATTTCACACCATTTCTTATGGCATTTGGCGTGCTATACGTACGCATTTTCATCCTTTCGCGTGTTATTCAATGTACGCCAAGATCTCGGGTTTACACGCCCGTAACCGCAAACGCTAACCCTAAATCTAACCCCTACCCGCTAATCGTGTGGTATTTGACGTGGTGTGAACGTACAAGCGGAAAGGTTATGATACGTACAGAAAACACGCCAGTTAAAAGTGGCGTGTTATTGTATGTGTCTGAACGTTTAGCACTGTTGTCCACAGTGTGATATCATGAATTGCGTACATAACAAAACACACTCAGAGTCTTGGAGTCAGCAAAATCACAATTATTTATTACACATAATCCATATCTTGCACCTTCCCCTCCAAGGTAAAAATAAATAGAATAAATATAATTACTTGATAAAACAAATTTATTTAAGGAATGGAATTATTCTCATCTTGCTAAAGAGTAAAGAGAGTAAAAGCATTAAAACACATAAATAGTAAAAACAAGGGTAGTTTAAAAACCAGACGTTAGGAAAGGCTGAATGAATGAAAGAAAAAGGGCTCAGGGCCCATTAATTATAGCAGGCCTCTTAGTTAAAGGGGTCATATTTATCTAAACCCACTTTTATGAGTCTGGTTCTCTATAGTATCTCCCTGAGGTTAATAACTCATAATCCGGGGGAGGATATGGGATGGATCTTTAACAGTTACGTGAGCTTGATGAACAACTATCCGTTCATCTCTTGATTGGAGCGAATATTGAAAAAATATTGAACAAGTTTAATATTTACGATTGTCGGTCTCGACCCATTTCGGAGCCGTTTATTGGGACAAATTCACTCTCAACACACCTCAGACCACAGGAGGATCTGATAGGATAATCTGATAAAACATAAGATAATCTGACGTTTGCTGTCCTTGGTCGGGAAAAGGGATAATCACGACAAAAACAGTCTGATTATCTTTAAGTGTGTATCCTGCTTTAGGTCTGTTTGATCACGTTCTCTACATCTACTGTTAATTCAAGCTCAGTGTGAGTCAACAATTCTTCTATTTCTAATGTTCTTTGATTGGTTACATCAACCAAGGATGTTACTTGTTGCCTTCTTCCAATTGCATCTTTGGCATCAGTGATTCAGGTCAGATTCAGGTCAGATCACAGTCATGATCACCTACCACTTCTGGTTCCTAGAATTGTCATGTGTATATAACATTTTTTGTGGTTAATCTGTGCAGTAGACTCTAAGGGTACATTATTTTTATTTTTTTTTGCACATAGCAGTGTATTAAGCAGATGGTTGGTTGGGGTGGATCTGCCATGGAAGTACAAGAAAAGTATTTGCATTTGTTATTAACATAATAATCCTCATAATCTCTGGAGGAAGCATCAGGATAAAACAGCAGCTCTGCGCCCATTACAACCTGTAACATAATATATGTTAATGTTCAAACATCTTTGGAAGCTCTCAGCGGACTCAAACATTAAAATGAGACACAATCCCTGCTTTGCTTTTTATGAGAGTAGTTAGTGAACTGAACAATGCTCATTCCTGAGCGCCGCTGGGTGGAGGATACTGCTAAGTAGGAGAAGAATTAGGGTGGAGTTGGAGGGTACTTCCCAAAGCATTAAGAACCGCTGAGTGAGGACATGATGAAAGGGCCTTGAGTGAGTTTCCAATGGGTCCGATGTGAAATGAATGAGCTCTATATTCCTTAGGAGAAAGGCTGCTGTCAGGATTCAAAACAGCAGCGCGAACAATAGACAGAGAAGCACAACATGGAAAAAAAGCAGAAAAGCAAGCATTGATGGCAAATGTCAGCTGAAAGCAATAAGAGGCCATTTTTGGACGGTAATGAGCTTCTATTGTTGAGCTATTTTATATGAAATGACCTCTTACGCATCTTCCAGCTAGCCATAAGGGATGTAATATATTACACCGAACCAAACCCAGAACGATAATTTAGTTCATTTGAAACAAAACCATTTGAGTTTTCATCTCGGACCAAAAGAAAATACAGTTTTGTATTTTAATATAATTTTTCTTTATTTTTAACCCTTTCGCCGCCCTCGTCGCATTTTGGCGACAAAGTATGTTGTCTTTTAGATTTTGCTGTTATACGTCATATGACTCTAAATATCTATGATCCTCCTCACCACTAGATGGCAGACATGTGTCGTTCTAGCCCAGTTTTGCTGACTTCACTGTTGAAATATTTCTGGAAGTCTCACTGAACACCATCCGTTGCATGCAGCAGTATTGATAGAGACGTCCTTGCATTTTCCCTCAGATTACTGTTACACAAGCACCTGAAATGGCCCAAAAAATGTACTCTGTCGATGAAGTTGTGCGAATGGTTCTGGCGGATTTGGATTCTGAGGAAGAATCTCCCCAGTTCGAGAGCTTTGTTGGTAGTAGACACAGTACAGGTGTGGTCAGTGTGGGGTGGCCATGCAATGAGAGGTACCACACATTCAAACAGTTCAAGCAGTGCCATTTGGACAGATAGTCTGATCGTTTCAGTGAAATGTTTTTTAGTCGAAAATGTCACTCACTTTTTATTCTTATTTCTACTAATCAGGCTGTAATTAGAACAATTAATTGATATCCAGTCAGTTATAAAACATGATCAATATTTTTCAGTTCAAAATTTTATTTACTGTGTATATTTTGCAATTCAAGATGGCCGCCAAATGATGATGTCATAATATGCAAATTAGATGAACAAAATCACCCTCAACGTATACTTTTTTCTGCATATACTGTACATTCTAATTCACAGTATACCTCTATCTGCTAACAGTTTTATACAATAACTGTTTGAATTAAGGAGGCCAAAAATGAAGGACGATCAGAAAAAAAATGGGGCGGCCAAAGGGTTAAGTCAAAACCAGGGGTTATTCGAGGGGATATTCGAGTGCCCTCAGCATGACTGTTTGTGGCGTCCTTTTATACATTTCAAGTCTTTGTAACTCGGTACCAGCACCATCTGAGATCATTCTGGAGTAGGGGTAAAAGTTAGTTCTTAGGTGACGCTATTAGGTACAAGATGAACAGCACATCAACAAAATATCGACGGAAGATGAGTTGTGGTGGGAAATAAGAGCATGAGATTCAAGGTTCAAGATTCCTTTTACTGTCGTTGTATAAACAGAGCATACACAAAGAAATTCTGATGTGCTTTGTAGAAACAATACCTCTTGTTATATCAAAAAAAAAGGAAATATACGATGCAAAATATTTAAATAGTATTAAATTGTAAGAACAGTAAAAAAAATGATTGTGGGGTTAAAATTATTAAATGCATACAAAGTGACATAGCTCACTAAAAATAGTGTGACTGTTAAAACTTGCTTTTTGCAGCTCAGAGGATGTTTATTTTTCACATAAGGAGGGAAAAAATCTGAATAGTCAGGCAAATACGAGTACTGTACCTACGGCTGGTGACTGGAGGTGAGTTGAGTTGATACTGGCAGTGGAAAAGCAGCGTTTCATTGTCCCACTTACTTAATCTGACGTCCGACATTTCCCTTTTCTCACACAGATCTGTGACCACGGTGTTGCTTTTGGCTCAAACGGACCATAACACATACAATGCCAATATCAAACTGCAGTGGAGAAAAAGTCCATTTCCTGCCGCTCCTCCTCCTGGGACACAGAATTGCGGCGTTTGTCGCGTTTTAATGACGTAAAGGACGAATAAATGCGACCTGGCCGTTCAGACTGGAGTCGCACTGCAAAAATATCAGATACGTGTCGGATTTAGGACCACATATGAAAGTGGGCCGGAAAAAATTGGATTTGTTTTGTTCTGTTCTGTTCAAACTGTCTTTAACAGATCGGATACAGGTCGCATGCGGGCCAAAAAATCTGATTGGTGCCACATTTTGCCTGTAGCCGCCTTAGGAAGAAAACCCTGCCTTTAAACTTTACGTAAATATTGATGTTTTTATCTCAAATCCGCACGAACAGGATATCTTACAGCTGTAGACATGATGTGTCCTGATATTTTTGTCCATATAATATTGTTCTTTCCAGCTACATATATCAAATTTCAGCGTTTCCATAACTCTTCTTTCTCTCAAATTATCATACTACTGGCCCAGATTCTACCCTGAAATATTATCACGGTGTTCAAGATGGGAAACTGCAGTGTGTGTGATTTTTCTGTCAGCACCATATCATTAATTCATTCCTTATTCGTGCATTCCTCCATAATTCCCCCACATTACTTCTATTTATTGGACATTTCATCCCCAGAGCTGAACGCTGCGGCATTAGCTTTCCCTCACTCCACAAGGCAACAGGTGGACGGGCACACACATTTCAACACGCTGCAAACGGCGGCTTTCAATTAGCGGCGTTAATATGTGTGTGCATGTGGGGATACGAGCAGGGACTTACGCTCAACCCCGTTTCCGTGACCCCGTGTGCCGCACTAATCACCTCAGGATGTGTAGAATAAAGAACGACGCAATTATATTTGTGTGCGTGTAATGGGGTGGAATGGAGTAGGATGTACTGGTGGAAATGGAGCTTTAGAGGCTCATTACCAGATCATCCCGAATTATAACAACGGGCAAATGAATCAGATGGAATTTAGTTGTTTTTTTGTTTTGTTTTGTTTTGTTTTTTCAGTTCCAGACCACGCTGCTTCCTACTTAACCTAAAATGAAGATGTACTCGAGTAAGACGACGTGTCTGGACTCGTCTTAAAAGAGTGACCTATGGTACAACCTTATAAACGCATATAATTTGACATACTGTTCGTAGATATACATACTGTTGTAATAGTTAATACATGCTGTTAATATTGTTTATAGATATACATACTGTTGTAATAGTTAATACATGCTGTTAATATTGTTTATAGATATACATACTGTTATCATAGTTAATACAAGCTGTTAATATTGTTTATGGACATACATACTGTTATCTTAGTTAATACACGCTGTTAATATTGTTCGTACATTTACGTACTGTCACATAAAATATGACTAGACACAACATTTGCAATATTAACCCTTTGTAGACGGCCTTTATAACAGGCCGCCTAAAATAAAAGTGTCAGAAAACGTCTTTTGTTTTCAGGAGGAACTTAACTTTAATATCTGGACATTAATTATCATTACTGTAATAACTAGTGCGTTGACCTGTGAGGATCCACAGGTTCTAGATGTGATAGTTTTTATGCAGTTGTGCATTCGTACATGCTGTACCGCATTTGTCCAGCAGTCACCGCCAAAGCATTCGGGTCACGTGATTGTAAGGTTATTGTATTCCAAAATTCCTATTATTTCCCAAAATATTGGTCCTATCAACATGCCGTTTTTGCTAGTCTGTTCCTGGACCAAAAATACATAAGAATGCCAAACTGCAGCAGTCAGCTCTTTCCAGATTTTGTGTGAATCCCCAGACACACACACATGCACACAGAGGCCATTTGGCTTTTATAATATAGATAAATGCATAAAAAAGTGTGTTGTAGTAAAAAAGAAAAATGGTTTTGACATTTTTAGTATATTTATTATCAGAAACAACTGTAAATGTCCATAACGAAACAAAAACAACCTTTCTACTATTTTACATCTGCTCAAACATGCTTTTTGCTCATATTTTTTGTTATTTCCACGTGTTTTTTAGCCTGTGTGAAAGTCTCAGAAAGAGTTCATTTCTACTCGTAGTACCAACAGTCCCACACCGCTGCTGTAAAGTGTTATAACGTGTCGGAAAGCTCGGGACGTCGGCTTTACCGTTGCTGCGTGAATTTTGCGGATAGCACAAACGGATCAGTAGTTACGGTAATTTGGATGCTGTAAAGTATAAAATACAGCGCTGTTGTAAAAGGATTAAAAGTATGTCTGTTTTTTAAATTTTACTTTGCTCTCTTCTTATGTTACGTTTGTAAAATTTTATATTCCATTTTTTTTATCTTATTTTTAGTTTTTGTAATTTTTACATCCACTCATTATTTTCTGAAGTATTGAGAGTGATCTCTTGAAATTGTGTCGTATGTTACGTCAATTCTTATGGCATTTGGCGAGCTATATGTACGCATTTTCATCATGTTGCCTGTTATTCAACGCCATTTGATCACGTGTCAATTTATGCCAAGATCTCCGCTTCACATAGCCCTCACCCTCAGTACGTGGTATTTGAACATACACGTGGAAACCTTATAACGCGTGCAGATAACACACCAATTAAAAGTGGCGTGTAGCCTATATTTACGCAATTTCATATCACATTGGAAGTATTGGTGTTTTATTACTATTATGGCACTGACTAGAATAGCAGTCCTAATTTCATTGTACACACAACGACAATAAAAGGCTATTCTGTCCTAATAATATAATAATCTTTGTTGACTCACTTGTGCAAAGGGGCACATGGATCTTTTATTATATCAGAGTCAAAACGTCAGGGTAATAATAGCACTACTTGTCTTTTTATTGATTGGTTAATGTGTTTACACAGTTACTCACAGGGACAAAAAGCAGCTTCGCATAACACGTAACATGGTGTGTCTGTGTGTGATATTGTCATGAGGTTCAGTTTCTGTGTAAATTCCTCCAGTCATGTCCACAGCTGTTCTCAACATTCCTGGCTGGAGTCTGCTGGACGCACACAAGTACACACCGACGCATTCACAACACACAACTGCATCCTCCAGTTGCCAGCGTGCACAAAGGTCAAACTGTGAGCTTTGGCAGCCCGAGGAAAAGCAATACCTATGATGCTTTATGAGGCAGCGTCAGCGTCGGAGAGCAGCGGGAGACGTGTATTTAGAATAACTACCAGAAAACGAAATGGTTACAGTCGCAGTTAAAATAGATGGAAACATGGATGGAATTATAGCGTAAATGTCAATAGTTTAGTTAAAAGCAAGTCGTGGAAGTGAAGGTGTTGGCTTGTGTTTGTAAACAGAGCTGTTCAGACTCCGCCCCCTCTTTACTCGGCAAATGAGGGAGTGAGAGCAGCGGTCAAGCGAGCAACGGAATGAATGGGGAGAGCCAGTGGTAGAGCGGTCACTTTTCCATTGGATACACGCGCAAAAGTTTACCGATATTTACTAAATGTCGAAAAAACAGAACAGAAGGGATTTGATTTGTTAACGTGTGCTTGTTGTTCATCATCTAGTTGATATGTGTTGTCCCTTACCTTCTTGTCTTGTTCTTACCATTGTTGGTATGGAATTATATCCACGAACACAGTTTCGGGGATATTATGTTTTTGGTCCGACTGCCGATATCCTTTGTGATAACTTGAAAAATATTGGGTATAGAAATTCAAAATTTTCCATATCAATCAATATCATGGAGAGGAAGAACTGATTTGATTTTGGACGATTTACCATTT
>JAPQRP010000010.1:28019882-28034699 GCA_037367295.1 Apogon hyalosoma
TACTACTACTACTACTACTATTACTACTACTACTACTACTACTACTATTACTACTACTACTACTACTACTACTACTATTACTACTACTACTACTACTACTACTACTACTACCACTACTACTACTATTATTACTACTATTACTACTACTATTACTATTACTATTACTACTACTATTACTACTACTACTACTATTACTACTACTACTATTACTATTATTACTACTACTACTACTATTACTACTACTACTACTACTGCTACTATATTACTACTACTACTATTACTACTACTACTACTGCTACTATATTACTACTACTACTACTACTATTACTACTACTACTACTACTACTACTGCTACTATACTACTACTACTACTATTACTACTACTACTGCTACTATACTACCACTACTGCTACTATACTACTACTATTACTGCTACTACTACTGCTACTACTATTACTACTACTACTGCTACTATACTACTACTACTACTATTACTACTACTATTGCTACTATACTACTACTACTATTACTACTACTACTACTACTACTACTACTACTACTACTACTCTGCAGATTTACAATCTCCAATCCTCTTCCTGTATTTCAGAATATGATGATTAAATATTTATGATAATCTGAAGGATTAAGTGTCCGTTCATGAGTTTGATGTTTGAAGTTTTGTTTTTGGTTTTAAAAGGGACAGTGCATATTAACCCATAAAGGCCCAGTGCTACTTTTGTGACAGTTCTCAAATGAATTTTTCTCTTGATTTAACCTTTCTTAAGCAATCTGTCACAACTTTTTACAGTATTATCTTCTGTATTTAGCATTTTCCACTGTGAATCATGTATTTTCCTATATTTAATTCACAAAATTTAATTTAGATGTTCATGAACACTCAAAGTTTATTATATCAAATGAGTGAAAAATTAAGAAAAAGTGACTTTTTCAGTAAAATCTATCATTAACGGAACATAAACCCAGTGTCTCTATCCACTGTCATTGATCCAACTCCATGGGTTTTACTGGTGAATCAATGTTGTAGAAGATAATGGTGTTTCCACGGTAACTATGGAGCCTCTGAACGTCCAAATGGTCATATCTGATGACCGTGAAAAGATGAATAACTGTATTTTACACCAATTATTGACATGTATTGACAGGATTAGCAGATCAACAGGTATTAAACCGTTTAGATCAGTAGATATTTTTGGTCACCAGTGGATGTTTGGGTCTTTATGGGTTAATAAACACAATATGAGCCAAACCACAAGATTATAGCCTAGGCTAATTTCCATCTGTAGTCCCTACATAAAACAACATAGTTCACATAAAACAGTACAATCCAGTACATAAAACAGTACTTTTATTCAAATTTCTTAGCAAAGAACAATACAAATTATTGAATCAGCTGGAAAATGCATCATCACTCACCTAAAGAGAGGCCTGGTTCATCTGAGCTCATGAAAATTAGACTTTTTAGCGCTATGCAGTACATACAGAGCAACAACATGACAAAAACAGATAATATAGAATATGACGCTCTGCTGTAGTTGAAACATTAGCACTTCTTAGATTGTAAAATAGCTGTGTGCAGCCACGCAAAGCCCTGATTTGTTTGGTGTTTACACTGATTTTACTGGCCTGAGAACGACAGAGGAGAGGAGGAGGTGGGCTAGCCACTTTAACCTCACTAAAGTGTCTCCCTTTTGATTTTTTACCATATTAGTCGACTTCCCCTCGCGCTCTTCTCATCTCGACTCACTTCGCTGAATCTCTCCGTCTTCGCTTTGACGGAGGGATGGAGGTGGACCCTGGAGGGAACCCGAGACAGCAGGAGAGAGAGGGGACAGAGATAAACACAGGAGGAATGAGGGGGATTATGGCCAACTTGAGGCGGATTAGGAGGGAGTTGTAGAGGTGGGAGGATAACTTTCAGAAGCCGAGGGAGAGAGTGGAGTTTCCTGCTGTGGCAGTTATGTGGCCCTTCGCAGCCTTTTGCCAGTTGTCTCCCTTCATTTCAATGACAAGCGAGGTTAGTGTGAAAGACTCATGTTTCCACACATGAACTCAGCGAACATCACACTTTGAGCATGTGGACTCCTTTGAAACTCAACCTGCTGTTTCATCAACCCTGACCTATCGTATGCCTGCGCGGTGTGCAGATTTTTCAGCTTTTCCTTGGACATTTGATGAGTTCAGAGCAGTCTTTCCTGTGCATGGGTGATAAACGACAGTCAAGTTCCTGTCAGTGCACATCCTCAGTCATTTGGACGAGGCGGGAAGTGGAATGAGAGGAATTTGAGCCGATGAGATGACAGCGAGTTTCAAGATGGTGTGCATGATTCTGCCTGACATCAGCCCCAAAACGAACTGACGAAAGAATAGATTTGCAATAGATTTACATTTTTATTTACAGAAATTATAAGTTAGGCAGAGATTTTCATTTTAACATATAAAGACCCACTGCTACTTTTGTGGCAGTTCCCAAATGATTTTTTTTCTCTATGGTTAAACTTTCTTACATGATTTATCACTATTTATTATAATTTTATCCTCTGTATTTTGCATTTTAAGCGGAAATCAGGTATTTTCCTATGTTTTATTGATCATGTAGACACTCATTAAAGCTCAGATTAAAGTTGAGGGTTATTAGATCAAAACCTAGCGTGTTGACCCATGGGGAACTGTGGGTTCTAGATGTGGTAGTTTTTATACTGTTGTATATTCGTGCATGCTGTACCGCATTTATCCAGCAGTCACCGCCAAAGCATTCTGGCCATAGCAACATGATTGTAAGGCTATTGTATTCCAAAATTACTAATATCTCCCAAAATATTGGTCCTATCAACTTGCTGTTTTTGCTAGTCTCTTCCTTCACCAAAAATACGTATGTTTGTCAAACTGCAGCAATCAGCTCTTTCCAGATTTTGTGTGAATCCCCGGACACACACACACACACACACACACACACAGAGGCCACTTGGCTTTTATAATATAGATAGAAAAAAACTGATGAAAAAGGGACTTTTTTCTGTAAAATCTATCACTTACTGAACATGAAACAAGTGTCTCCATCCACTGTCATTTATCAAACTCCATGGCTTTTACTGGTGAATTAATGCTGTAGAAGATGACGGTGTTTCCACGGTAACTACGGAGCCTCTGAACGTCCAAACGGGTCAAATCTGATGAGCATGAAAAGATGAAAAACTACATTTTACACCAATTATTTACATATATTGATAGAATTAGTGGATCAACACGTATTAAACAGTTTAGATCAGTAGATACTTTTCGTCACCAGTAGAAGTTTGGGTCTTTATGGGTTAAAGTAGAAAATGTTGATATGATTAACCACCAAGGATTTAGAAAGGGTTTGTTTTTTGGTCACAGGATACAAATTCGTTAAATGATGCAAAGAGATGTGATAGAAAACAATCAGCAAACAATGTAACAGTATCATCTGCATAAAAACATACTGTATTTTCCCCAAACAGTGACCAGGCCTATTAGTTACTTAGTTAGTTACCGCATTAGTTAACAGACCTTTACTTGAAGCCAGCTGATATTAGAGGCGGATCTTTACGTCTGTTATCTCTGTTTGATCCGCTGAAATTAAGTCATATTTCAGTATGAAACTCATCTTCATTTTACACAAACTTTCCACTCGATGTAAAAGCTAATTTTCTTGGTAAGTGTTACTGTGAAATACTCGCAGGCATACTCTTTGCAACAACTGGACTAAGAAAAGAAGCAGTAGAAATTAGTTATATTTTTGTCACAAGTTGTTTTTCACCAGCCTTTATGTGTTGCTATGACCACTCCAAAGGTTATTATCAAAGACTCAGCTTTCATTTGGCTACTGATTTTTATTTGCCGAAATATGGTATGGTATGTTATTGGTTTATGGCCTAATGTGCAGAGTTGTAATAAGTTGTAATTAAAGCGGCAGGTTCCAAAGGTTTACGAGTATTCCCACAGTTTAATGGTGTGCCTCTACAGCTAATGTCATCACGCTAAATAGAGAGTTTTCTGCCACTCTTAAATCTTCATTGTGGTATTTTTATCTCACCCGTGGCTCTCTCTGGTTCTAAAAGGTTGAAGACTGGTATTTATCAAGGTTATTTATCAGCTCGACTGCCAGATGGAAGCCGGTCGCAGTAGCATGATATCATTTCAGCAGCAACAGGAGGACAAAGAACTCTCAGCTTTCAATTACAGCCCCTTCAGGAGCCATCAGGAGCACAGTTAATGACAGTCCACACTTTCCTCCTCCACTTTCCTGTGACGCGCTGAGGCCACTTTTGTTTTCATACTGTAATTTCTACACATGAAATAGCAGCGGGGGAAAGTGCGGCGGTAATAAAAGAGAAAGTCAAAGCACTTTAGCAGCTGGAACAATGACACACATGCCACCGCAGACCTTCATGCACGGTTACCCTTTAACTTTACACACCAGCATAATCTCCCGGAACGTTAAAGTAAAGGTTTTAAAGTTAAAGCCTCTATCTAAGATCAGCAGCACTGTTATTTATTTATTTATTTTTTTTTATCATAAAACCACAAAAGCAGATGGTGGTGTTTCCCTTTTTTATAGTTTCTTTGACCCTAACTGGGACACACTCGCTATCACAGCGTCAAAACTCAGCCAGGTCGACAGAGATGGTCCTATTTACTAGAATAAGGAGAAGGATTTCCAGCTGCAAATGCCACCAAAAGGAGCTGTGACGACTTGAAGGAGTGCAGATTCTCTAAACGCGTGATGTCATTTACGGTAATATATTACCCAAACTCAAACTAAAAAGGCCTGTGGTGACATTAGATCATACCACTTTCTAGTTCTCAGATTTTACAGGTGTTTTAGTCATTTTTTCAGCCTTTAATAGAACTACGTAGCTGTTTACCCAAGTGTCCTATATTCACGCTAAGCTAGGCTACATTCTCAAATTGATCTAATTTGACTCTGGGTGTTTCTCAGTACCAAGTTCGCTCAGACGGTCTTGTGAACTTGGCGAGTACGGTCTTGGTAAGAACGGACTTCCTAAGAAAACAAGTCTCTCTGTAAATGAAACAGCTGTATTAGTGAACTTTCCTCCCTATTTCTGCTGCGTTTCTGTCATCAGCTCCCTAACGTATTTCCCTCAAATCACCAGTGTCACTCAATTTTATTTCAATATATTTGTACTAGTATTTACATTTAATTTGTACATTTTCACAAAGTGCATCTTGGAATATTTTCCCCTGCCAAGTCTACACGAGTCACCAACCAGTGCATCCTTGGTTTAAGCTAGCAGACAAGAACAACATCCAGGTATCCCGTGAGTTCTTGGTTTACGGGAACTTTCAAATGGAACTACTTTTGGCCCCGACTGATGGCATTTCACAATATCACGAGAACGGAAGAACAGACAAGAACACGTACTGAAAAATGGCCCGTGTTTCCTAAAATGTTGAGTTAGTTTTTTAATTGAGAGGTCTGTTTGGTGTGGTGGCATGGTGGTTAGCACTTGCGGCAAAAAGTCTGGGTTTCATCCGGGTTTTTTCCTGGTTTCCCGTCCATTAAAAAAACGGTACATACAGGGTTATTCAAAAAGAATGACCCAATTTCATTATGCAACATTTTAACAAGGAAAAGCAATAGAAAACTCCAGCCAAGTCACAAGTATTCTACTCACAATCAACTTTTATTTCCAGTCTTACAAGTGTTCAATGTGGCCACCACCTGCAGCACGGACACTACAATGCGATAAGAGTGTCAGCCTATCATGATCGCTGTTGTTAATCGATGTTTAAGGTCATCGAGGTTAGTCATTCAAAGGTTAGAAAACTCCTCTTTCAAATGGTCACTGACTCATTCCATGACGATGCTTGAGAACTGAAGCAATGCGTCATGAAAACAGTTCATTCTTTTTGTATAACTCTGTATAAGTTAAGTTGGTGCCCAATAACCTTCAATGGCATCTCACTGCTTCTAATGTGTGCTATGTGCTAATGCTACTGCTAATGCTAGGTGCTGTGTGTGTTATGGGTAAAATGCAGAAACCAAGTTTCCCTACAGGATAATAAAGCAAGTTAACCTTTAAACACAGGAAACACAGAAACACAGTAGGATGTGGTCCAAAGATTAAACAAAATTAAACAGAATGCAGATCCCAAAATGGAACCGATAAATGAGCTTTTAAATGTCCGAAGTGCAATATTTAGAATGATTTACAAGGATCTTTTACAAAACTGGGATATAATATTCATATTTCTGTTTTCATTTTTGTTTCCTTAGAATGAGCCAGTTATATCTGCAGAGGGAACAGGACCGTGAAGATTTCTTGGCCCTTAAAACTGAATTTTCCCCCCCTTTTTTTCTCCTTTTTATAGTGAGTGACATTGCATTGCCATTACCGACTCTTTGAGTGTCGACTTGATTTAATATCACTTCAACAGAAACGCAGAATGAACACAGTGAAAGTCATTTGGTTGCAGTCTACAACTTCACAGCTAGGTGTCACTGAGAATCCCACATTGAAGTTTTAATGCGTTATCATTATTGCATACCATGACGATAAAGATTAATTAAAGCCATAACAGACTTACTGAGCTCACTGGCTGCACGGAGCGTAACTCTACCCCTGTTACACATCCAGATTTATTCGCTCTCTGTGGCACTTTGCTGCTCTAAATCAGCAGGTTTTATTTGTCTCTGAGGTTGTGTGTGTGGGTGTTAGCACTCTGCTATTTCACGCTCCCTGTCCCCCACCAAACTAGAGTCTGTGTGACGGAATGTGTCTTGAAAGTATATTAACTGTGCTTCCTGTTGAATGAATAACCCGGCCTGAGAGACTATGATCGGGTGACACACAGAAACGCTCACCCCTCCATACAAACACGCACTGTATTGGGGTAGCTTAGCTCTTAAAGGAGAATCGATGGCGTCTGAAGACATGATGGAGGCTAATGAAAATGAATATTCCTCATGGTCAGGTTTCACAGTTGCAGACACGAGATGGTTTTTACAAGCGCAGTCTGAGCTGCACGGAGTTGTTTTGTCTATGTCGTGGATTGCAGACTCGTGAGGGTTGTTGTTGCTGTTTGCAGGAGAGTTATATCAGACAATCTCTTTCTGTACTGAGTTCTGGAGACGAATCTTAAGATCTGTGAGTGTACTTGACCGGTATCTCTAGACTAGACCATACAATGGTGATAATAACTGAGAGGATCGCCGTATTGAGATCTGATGCAGTTCAAAGTGCAACGGATTGTTTTGGTTCATTCCAGTGGAAACAATATGATTTTATCCTACTTCCAAAGACCTCATGCACGAGTTGTTTCTATGTTTGCTCTATATTTGCTTGTGTAGAATGATGTAAAAGAGAAAATAAGAAAGTTCTGTGTGGGACTGATGTAATAAGGTTTGGTAGACGTCATATATAAGACATGGTACTAGCAGACAGATCCAGTAAATTAAAAGTTGAAGCTAGAGCTGCACAGTATATGCTTTGAGCAATGTACGTGTGCGCAATAGTCACATCACAGGTCCCAAGATGTAGGAGGCAAATGAACTCAGCGTGTTCTCATCTAATTTCAAGGGTACCTGACACACACTGTGCACAGCGATCCACCAATCACAATCGTTCTTAATCAGTTTGGAGTGAGTCACTGGTAACAACGTTGAAAAATGAGCAACGAACAAGAGAAAATCACCGTAAATGAAGACTTGGTGCCAAAAAGAAAAGCAACGTTAGTTATCTGTAATTATTTTGGCTACAAGAAGGATGAAAGTGAAACATGTGTTCTGTGTCGACAGTGCCTTCCACCTGTCGACACGAGAGGAAACACAACTAGTTTGTTTGACCATTTACGTCGGCACCACACAGTTATTGTACCCTCCTGAGTGTTTTTTCAGATCACAATATATATTGCAGGGTTAAAAAAAATTGCAGTGTCAGCTTTTTTCCAAAATCGTGCAGCCCTAGTTGAAGCTATGTTGAATAATAATATTGCTGATTTCTGTAGCTACTAGCAACCTGTTGTGCAGAATGGAAGCAGATGGGAAATCCAAGATCTGTTTCTATCAGGGTTCCCACGGGGTCTTCAGAAGTCTTGAATTTACAAACTTACATTTAATACCTTAAAAAAGTCTTTAAAAAGTATTAAATTTGATATGATAGATCTTAAGTTATGTTGCCATCAACTTGTTGGCTGTATTGTGTTTAGATGTGTCTGGGAAATGTCCAAGCTGCAAAGAAAGTAACATTAGTCGACTCAGTTCCACCTGTTCTGACAATTTATATTGAATTTAGGAACCAATTATCACAAACTTTGCAGCCCCTGATGAGAAGTGACTCAGAATGGTGGGAATCAAGGCATTGGAATAAATAAATAGTTTTCCTAAATTCTAGGAGTCATGAATTTTTGCCAGTATGGTCATGAAATAGGCTGTAAAATGGGTATTAAATTCTATTCTAAGTAGTCTTAGAAAGGTCTTAAAAAGTCTTAAATTTAACTTTTAGAAACCTTTTGGAACCCTGTTCTATGCATCACATATAATGTAGTCAATGACTGAATGGAATTATTTTTTATTGAGTAAGAGAACAGACTCAGAAGTGGTGTGTGTTGAATGATACAGTTGCTTGCTCAAGTTCTATAAGACAGCCAACGTAAACATTAAAATTACTTATGTATGTGGTCTCATAATGTACATGAGCTTTATATCATCACTGTTAATATTTCAAAGCACAAATGGAAATTGGCTTTTTTAATCTTACCAAAGGACAAATGGGAAGGATAACAGTGTTGCTAAATGTTCACATGGAGAATTTAAAGGCATCTAGCGTGAAGTTAAAACTAATTAAATACCCCTCCTCTCACCTTGGGCTACAATGGGCCCTAAAAACATGAAAATGAAATACCCTCTTGAGAGTTACTGTGTGTTTTCTGTTCTGGGATTTTACTAAAGTCTGGTCCATAGTCAGACATAGTAGGTGACAGTAATGTATATTAACACTGGATGACACCTGCAATAATATGGAAAAAGAAGAAAAAAAATGTGTTCTGTAAAAACATGGCAGAGTCCATGACACGCAGATAAAACATCCCATTCTGGAGTTAAATGAAACAAAACAAGTTATATATTGAATAAAAGCATAATTATCATTGGATTTCTTCAATTAGATCTTCCTACACCCCTTCAATCTTACACACTGAAGCTTTAACATCAGACAGGACCCATTGTTTTTGAGCATTCGCATGGTAACGTCCATACCATGTGAACACCATGTGTGTTTTTGTGTCCACCGGTGGAGCTATGGAGCCATGTTTTTATGGGTGGACCGAGGATACGAATGAGCCCACACACATTGATATTACACAAGTTTCTGCCAATGGTCTTTAAGCTCTTCCACTTGACATTTAGTGGTGGAAACAAAGCAGTGAAGCCCGTTAGCCAATGTAAACACAGATTCAGACAATCCAGTCTTGGGATATATGTGCTTTTCAGATGCATGGACCGTTTTTTTTTTGTTTGTTTTTTCGCGTACAAAACTACCCAGAGTGCTTAAAGTTCTACAGACATAAAGATTATCACCTGCTATCTTCCTCTCTACAAGGGATGCAATGCTGATAAAATACACAGAGCTGTAAGGAATTCAGACCCTGCTCAGTCAGGCTGAACCAGAGCAGAAGCTTGGCGACATGGAGGCTTAAAGGCAGACCTCCCAGCTGACGGAGGTTTTCTCGAACTGTGAAACCACCCTGCTGCTGCACAACACCTGCACTGTACTGGAGTTACTAACTGACACTTCAAGTCAGGATTATCTGAACATAAAAGCCTCCCTTTCACAAAGATATTCAGAAATCTCCCAAGTTCCGCAGCGACTCAGGCTAGCGGAGCTTATCTTGGTCTCTAAAACAGCCTCGACGAGGGCAGAAGTCAGGGGGATATGAATCAGGGGAACAGGTCCGAACAGGTCACAGAGCAGATCAGAAGCAGCTCGAGTCATGCAAAGGAGAATGACAGGGATGAGATTTTACTGATTATTCACTCGGTTCAGGCAGCACGCGACCCGTTGTGCCGCATTCAGCACCTCCCAACCTGCGACGGTGATGATATTCAACGGTGAAACCATATCCAAGGGTGGATTATCCCCACAAAAGGACAATATACAGACAGATGACAGCTGTTGGGAACATCATAACAAGCTGATTTAAGTTATGATCTGTTATATATATAAACATAAAAAGAACAAACTAAATGGGAAACAAAGTCACGCAGAGTCATTGCCACCTCCAAGTCTGTTCCTGTTTATAATTAGTCACGTTGGCTGTGTTAGTCACGATTTTGGAGACCTTGTGAGTCATATTTCTTAGATGTATTTGGCTTTACTATTTGGCAGATTTATCCATTCATCTTTCCGCAAAATCTTAGATTAGAAAACGCAGCTTACTCTGTCTTTGATACACAGATGGATTTATAGAAAAGAAACAACTTGATTTACTGCTCCAGGAAATCCCTTTTGCATAGTCATTTTTGAGGCATTTCAAAGCGTCTCGGAGCGGTTTGATGTAAAAATCGCTAAAACCTGGCACAGTCAGCGTATTGATTCAGCTGTGGTTGTCTGTGTTGGTAGTTTTGTGTGGTCACGACCTATTTTTGTATGGCTCGATGGTTGCTTTAGGCCTCATCCAGTGCATTTGAGGTGGCTCATGTAAGCACATAGACTGTAGCTTGGAGGAGGTGTTGACCTGGTTGTGGTTTCTGAGTTTACAGTCGTTTTTGGTCTCAACCTGGTTAAATCCAGGCATCTGATGCTTTCCTGTGGCCCTGACCTCGTCTGATGTGTGATTGCATGTGTGATCCCTTCAGTAGCATGAGAACAATACTTGCCAACATGAGAAAAACCTAATGGATATTTTTATGTGCCTTCTGCAGGTCTGCTTCCTCAGTACCCATTAAATTTGCTGTGTAAGTTCTGTGATGTGGAGCTGTCGTCCTGCAGCGGTACAGGGACCTGCATGACCAACTGCTCCATCACATCCATCTGTCCATTACACACAGAGGTCTGTGTTTCTATCTGGTAGGTGGAAAAACTCTCTTCATCCCTTGGATTTATTTATTTTTCATTTTACCATACTCTTGTATTTTATCAGTTTGTTTTAATTTATTTATTTGATTTTTTTTTTTAATCTGTTTGGGTTGCATATCTTCTCAAAGCTTCACTTCTCTACTTAAAATATATGTACTGAGCTGTAAGTGTTAGAAAACATTTACAACGTGCTGATGACAATTGGGCACTGAAGAACTTTACAAGTGCTTTTTTTTTTTGCAGCTTTATAACTTCTAACAAAAAATCAGTGTAACGTGGCTGTTATCATGGATGATGGCAACTGAGACTATTACCAGCTCAAAAGTGTTGAGCAGTAATAGAGCCTTAACATTTATTCTTAAAGTGATTTACTGATGGTCCACATCTGCTCTCACATATTCTATTTTACTGAGTCTGCGTTGTCTTGGTAGGTGGGCGTTTGTTGAAATAAGTGAACATTTCTAAGCTAATGAGAGCATCACTATCTGATCTGCACTGGAAATTATAAATTCATCTTTTGTTCAGTTCAGAAAACTTTATTATCCCCCGAGAGGGCAATTTGTTGTGCAGCTAGCAGAACAACAACAATAAAACACAAGGCACAAAAACACAAAACATAAAGAGACAGCACACATCCAAATGATCAGGTCAACAACAGTAAAAAAAAAAAAAAAAAGTCTTCTGTTTTAGTAGTTACAAACTGAAAGATTTATTTTTGTAATCAAATATATTAAGTCTTTCCAAATAGTCCCATCAGCTAGCTAGCTGACAGCAGCTAATGTTAGCTTGCAAGCTAACAGCTATTTGTTAGGTCAGTCTGACTAAGGGGAAACAAGAAATTTCTGGACATTATTTTAAAAACTTAAAATATTCAAGAAAACATTTGTGGCTGAAGCCCCAGAAAACAGTTGTCTTTAATAATTTTAGCATTTTAAGTAATTGTCATTTATTCAGCTATTAGCTTAGAAATGCATGTATCTGTTGTCAACAAATAAGTCGTGCAGTTTAGATATTTATTCTTAAATTAAATGAATTTACTAAATCAGTATACACACTTGCCGTAATGCATTCTAATATACCTACATGGAGTTTGTGTTATCTTAGCGTTAGCTTTATGTTAGCAAACACTTCTACACTAAAGGAAGTGTCAGTACCTGATCTTGTGGTTTCTGAGCCTTTGGGTTTTGTTGGTATGAATTCTAAAATGTACTTTTTTAATCAATTACTTTTATTTTTTCCCCAGTCATTTCAGCTAGAGAGCTAACAGTCATTAATGTTAGCAAGCAAGGTAACAGCACTTTTCCAGTTCAGTCAGACTGAAGGAAAATAACATAATGACCCGAATTTTGGCTGTAAGCCCAGTGAGTTTAGTAACTAGTGAAACTGAAAGTAATACAGTTATTTGTTGTCTTTTAATCCTAGAAACTGTTCTAAATTACTTAGAAATAGGAAGTAATATTTTTGTGGATGCTTAGAAGAATCTTACATATCGAACATCATCATCATTATTATTATTATTATTATTATTATTATCATATGTCTGCTGTATCTGTTTTAAGGAGGAAGAACGAGAGCAGCTACTCCATTGAAACTCTGTGTCATGATCCGGCCAAACCACTGTACGGTGTCGTGTTGGACGACTACAACAGCTCCAGGTGTGTCATGAAGGAGAAGAATGCCACCGGTGGAATGGCTTACTTCTGCTCGTGTTCTCAGGAAGAGGAGTGCAATGAGAAACTGTATTTTCCACCCAGTGAGTACATGAAACCACCTCTGATTATACGGCTGAAGTTCATGTATCAGGGTATTTAAAGCTACAATGTGTAATATACGTGAAGAAGTTTACACATGCTAATCGCTTTTTAACTTTTAATGTGCAAGTGGCGCTGATCATAAACCACTACGCTACACTTTATTAACTGTGAATGAAACCAAAGGGTGGCACTTATGCTAACCCTTCTGCTCCTCTACAGCAGCAGCAGCAGCAGCAGTGTGTTAACCTAGCACAGAAATCTATGCAAATAATGCATATTTCAACCCTGATTTGGTCATAATCAGATGACCATCTGTGACGCAAAAGGGGTAATTTGTAGGAGTAAAACCACATGGAGTTATCTCTGCAGGTACTAGCGGAACATTTTAGCATCTTTCCGATTGGTTTGCAGTTTACAGCCCACCAGTTTCCTTTGTGCACGTTCACCGTTAAACATGAACCATTATAGTACTCAAAAAAAAACCATCAATAAAAGCAATACACCAAAGAAAGCAAAGTAATAAAAATATTTTTAAAAGTTCATAAAATGCTAAGCTACCAAACAATAAAACCAATATAACAAAAATATAACACAAACCACCATAGATTGTGAGCCACAAATGTTTAAAACAACAACTTTAGTCATTTTATTTAGGAACATACAACATTTAATAATAACAGACCAGAATGTTTAGTTATAAGATCAGAAATGTTAGAGGGTGTCCTGCCCATTAGACTACATTCTGCAGGAATTCTGTAAGGAAGAATGGATTGACCCCCAGAAACCTACAGCTGTTTTGTAGTGATTTCCAAATAATTTTTTCTCTACATTTAACCTTTTATCACTATTTATTAGAATATTATCCCCTGCATTTTGCATTTTTCAGTGAAAATCAGGTGTTTTCCCATATTTAATGGACTGATCTTGTCGATGTTCATAAAAGCTCAGAGTAAATTCAAAGGCTATCATATCAAAATGGAGAAAACTGAAGAAAAGGAGACTTTTTAAGCAAACTATAGTATGAAGCAAATGTAAAAACATGCATCTACAACCACTGTCATTGATCCCAAATGATTTTTTTAAAAAAATATTTAGCTTTCCTTAAGTGACTTTCACCATTTATTGTAATATTATCTTCTGTATTTTGTGTTTTTTCAGTGAAAATCAGGTATTTTCCTACATTTAATTCACTGATCATGTCGGTCTTCATAAAACCTAAGAATAAAGTTGAGGGTTATTATATCGAGAACAGAGACAACTGAGGAAAAAGTGACTTTTCCAGCAAATTTATCATTAACTGTGTGTCCATTCACTGCCATTGATCCAACTCCATGGGTTTTACTGGTGAATCAATGTTGCAGAAGATGACGGTGTTTCCACGGTAACTACAGAGCCTCTGAACGTCCAAATGGGTCATATCTGATGACCATGAAAAGATGACAAACTACATTTTACGTCAGTTATTTACATGTATTGATAGGATTAATGGATCAACAGGTATTAAATAGTTTAGATCAGTAGATGCTTTTGGTCACTTACGACGGTTTAGGACAGGGGTCACCAATCCTGGTCCTCAAGGGCCGGTATCCTGCATGTTTTAGATGTTTCCCTCTTCCAGCACCTGACGGTTGTTATCAGGCTTCTACAGAGCTTGATGATAGGTTTATCATTTGAATCAGGTGTGTTTAGAGTGGGATACATCTAAAACATGCAGGATACCAGCCCTCGAGGACCAGGATTGGTGACCCCTGGTTTAGGACTTGAAGGGTTAATGGCACTCACCACTCTGAATGAGTGGATGTACACAAAGAGAGTATAGTCCTTTTTTGTACTTTAACAAAATAAAGTCTCTTGCCAACTTTTACCAGAACTGATGCATCTAATAACACTGGGATCACAATACAGTCGCAGAAAAAATTATTAGACCATCAAAAGTCATCAAAAACAATAGTTATGCAATCAAGTACTAACTCCTGTGTGTATCA
>JAPQRP010000010.1:28069781-28079781 GCA_037367295.1 Apogon hyalosoma
CCAGTAAAACCCATGGAGTTGGATCAATGACAGTGGATGGAAACACTGGGTTTACGTTCAGTTAATGATAGATTTTGTTGAAAAAGTCACGTTTTCTTCATTTTTCTTCGTTTCTGATATTATGACAATCAACTTTAATGTGAGCTTCAATTCAGTTTGGGAAAATATCTGATTTTCATTGAAAAACTTTTAAATACAGAGGATAATATTATTATAAATGGTGATAAATCACTTAAGAAAGGTTAAATAGAAAAATTAAATTACAAACTGCCATAAAAGTAGCACTGGGCCTTTAAGGGTTAAAATATTATTTCCGTCAAAGAGTAACAAGTGACGTTCATACCTGTGGACATCCGCCAGATTTGTAGGTCAATCTTAACCCTTTAAAGCCCAAACCATTGAATCGCTGACAGAAAATTCCAGTTCTTTGAAACTGGAGCCTTTATTGGTCCTTCTGAACAACAAAAAAAAATAATTTCTTTTTCAAATATCAATTTTCTTTTTTTTTTTTTTGGTATCATATTTGATACATTGGGTCTCAGTGCTCAAATATTATCATTTTTAATAAGCAAAAACATGTCTAACAAATTGTTAATTCCTTTTCTAAATGGTCTCAGTTCTTCCTCCTTCCTCATTAATGGCAGTCTCGTAGTGTCACTGGAAAGGCCTCTGGTGAATGAATTCCTCTCCCTGGTGGATTATCCATGTATTGCATGTATCTAATTGTATACGTCAGGTTTTTCACAAAAAAAATATCACACTGATCATGTAGAGAGCTTCAAAACTCATGTATCAGATATGATACGTTTGGCGTTACAGGGTTAAATGTAACTTGTAGAAACCTGTAGGAACCTTGTTTAACCAACACCAGAACAGCAGATCTTCCAGTGTACATGTGTATTCATATTCTTGTAAGCGTAACCCTGAGCCTTAGGTTTAGATCTCAAGGACCAGACAAATTGTTCTTAAACATCCCGAGGGCAGTAAATCTCCAACCTCACAGAAATAGAAGCACACACTTATTTTCTAAACTCTCACTCCCTGGAGAGCGTAAAGGGAGTCGGTGCTTCCCTCGGTCTTTTCTACACAGTCTGAGACATTTAGAATGAGACAGTCACATTCCAGTGTTTGTCTGTATGTGTGTTTATTTCAGACAGAGACGGAGGCGGAGGTAGACAGAGGCCCGCATCCACTTCTGTTTCTGTGTCTCAATTTGGGATCATATGTGTGTATTTGTGTGCCTCCACCCCGACAACAGCGGACAGAACGGTGAACAGAAACACTACCCTGCCCTGGCTTTGTTGTTGTGGTCACTTATAGTACATTCTCTCTGTGTGTCTCTGAGCATTTTATTTACATATCCTGAATTAGCCTGCAGGGCGCGGCGGGGCCTGCATGTTCTGTCTGAAATGAGGGTTATGCAGGGTAATGGAGCGCGGCGAGGAGGTCGGACTGTGCCAGGCTTAAGGGTTGTGGTCTTTGAAGGGAGAAGCAGCTGGTGAGGGGGTGAACGTTGGCGCAAAGCGGCGCTGGTGTTCGGTCTGAGGGACTGAAGGAGGAGTCTGATGTTTTTGGACACAGAGTCTGTTTACATGAGCATAAAAATCTGATAAATGGGAGTCATTTCTTTGCTGTTGATAATTTAGTTCTCTCACCGCTGCTTATGATGATGATGATGATGACAATGATTATTATTATTATTATTATTATTATTACCTACATACTTATATTACTTGTATGTCATTGTTATGACTACTATTACTATTATCACTTTATTATAATTATACATATTAGATTAGATTAGATTAGATTAGATTAGATAGAACTTTATTGATCCCTTGGGCAGAGTTCTCAGGAAATTGAGGTTCCAGTAGCAGCACAACACCAAGTTTACACGCGACAGACCCCACAAGAAAAGAAGCAAAACAAAAGCAATACAATAGCATAACTTTTAAAACAGCTATAAAAACCAGTAGTGAAAAAAATGCATTCCACATTAGAAATATTGAGCATACTGTAATATTATATATTATAATATTACAACATAGTAAGATATGTATCATTATTATTATTATTATTATTATTATTCTTGCCTACATACTTATATTACTTGTATCTCGTTGTTATGACTACTATTACTATTATCACTTTATTATAACTCTACATATACATATTGTGGATACTATAATATTTCATTATAATACTGGAAAATGGAGGGTCATAAAATGTGTGTTGTTGAACATGTTTTATGTGCTTTTGGCACCAAACAGCAACATTTGAACAGAATCTCACAAACATCTTCACGTTTGTGTGATTTTTTTGACTTTCAATGAGTGTAATTCTGACAAACATTTAATCAACAACGCTTCATTTCTTTTACTCTGCCATGAATATCATCAGCAGCTTACTTTAGTCACCACTACTACTGATTTACATTATATTTTTTTCAGCATATCCAAAGTTCAACTGAGATTTGATGGAAACACAACTGGAGCCTGTTAAATTTGTGAGGGTCAAGTCTTAATGGTGAAAAAAGCCACAAAATGTCTCAAAAGCGAATGAGGACGGTAAAATGTGTAATATTTGAGGTAAGATCTGACAGTTTTCAAGCTGACTGGGAGGCGATGGAAGAGACAAGCCGCGTATAATATCATCTAAAATTAATACAATATTATTTTTCTCTTCGTTTTTTCTTAGTTGTCGGAAAAACACAGCTAGGCCCGGCTGCATGGAACAAATCTATTATGACACAGGATATTTACTCTCAGTAACGGATGTTCCGCTCGGTTGGAAAGCAGTGTCAAAAACATGGAATTCTTGGAATTTAAGCCCTTGTTACACAGAAGGATGTTGCAACATATTGCTTTGCTTTAAACCCTAATTTCACAGACGTTATAAGCAGCAGTGCTGTCATTGTTCTTTGGGAAGTGAAGCCACATTTTGGATTGTTTCGTGGATCTGACTTGTTGAAAGTTTCCATCAGTATCAGTGTTGCCAATTTAGTGATTCTCTTGTTAAATTTGGTGACTTTTATTAACTCTTTAGCAGCATATTAGGAATCAAGAGTCCTGTGACGAGAGTAAGCAATAGGATCAGTAGGATCAGCTTAACCTATAAAGACCCAGTGTGACTACTGTGTCAGCACCGAAATACATTTTTCATTCTATTTAACCTTTCCTAAATGATTTATCAACATTTTATTGTAATATTATCCTCTGCATTTTGCATTTTTCAGTGAAAATCATCTATTTTCCTATATTTATTTCACTGATCATGTAGATGTTCATCAAAGCTCAGATTAAAATTGAGGGTTATTATATCAAAAACAGAGAAAAATGAAGAAAAAGTTACTTTTTCAGTGAAATATATCATTAACTGAGCATAAACTTAGTGTGCCTATTAATTAATAAACCTTTTTTTTTTTTTTTTTTTTGTTGCTTGAATTAAAAAAAAAAATCTGCCAGTGGAACAAGTGAAAATTATCTTGGAAAGATTTCTTTAAATAAGATTTTCCAGATCTATTGTCTAAAAATCAGTTCTTATATCTCACTGAAAAGTTACTCTTTATGTGATTATGTCTTATTTTAAGTGTGATGAGATATTTTTACTAGAAATGAGAAAAATACACTTGGTAAGATTTAGATTTTTGCAGTGCAGCTACTTTCCTTGGCAAACAGTTGGCAACACTAGCATGAGTTTGACATTATTTTGTAATGCACACATGCCAGAACATCGCGCCAGCATCAATAAAAGAACCTGATAAGCTTTGAGGACTGTGATTCTGATGGATCTGACAGTTTGAAGTCAGATGAAGGATCAGTACAAGTGCATTTTTTGTGGAGCTGCAGCCAGAAGGCAGTTAGCGTAGCATAGCGTAGCTTAGCGTCAATCGCAACCAGTTAAGGTGTGACAACATAATTATCAGCCGATGATAACAGGTGTCAAACCATCATGACAGCGCTGTCGAAAACAGGGCACGGTCACACCAACAGGAAACCGGGGATATGAGAACAGTCAAGATAAACACGCAGGTGGCTTATCAGTTTAGGATCACATGTAAAAATAACCTGGACTCAGTTTTTGTTGAACAGTAAAAATCAACTCACTTGTGCTTTTTTTTTTTTTTTTTTATAATAAGAAGCAGCACTAGTTATTTTCAGGCCTAGACATGAACGGATCTGGATTCCTCGCTCGCAGCAAAGGCGTTCCCTCCTCATTTTAGTCTTTCAAAATATCACTGGCGGTCCTGACATTTAACTTTCACAGCTCCCTAATGTGTTGGCCGCAAACCTGCCGCAGGAATTTTACCCACATCTGTCTTATGAGATCAGTGGGTGCTGTGAGGGAGAACTGAGTCTTGTGGCTCTTTAGGGTTAATTATTTAAACGTCTTATGATCAGGCTCTTGTTTTACCCCGTCTGACAGTCTAACATCTATTGGAAGCAGAACACAGGGCTTTGTTTTTTGGAGATAGCCGATCCCAGACAGTGTATCCAGCCACAGAGGTTTGCGCTAACCTCCAGGCCACAAAGGTTTCAGACAGATAATCTGAAAAGGAAACTGTCGTAAACTGTTTTCCGCCCCTTAGATTGGATATACCAGGGCTTTAACCATGGGCCCCAGACAGACGACAAGGGGAAAGTGAGACTGAGGCTCTGGTTGCGTTCTCTTGTGAAATCTGCTCAGACCAAATTGTTCTCATGTCTCCTAAAAGTAGAGCTGGAAGCAGACCGCACCTCTTATACAGCCTGCAATGAAATTCCCTATATGTGTGCACCTCTGTAGTATACCAGAAATTCCTTAAAGGAGCTATATGTAGTATTTCTACTTCAAAATATTTAATAAAGAGCTGTGAAGTTTTGCCAGAGATGTAAATGTGTTGAATTAAAGTGGATTTATTTACAGCGATGGGGATTTATGTGACCACTAGAGGGAGTAGTGAGTCACTCAGTCACTAAAAAACAACTGTTAGAGTCAAAAACAGTGACTTGGTGATGAAAAGTAGAAGCACTGTTGTTGTTTTCTCCTCTGGACTCAGCTCTAAATGAAAGGCAAGGCGTTTGATGCTCAAATGACAGCGTTTCTTCTACACGGGTGAGTTTGATTATGAGGCGTATGAGGGTGTAGAGTTATTATTATTGGATGTTCTTATCTTTGCTAAGTTGCCGTTTGTTGATCCACGGTTCAGACTAAACTGTGACAGTTCTGACCTTGTTTGTTGGATTCAAACAGATCTTTAGTTCAGCTACTGACGACACAAACCGAACAGAAAACAGAGGTGATCTGTGGTTTTACTGTGGCTGTTTTCAGTCTAAAACCAGAGCTAAGCTAACAGAGCTATAATGTAAACTATCAGCTGATGCAGCAGATGAAGATTATAACACGCTGTTATTTTGCGACCCGGCCATGCAGACTGAAGTCACATTGTAAAATATCAAATACGTATCAGATATAAGACCACATATGAAAGTGGCTTGGGTCGGATTTGAAAAAAATCGTATTTGTGCTATTCAAACTGTCTTTAACAGTTCGGATACAGGTCTCATATGGGCAAAAAAAATCGAATTTGGGCCACATTTGCCTGCAGTCTGAACGTAGCCTATATGTGTGTTCTGATACCAGACTGCCCTCTGCTGGTGAGAGTTTGAAAACTCACTACTGCGGTGAATCAGTTCAGCGATTTATAAGTAGAAGTGTAACATTGACATTATCAACATTAAAGCATGAAATGAGGCGTTTGTCACTGACACACACCGACATTTTAAAGCCTTACATTTGAGATCAGTCTCCTTTTCAGCTTCGTCCACTCCAGGAGTACGTTTAGCATTTATTCCAGCTCCGTGGAGCTCAGCAGGAGATCCCAACAGCAGAAGGCTGAGGACAATACCTGGCATAAATAACCTCCGGGGTAATACTGGCCCGGGCCCCGCTGGGCTGTGCTTTAAAATATTAAAAACGGGGGAAGTTCCACATGTCAAAAACAGGAAGTGTGGACCTGTAGAGTCAGCTCCTCTGCACACAGTCCCAATCCCAGCCCTTCAACTTCCTGTCCGAGGTTCCGCTTTGCTCCAACCTTCCCACTTCCTGTGTTTGAGTAGTACCCACCAGCAGAGACCACAGAGAAGTGTTTTACATGAAACCACTGCAGCTCTGTGAGATCTGAACATAAAGAACAACTGACAGGATGAAATGAAACCTCAGCGCTCCATTATCGGCTTTAAGTCATAATATCTGTACCTGCGGACGTCAGATGACTTTTAGTTTCACTTAATTAAAGTTATAAGGAAAAAGGGAAAACATGCTCTCAGTAGACTTTTTCTCATCCATATAATATGAAGGGTCATAAAATGTGTTTTGGTGATCATATTTTATGTGCATTTGGAACCAAACAACAAAATTTAAGAAGAATTTTGGAAAAATCGTCACATTTTGCTTTATTTTTGTTAACTTTTAATGAGTATAACAGGAAATAGAAACATTACACTGCAGCTTTCTGAGATCTGAGTATTAAAAACAATTGACTGGGTGAAATTAAACAACCTCAAAGCTCCGTTATCGGCTTTAACTCATAATATCTGTACCTGCAGAGCTTTAGTTTCACCTACTTAAAGTTATATAAGGAATGGGAAAAATGTGCTCTCAGTAGACTTCACAGTTGTATGGTTTTCATAACTGCTGTTGGATCCACAGTCACTGTAGGAGCTTTATTTACACAATAAATGTAGATTTGCAGATGTTTTTTCTCATCTATATAAGATGGAGGGTCATAAAATATGTTTTTCTGAATATATTTTATATGTATTTGGAGCCAAACAACAACATTTAAGAAGAAATTTGGAAAAATCGTCACATTTGCTTTACTTTAGTTAACTTTTAATGAGTATGACGGGGAATAGAAACATTACACTGCAGCTTCCTGAGATCGGAATATTAAGAACAATTGACAGGATGAAATGAAACGACCTCAAAGCTCCGTTATCGGCTTTAACTCATAGTATCTGTACCTGCAGATGTCAGATGAGTGTTAGTTTCACCTAATTAAAGGACAGACTTGGTGGTAGTATTCATAACTGCTGTTGGATTCATAGTCACTGTAAGAGCTTTATTTACACAGTAAATGTAGATTTTGTTGGTGTTTTTGTCATAGATATTGTGATTTTGAAGATGGAGGGTCATAAAATGTGTTTTTCTGAACATATTTTACTTGCATTTGGAACCAAACAGCGAAATTTTAAACCAATTTCACAAAAATCTCCACATTCTGCGTGACTTTTAATGAGTGTAACAGGAAATAGGAGCATCATTTTAAAATAATTCTGACATGGCAAACGTTTAACGAATTAACAGCGCTTCACTTCTTCTACTCCTACATAAATATCACCATCTTCTGATAGCACAGCAGCTTACTTTATTCACTACTACTACCGATTTGCATTTTATTTTTTGCTGCGTATCCAAAGTTTAATCGAGATTTTATTGGAAACACAACTGTAGCCTGATGAACATGTGGGAAACGCAGAGCTTTGAAGGATGGAGTCAAGTCTTAACTGTGAAAAAAAGGTTCAAAAAGCCTCAAAATGAACTAGGCAAAGTAAAATGTGCAACGTTTGAGGTAAGATTTGACAGCATGATTTCCCTGAGGGTTAACAAAGAAGCGAGATAAAAATCTTTTTTCAGTTTTTTTTTTTTTTTTTTTCCCAAGTTGCAGGTGTGCGGCGGCTTAAACCAGATGTTTTCTGCCACCTGCATCATAATATTATCATTTCTGCACGGATGATAAAAACCCACACAAATAACTCGCCCAAACCACAAGGCAGAAAAGTTAAGAATAACAGATACTTAGAGGTGATCATTTGAGCTGCACAGTTTCTTGTTGATGCCTTGCTCGTAAGTTTAATGGCCAGTAAATGCAAAAATACAAGTGTAGAAACCAGGAAATAGACAGCCCCAGGAAGTTATACTTATGGTGTTTGATAAAATAAATCTGTACCGACAATAAATGATAAACTGAGTGAATGACATGAACCTAAATACAAGTGTCTGATCAGATAATTCACTTCACAGACTTTTTAGAT
Organism: Apogon hyalosoma; assembly: GCA_037367295.1. Taxonomy (NCBI): domain Eukaryota; kingdom Metazoa; phylum Chordata; class Actinopteri; order Kurtiformes; family Apogonidae; genus Apogon; species Apogon hyalosoma. Next base: position 28,077,857 of record JAPQRP010000010.1, read on the forward strand.
GTAATACTCCTGAAAATAGCACATAAGTGAATAATACCTCAGTTATTAGTGTAAGGGGGAAGTGAATGCTGATAGAATATTAGAGAAAGTAAAGATATGTACGGTTTGATGCCTCTTGTGTTTGTTAAATACTTGCACCTCATCATTTTCTGGCCCAGACGTTGCAAAGACAAGTGTCTCATTTTGCAGCAACTGTGAGCGCCTTCTCTTCTTCTCAGGCTGGAGACAGACTGCAGCTGTTCTGAGTTCAGTTTCATGAGGTCTGGACCCAATCCCGGAACTTTGTTTTTCATTTTTCATGGTTTCAACGTTATGTTCTTGCTTTCCCCGCTAATTTTTCACCAGCAAATAAAAAAAAAAAAAAAAAATAGCGTGGAGATTAAGAGTTTGACGTTGAGTACAGTTTGAGGTTCAGACTAATTACTTATGAGCAGAAACATTTGTTGTTTTTAGAAACAATCATCGATCAAGTGCCAGAGCTGTTTTTTGCCTCCCATGAAGACATCGTAAAATATATTTTATTACCTCTGGTCAGCATTATTGGTGCCAACGTGCTAAGCTGATAGCTTTGGTGAAAATATGCGCCTGGTGGTTTGGGGCAGAATGACCTCATACCAGGATGATTTTACTCTTTCTACTGGCGTTAACATGACAGACCACCTGTTTCACTATGTCTTCCTCTGTTGCCTTTAGTAAAAAGTTAATACAGTGTGAACCCACTGAGGTGGTGTTTTTTCTGTCACTGTGCCACAAGTCTAGTTGATGTAAAACTATAGGTCTGTGTAAATGTCACAGACAGAAATAAATACTACAAGCAGGTAGTGATTTGCGATGTGCGTCTCATGCATCAGTCGTGTTTGTGTTACAGAGGTGAAGGAGTACGAACCTGCGTACGGATCCAAAGTACGAGAGCACCCCTGTGTGGAGAGCATGAAGGACAACGTTCTCAGAGACCGAGGAAGGCCCGAGATCCCCGACAGCTGGCTCAGACATCAGGTGAGATGGACGTTTTTAGCCTTTTTAAACCTACACCCATAAAGGACACAATAAAACACAACATTAAAGCAGACTGACATGATACGTCTCTACATGAACAGGTGGATTCTTTCTCCCACTTCAGTCACCTGTTGAAAATGAACGTCCAGTAGAGTCTGAAATGCAGTTCAGTCACACGTCTTCCAGTGGTTTCTATCAATTCTGCAAAAATAAAAATCCTTTCGTCAGTATGAGGGTATGATGTGCGTAATGATTAGTCAAAATGATAAACATATTCAAATCAAATCATAACAAAAGTTATCTATGACACTTTACATGTAGAGCTGGTCAAAACTAGACTCAGCATCATTTTCTTAGAAAAGAGTTTTTCTAAGGACTTTTGCCGGTGCTGCATCCACAAAAACCCAAATTATAAGACAAGAAAAATTACATCAAAACATTATACAGTGTATTATATTTATGTGTGTGTGTGTGTGTGTGTGTGTGTGTGTGTGTGTGTGTGTATGCGTGTGTGCGTGTGTGTGTGTACACTTATGAATGTACACACATGTAAGCAAACTGTCAGGCTGACTTTACTCTATTTATTTATTTTATTTTGTTTAGGAACAAACTTCATATAGATACAGAGCTATAGATAGACCAGCACAAATAAATAAATAATATATACATACATCTAATTAAAATGTATCCATAAATGCTGTGCCTATTGGTCTTTTACAGGTACAGAATATTCTCATTTATTTCCAAATGACAGGATTGAAATAATCCTGTATTAACCGACGCCATCTGTTCCATTTGTAAGGACACAACAACATGTGACAATGATGCTGATTTATTTTGGACTGTCCCTTGTGTTTCATTTTGTGTATTTCTAGACGACAAATGACTCACTATTTTAATCTCAAATGCATAAAAATGGTGCACGAATG
>JAPQRP010000010.1:28131920-28175947 GCA_037367295.1 Apogon hyalosoma
CAATGTGGTCTCCAGGGTCTGTAAGGTCCACCTCTGCATGAACAGTGAGTGGACCTGCTTTGTTCAGTACCATGAAGGAATGGTACTAATGTAAGGAATGATGTTCAAAGGGATCATGTGGATGTGGACAGGGGTCTGGACCAGCACTGATGATGGTCTAATGTTCTAAAAGTGATGTTCTTTTCACCTTACATGTGTTTTTCTTTTATTTTCTTTTAATTTATTTGCATTTGTTTGGATTTTTTTCAGACCACTTCTGGGTAAGGAACCAAATATGGTAACTTCATTAACCTTGATTTTCCACATAACAATAAACATTTCTGAAAATTTTCACAAAGGTGATAAAGTCTTGTTATGTCCTTATTGTCCAGGCGGTAACTGTTGTCCTGGTCCTGGTGCCTGTGGGCCTCTGTAAACGCTTGTAGCAGGTTTTGTGGCTGTTCGTCCTGTTTAGTGAAGACAGGGTTGAAATCCTGAATCAATTTACAGCCTTCTCTCCACAATCATTGACAACTCGGAGATTCTGAATAATGTTTTTGGCTACAGCTACTAACACGAGTGCATCAGACCGGTCTTTTGGATCCATGTCAAACAAAGCTTGATGTTGTAGATAGTGAACAGATGAAGGCTGTTGTTGGTGATGAAATGGCTCATGGGTTTAAACACCATGTTGTCCACTGCTGCCGACAGTCTGTTTGGTGGATCTTCAGAGCCTTTGTTCGCCGTCGGGGCTTTCACCATGCTGCCGTCTCTTCATCGCTTATTACTGCGGCACCATGAAATATAGTAGAAATGGCCTAAAGTTTTATGTGACAGGTTTTTAGTCAAAAGGAACATAATTACAGCCTGGCCCATTTAACCCATGAAGGCCCAGCACTGCTTTTGTGACAGTTCCTAAATGAAATGTTCTTTATATCTAACCTTTCTTAAGTGATTTATCACCATTTATTATACATTACCTCCTGGATTTTGCATTCATTCAGTATTCTGCATTTAATTTACTGATCATGTTGATGTTCACAAAAGCTCAGATTAAAGCTGAGGATTATTACGTCAAAAACAGAGAAAACTGCAGGAAAAACTTACTTTTTCAGTAAAATTTATCATTAACTGAACATGAACCAAGCATTTCCATCCACAGTCATTGATCCAACTCCATGGTTTTTACTGGTGAATGAATACTGTAGAGGATGATGGTGTTTCCATGGTAACTGCGGAGCCTCTGAACGTCCAAATGAGTCATATCTGATGACCATGAAAAGATGACAAACTGTATTTTATACCAATTATTTACATGTATTGATGGGATTAGTGGATCAACAGGTATGAAACAGTTTAGATCAGCAGATGGTTTTGGTCTGTGATGGATGTTTGGGTCTTTATGGGTTAAAATAATCATTTAAATATTTTGGTACTTTTAAGACACGTGAATATACATGTTTACATACTCTGCAAAGCATGAAGTTGCTGTACATCCCCAGGGCATAAATAACACTTTTCATAACAAACAACTTGATAATTAGAGAGTTTCAATAAGTTGGGTGTTAAAACTGACGGAAGGGTAAGTCTTCATGTAACATTCTCAACTCCCTGAAGTGAAACATGAAACTGGTCTACTTCTGGTTTTCACGTTAACCACACCATGCAAATCCAGAGTGGAGAACCCTCTGGGTTAAGTCTCACAGGCTACATCTTCTTTTTCTTTTTAGCCTTGGAAAGGACAGTAGTATCAGTCTGTCTGTGGGTTCAGGCTGAAAATTAATGGATGTTTTGCCATTAAATTTGACACATTCATGGTCTTCAGAAGCTGAATCTTATTTATTTATTTATTTATTGTTTGCTGCTGATACTCCTTGTCCTGATGGCTTTTATTTTGAACAGATTGTCCTGCATTTACTCACAGATGTCCAATCTGCTCATGGATAGAGTGATTATCCTCTGACTTTCTACTCTGACTACTAATTAGACTGGTTCAAACCTCTGTTGGCTTTGCTCATTCCCGGTCGTGAATCCTCAGGGTTTCATCTCCTGACTTTCCTCTAGCACCACCCTGTGGTTTGCATTTCTGATTCTGACAAACACTGGAACAGTCAGCTTTGAGAGGATTATATTTCTGCACTCAGGATTTTTTGTCTTTTGTAGGTCAAAAACTCAATTTGTCTGACACTTTATTAGCAAACGGCTTTCAAACTAATTACCCATCAGCCTTAGGAGCAGGTTGTGTTTAGTGCTAATGAGCTGTAGCATTCATATACTTGATACTGAACCTCTCGAAACAACGTATTAGCTGTGCCAAACATACGGCCTGTGGGCCAAAACCGGCCCGCCAAAGGGTCCAATAAGGCCCATGGGATGAATCTGTCTATGATAGTAAAAATGATCAAGGATGTGAAACTCATTTTAGCCCAATATAATTTTGAGTGGATCAGACCAGTAAAATAATCATAATAACCTGTAAATAATGACAACTCTTTATTTTGGAGTAAAAAAATCTATCTATACTTAAAAAAAAAGTAAATAACCTGAACAAATATAAGCAACCTGAAGTGTCTTAAGACAAATAAATGCAATTTGACCAGTATTTTTCCTGTTATTAAATGTTTTGTGTATTTTTGTATTTGTAAGTTGTAATGTAAGTGTGATGTTATGTACAATAAACTGATGAACAATATTGTTAAAATTCAATTATTTTCCTTAAGATGTTTCAGGTTGTTCTTGTTACTCACATTTTAAGGAAACTTTGTAGATGTAAACATTTTTTTATGTAATTTTACTTTTTTCATTGATATTATTTTACCATGCTAGATCATATTGGGCTGAATGTGAGCCCTGATCTAAAATGACCCCTGATTTAGGTCAAAGTACAACTAAAGAATCAAAGAGTAGATTCTTGTTCTAACACGTACGATAATGAATTTAACTGGTTTCATGCTAAGCTTCCTTTTTGCACCATAAATACCATGATCAAGATATGGGGACAGGAAATGTGCAGCTAGATTCTACAACAACTCAATCACCAGTTTCACAGATTCGTGTAAACATGCAATTCCTGCCGTGCTCTATACCTGGAGGAGATTAAATGTGTTTTTGCAGACTCTGCAAATAGAGCAGTTTAATCTGTGTGAGAAGTTTGTCCTTGCAAACAACAGAGATGGTTTCTTTGTTGTTATTTGTCCTCAATCTCCCTATTTTCCTCAAACACACAGTGCATGTTCACGCAGAAAAATAGGTGTTGACTCAAGTGGAAAAGTCAGTCCTGTGAATCTGAAAGGACAACTATTACTGGAGGTGAGAAAATGTTATTTATTGTGTGCATTTTGGTAAAAATAAGCAGTTTGAGCTCTAAATTATCATGCATGTATATCATCCATCCAAAGAAAATCGAAAGAAAAAAAAAAAAAAAAAACCTCCTGTAACCAATTAAACCAGAGACCTAGACATGAACAACTAGTTGAAACCTCTTCACCAAACTTGGATGTTATTTAACCCTTTAAACCCTAAGCCTAAAATGGTCTGCTTTTCTCCCTTTCCCCCCCCCAAATTTTATTAATTTTTGCAATCATACATGACAACAAAAACACAGATCTAAACCTTGACGAAACCCCACAACTAAAACAACAAACCAGACAAAGACAGATCATTAATATCTTTCACAACAGTATCGCATAAAAAGACAGTGCAAGTACTCTCAACTTAGATGAATGATCATTTAAATAATCAATAGTTATTATTTTGACAGTTAAAAAAGTCAGAAAATATGTTGTGAGTGAGTCCGTTCGCCCATTTTTCAAGATCTTTCCAAATCTAGCAATCATTTACAATTTACTGCATGTTATAATTCTGCTAAAACGGTGTCTTCTCCAGCTTCTGTTACAGGCATTAGTGAAATTTCCATAATGACCCAATAAAACCTATAAAGCGCAACATCTCAGGTTTCAGAAACCATTGGAATTTGTCCAATTAACAAACACTGAAAGAGTTCCAGCCATCCTATCTGCATATGCCCAAGGTGTGTCAGCAATGAGACATCAGGTTTTAAAGAGTGTTAGTGTAATTCAGGACATGAGCAGAAACACTGTTTAACCTTTTGAGAACAAAACCAGAGAAAAATCAGTTCTGGTAAGAGGTTTTCATGGGGTACGTTGTCTGTGGTGTGAAAAGAAGTCATGAGATCCAATTAATCTAAAGTCTGGAGGTCAGAGAATGAGAAAAATGCAAAAAAAAAAAAAAATAATAATAATAAAAAATTTATCCAAAAGAGCAAAGACATAAGAAATGCACAAATGAAACAGCCGGAGACACATCTGAGGCACTTTTACTTGAAGATTATCGTTTAGTGTCACATGATCTTTATCCCATGATGCACTGAGGTTTTGAAACTGAGCACATGTCTTTTGGATTACGCGCTGATGAAGACTCCTTCAGGGGTTCATTTACATAAAGATACGTCATCAGGTTTGACCGGAGGACGGTTCCAATGTCCAGGATCCTTAAACGAGCTGCACCTGTGGAGCGTCATTCAACTACCCACAATCCTCTGGGTGAGTCTTCTCAAAATGCCACAAAGTGAAAAAGAGCCAAACATAACTGCAGATAAATCCTCAAAGATGAAGAATAAAGAGCAAATCGCTTCACCAGTGCAAAATACATACAAATATGACAATAATATGATCTTTTCAGTCCAGATGAGACAGGTTTATTTACATTATATAGATAAATTCACACAGAATGACAGGTCAATATAATGATGAATAAGTAAATGGAAAATACAATCACAAAAGTAGAAATATTGAGACAAGAAAAGAAAAGCATAGAATAGATAAAATCACACTAAAAAGAGTAATATAATGAAAGGTTTTTAAAGTAGTGAATAGAAGAAACAGTTCTGAATTTACTCAAATAAGGACAAATGAAGAGTTCAATCAGACACATGACAAGTGGAATCTTTTAATGGATTTATAAATATTCACCTTTGGAATAAATGTAAATTAACCCATAAAGATACAAATGTCCATCACAGACCAAAACCATCAACTGATCTAAACTGTTTAATACATGTTGATCCACTAATCCTATAAATACATGGAAATAATTAGTGTAAAATGCAGTTCGTCGTCTTTTCACGGTCATCAGATATGACCCATTTAGATGTTCATAGGCTCCGTAGTTACCGTGGAAACACTGTCATCTTCTACAACATTGATTCACCAGTAAAACCCACGGAGTTGGGTTCAGTTATGTTCAGTTAATGATATATTTTACTGAAAAAGCCATTTTTTTATGCAGTTTTCTCTGTTTTTGATAAAACAACCCTCAACTTTAATCTGAGCTTTTATGAACATTTTCATAATCAGTAAATTAAATATAGGAAAATACATGATTTATACTGATAAAATACAAAATACAGAGGTTAATATTATAAATAAATGGTGAGAAATCACTTTTTTCTTTTAAATCGTACTGTCATGAAGTAACAATCTGATCTGAGCTTTAATTTCATTTAGTTTAGTTTGATTTAAATTTTCAGTGTCTTGAACTTGTTCCTGGCTGTTGTATTTTTGCACCGCTTTAATGATTGATTTTCTGTGTTATTTTTGCTCCATTGTTTTTCATGCATTCCACACCTGTGAGAACCTTATTCCTTTATTTACATCTACATTTTGTGTTTCTGACCCAGTGAACCATCTACTCCTAATTTTTTCTGCATAAAATAACATTTGCCCATTCCTCTCACTGCTGTCTCATGAAAAATGTATAAAGAGCACATATTTAATTAAGTTTAGATCCCTCCAGGTTAATTCTCTGTAAAATCCTGGAACAAATCCCGGTTTGGAACAATGCTGCCGCTTTGCTTTTAGGGTTTAGTCCTTATTAACCTTTAGGTGGTACGTCTCAGGAGAGCAGACTTCCCGGCACAGAGGTGAAGCTCATTACAGTCTCCAGTCTTTCTATTGTGTGAAAAGCCTCCCTTTGCTCCTCCAGATACCTGATAAATCATCAAATCTCGAGGTCCTCCGCGAACAGCTAGCTCTTTCATGTCAGAGTATTGCTTTGCTCTTTTCCGCTCTATCTGTCTGGTTGTATCCGAGACACGCAGATCTAATGGTCTCAGATTCCCCAAACTGCTTGAAGGATTGAACGTTGTTTTATGGGCCAGTGAAGATGTGTCCTGGAAAGGAAGTCAAGTATCGGGAATCTGTTGGTTCAATAAAACAGTGAGGCATGCCGCTCTGTGTGATAGAACATGGGATGGAATAGGAATGAGGATGATTTAAAAAGAAGAAACATGAGCTAACACTTCATGAGGAATCAATCATTTAGAGCTGGAGAGATTGGCTGTGAATAATAACTTTATGAACAGACATTATTCATGCGTAGTGAAAGTTAATTATTCATCTTAACCCATAAAGACCTTGTGCTACTTTGTGGCAGTTCCAAAATATTTTTTTTTCTCTATATTTTCTTAAGTACGGAAGAGGATCAGGACCACTGGAAAAACAAAGAATTAAGGTCCAATACATTTTTTTTATTATTATTCTGAGAAAAAAGCTAGAATTCTGACTTTTTTTCTCTGAACTCTGACTTTAATCTCATCATTTAAAAAATACATTTGACCTTTTTTTTTTTTTTTCTTCCAGTGGCCCCAATCCTCTTCCATACTTAAGTGATTTATCATCATTCATAAAATATGATCTTCTATATTTTGTGTCTTTTCAGGAAAATCGGGTGCTTTCCTAGATTTAATTCACTGATCATGTAGATGTTCATAAATGCTCAGATTAAAGTTGAGGGTTATTACATCAGAAACTGAGAAAACTAAAGAAAAAGTGACTTTTTCAGGAAAATATATCATTAAAAACCATAAACCCAGTGTGTCCATCCACAGTCATTGATCCAACTCCATTGGTTTTACTGGTGAATCAATGTTGTAGAAGATGACAGTGTTTCCACGGTAACTATGGAGTCACTGAATGTCCAAATGGGTCATATCTGATGACCATGAAAAGATGAAAAACTGCATTTTACACCAATTACTTCAACGTATTGGTGGGTTTCGTGTTTCAGAAGTTATTAAACACTTTAGAACAGTAGATGGTTTTGGTTGCCTCTGGCTGTTTGGGTGTTCATGGGTTAAAAAGGATTGGGTTTGGGGTGTCCAGAGCCTTTCCCTTTCTGGTAAGTCGAACAAAAATGTTTTTATACTTATAAGTAATGTTGAAGGATTCTTAGCCCGTTCTGAATAGAACATCAGTGGTGTGGAGTCTTACTGCTTGTAGCCATAATTATATTTTTCAACATTTTCTATTTACATAGAGATTCAAGTAGTTACACAACTTTTTTGCATTTCTGAGTTCAGTACTGAAACAACAGACAGTCTGAGGCCATAAAAGTTAAAGAATATTTTTTATTAATATGTTTTCCTTTGCATCTCTACTGTAGGTGAAGTGGCTCTGCCCTCTTTTCCCTCATTATGAAACTAAAAGTTGAACAATTCTGCAGAAAACTCAAGTTAGTGGAATTTTAGACAGTCAGGTCAGCTTTTTCAGTTACATTCTTATATTTTCAGATCTTGCACATTATACAGATGATAATTTTCTATAAGATATTTTGAATAATTTATTCGAGCCGCTTTAGTTTATCACATCTCTCCACTGGTTTGCTTTGCACTAAGTCAAACACTTCCACGGTGCAGAATCAAAGCAGAAAGTGGTTTATTAACCCTTTAACCCCTGACATGTCTGTGGTGATCATTCTGAATGTATGATTTATTTCAAATAGTCCTAAAAATTCAACCATTTGCTCAATAGGAAAAATTTCAAAACGTGCTGATAGAATAGATCTTGTTCTTTCCATAGACATCTGGGCATGCTCAGTGAAGAGTTGAAATTAGAGACAAAATAATTCAGATGCTTAATTTCAGAGCAAATAAAAAAAAAATTCAGTGCTAGAAATTCAATGGCTTTCATGTTTCAAAGTTTGGTGAGACTGATTTACTTCCATATAAAAACTACTCTTTGGTCATGTCTGCTTATGTTACAGTCTATGGAGGGAGGAGTCTGGGTCTGTGCAGATCCTGGAACTTGTTCATGAGAAGAAGTTGCTCAGATGGCATGAGGTTCTGGTCCTGATGCACCGATGGACTGGATGTTCAGGGGCCGAGAGGTCGACCTCAGTCTTACCTGTGGAGTCCTGGAGACAAACGGGTCCTGAAGGGGTTTTAGATGCAGCCAAGCACCGTCTCAGCAGGAGCCATTTGCCACAGTCTGCCCTCGTCCTTGGCAGATTCAGCAGCAGCAGATGGTGATGGAGGAGGTGAGGATGAACCCAGTGACAACACTGGAGACGAGCACCATCACTGTCACCGGAAGGTTAAACGTCCTCAAGCTGCTGCAGGAAGTAGATGCTCTGTTGTCGGTGTTGTTTTTGATGAGGAGGCTGATGGTCATGGGTCAGACGAGGTCCTGGGTGATGATGGACTCCATGGTGTTGAGGACAGAGGTGACTGAGGATGGGTTCTTTGGAAGTCCACAACCATCTTCACTTTTGAACAAGGCTGTCAAACTCATTTTGGTTCAGGGGTCATGTACAGTCCAATTTGAGCTCAACTGGGCAGGGCCAGTAAAAAAAAAAAAACTAAAATAATAACCTATAAAACATAAAGTCAACTCCAAAGTTTTCCCTATGTTTTTTTTTTTTTTTTTTTGACTGAAAAAAGTTAAATTATATGATGAAAATGTTTACATCTACAAACTAAATGTACAACAAAATGTGAATAACATGAGCAACCTGAATTTCTTAGGAAAAATTTGTGGAATTTTAACAATATTTTGCCTCAGCTTCTCATTTACACATGTGCTTTATAACTTACAGATCACAGCGGATCTACAAATACACAAAACATTTAGTAACAGCCAGAATATTGTTAAAATTGCACTTATGTTTCTTGAAACATCTTATGTTCTCATATTTGTTCAGGCTATTCACATTATATTAAAGGGTAGTTTGTAGATTTAAACAGTTTTATTTTGTAAATTTACATTTCTCACTCTAAAACACAGAGAAAAATTTGTAAATGTAAACATTTTTGTGTAATTCTACTTTTTGCAATAAAACAAAAAGAACACTTTGGAGTCACCATTATTTATAGGCTATTATGTTATTTTACTGGTCCAACCCACTTAAGTTCTAATGGGTCTGTATGTGGCCCCTGCACTAAAATGATTTGACATCCTTGACTATTAAAAACTTTTTTGTGCCATATTCCATCCCACTCCTGAACCAGAGAAAGATCACATGAACACTGCACCACAGGCTAGGTTTTCACATGGAGACTGAATGATGAATGTCAAACGTCTTTGTTATGTTTTTGTTTATGTCTTGGGCTTATCTTGCAGATATGTGAACCAAATTTTTGTTTTGCAGACAATAAAGTTCTGTCTCATCTCATCTTATCTCATCTCATCTCTTCAGTGTAATTTTTTTCATTTCACAAATTCATCCCACGGACCGCATTGGATCCTTCACTGGGCTGCTTTTGGCCCGTGGGCCGTATGTTTGACACCTCTACTTTAGAGCATTGAGCTGGAAGATGTTAAGCCCCCACCACGACTTAACATCTAATCTCACATCAGAAGTCAGTCCAGTGAGGGCTGGTTTCATCTTCAGACTTCAGGAGCCTGACAAAGTGATGACTGGAAGCACGGGAAGAAGAGTAAAGGGCAAAGAAGATGAAGTGCTTCCTGTGTCTGTGAACCTGTTGACTCTGTGGGCCAAGTGCAGATGTGTGCCAGTGATATTTCTGAGGCATAAGCTCTGTTCTTCTTCTATTATTTTTTTTAAGCTCAGGGATGATGATGATGAAGGTGGCAGATCTCCAGTGATGTGTTGAAAACATCTCTATACACTGGAAATGGACGTGGGTCATGAAAGAATCCCACTTGTACTTCTTGCAGAGTGTGTTTACGTCCTCAGGGGGTCACCGTGGTGGGCAGCTGGTGGTCAGAGATGGAGCAGTGAATGGGGTCATGGGGGATGGTGTCCGGACCATTGTCTTCCCCAGCATTAGTAAAACCCATTAAGGTTGTTGGCCGGGCATTAGTTCGCTGCTCCAGGCTTGTACTTTGCCATCTGCCTGACCCTTCTAATACGGACACAGGGTCATTGGCAGAGAAATGATCTTTTTTGTTTTGGTCTGAGTACAGTTATTTAGTTTTCCTCACCTCTTCTCCATAGCTGTCCCCACTTTTGAATAATGCGTCTTTCGTCTCTGATCCATCTGATCTGTTTTAAAGCATATTATTAAATCCATCTTTGCACAGGGTTACTCATCAAAATGTGAACCGCCACAGCAGCGTTGTCTAAATAAATACTGATAGAGCATTTCTATTTTGACAGCGGCAGCACATTTAGTCAAGTGCTGTAAAATTTTGAGGCCTGCTTTTCCATTTTATGCTACTTTATACTTCCACTCCACTACAATTCAAAAGGAAATAAGGGAAATGCTCGACTACATTTGGCTGTCACTTGTTGTTACTTTCAAGATGCTGGTTTTATACAATGAATAATATAGCAGCCTTTTAAAATACAATCAGCATTTTAAAACCTTCTTGTCTTGTGACATCTAGAACAGTGTGTAATTGGATGTCTGAGTTGGGAACAGCTTCATCAAACAATTAAAGACTGTATTTATTTAGTGCAAGCATGATGTCACAATTTTCTTTCAATTTTACCATCACCATGTAAGCGTTTTGGAGCCAGACGTGATCATATTTGGAAAGAAGGGGTGGAGATATTTGTGTGTTTCCACTGAGTGGTGTGGTTTGGGTTGGTACAGTAAGCTATTTTAAGTGTTTTCATTGTAAAAAAAAATAAAAAAGGGCCCAAACAGCTTATTTCTTGATACCGTTCTACTGGAGGCCCAAAGGAAAATGGTACAGTACAGATAGGGTGGAGCTGGACCGGCGTCACCCAATACAGTTCATTGATTGGACGACAGGAAAACAAAAGCTAGATGTCCGCCACCGTTGTTATTAGTTGTGTTATGTTTGTTGTTGTTCCCATGGTGGAAACAGACGTGTCAATCAAAGCTCGACATGGTGGACATCATGGAGGAAAGATTTATAGATGGACCTGATCATTTATTAGACCGTCAAATCAAACAACACTTAATAGTTTAATTGGTCTATCTAAATTGCCAGTATGTGGGTGATTTAGATTCAGTATGGGGGGGGGCTGACTCAGCATTTTTCTGGAGAAGTTCAATGTAAGGTTATGGGATCCAGGTTTTCGGAGTGGCTGTCAGTGGTATTACAACTTTAATATACAATATACATTGGCTTCAAGTTGGAGCCAAGGTCCTTGCCCTTTGAAGTCATCTAATATTTCACCTGGAGTCAAAAATGTAAAAAAAAAAAAGGGGGGTGTGTATTTTCCTTCTTTAGTCATTCTCCGAAACTCCTTTTTACTTATCTTGGAGTATTCTTACCTGCTGTCAGTCTCTCTGGAGCTGACTGCTTCTCCCACCTCTATCCCTATTGGCTATCTGGGATTTTCTCTGAAATTCATTTATTTCATTGGTCCGTGCGACCCGTGTGTTCTCATTCTATTGGCTCTCCCAGCTGTCAATCATCCCCGTCTTTCACTTTTCTCTCGCACCACAGCGCATTTTCGCCCGTCCCGCTTTCTCTACTGTGATTGGCCACCACTACCGACCGTCAAACCAACGCGGCGGTGTGACTGGATACATCCCCTGAGCCGCGTCCCTCTCGGCCGTACCTGTCTCGCCGCGATTGGTCGGCGGCTCTTCCGGCTCCAACGTAAAGCTCCCGCCCCCGTTCGTCCAGCTCCAAGGAAGGAAGGAAGGAAGGAGGACCCGCTCGAGTCGCGTGTGTCACTTCCAGAATGCTCCGAAAACGCGCTGCTATGTGACTCCCTGGGATATTTTAGCCTGTTTTGCGGTCAGCGGACGTCGGGTTAGAAAGTTAGGAATCGCAGCCGGTGTTTTGGGGGGCGCGGGGCTCGTTGGGAAGGTGGCGCGAGTGGTTTCGGAAGTGGAGCGTGGCAGAGAAAAGGAAGAAGGGGGGGCTTTTCTTTCCTGTGTGATACCAGATAGCTCGCTTCGCTTTGCTGCCACGACGGGACTGACGTAGAATATGGCGGAGCATCACCCGGTTTCCGACAACAAACACAAGTCTTCGCTCAACTCCGGAGCACCGTCCTACTCCGGGAACGGACGGAGCAGCACGGCGGTGGCGGAGAGAGGAGGAGGCAGCGCCGGGGCAGGACCGGGAGCGGGAGCGGGAGCAGCCGGAGGAGGAGGAGGGCTGTCCGGCGGCCTGTCGCAGCCGGCCGGGTGGCAGTCCCTGCTGTCTTTCACCATCCTGTTCCTGGCCTGGCTGGCCGGTTTCAGCTCCAGGCTCTTCGCTGTCATCCGCTTCGAGAGCATCATCCACGAGTTTGACCCCTGGTGAGTTTCCGCGAAGCTGCAGGAAAAGGATGTTGGAGACTTGGCTGCTCTGTGGGGAAGTTTGTGTAGAAGCATGGAAGTGTCATACAACATGTTTTTACCCCTCAAAGATCCTTAAAAAAAACAAAAAAAACCCAATCCAGTAGCTTGTATTAACCCGTAAACACCCCAAAAACAACCACCTCTGACCAAAAGCGTCTACTGATATAACATGTTTAATAACTGTTGATCCACTAATCCTGTCAATGCAATAATGAAATGCAGCTAAAATGCAGTTCTTCATCTTTTCATGGTCATCAGATATGACCCATGTGGACGTGCAGAGGCTCCGTAGTGAACATGGAAACACCGTCATCCTCTGCAACACTGATTCACCTGTAAAACCCACGTTGTTTCACAGATGACAGTGGATGTAGACACTTGTTTCCGTGTTCACCAAATGATGAATTTGTTTGAAAAGGGCTCAATTTCCTCATGTTTTCCTGATTTGATTTAAAAACCTTTGGATTTACGCTGAGATTTTATGAACATTTACATGCTCAGTAAATTAAATACAGGAAAGTAACAGACTTTCACCAAAAAATACAAAATGCAGAGGGTAATATTATAGGGAACTGTGATGAATCATTGTGGAAAGACAAAATAAATCATTTGGAAGTTCTGGAAGGGCTAACTTGGCTTCATATACTGATAGTAACTGTAATCTGTAACTGCACATGTTACAGCAGCTCCACTGTCTTTATCTTTGTATTTATCTTCCAGCTCCAAGGACCTACATAAGTCTATTATTTCATTATGAAGTGCAGCATTGTGGGGTGGAGGAGGGGTTTCAACCAGTGTAAACCAGGACAATGGTGACAGCATGGTTTGACTCGGGTTGAAGTCCTTCTGACACAGATTTTCTTTTTATCGCCCACGGATCACCTTTGACTTCCCGTTTGCACGCTGCCACTTACACCACCAACCTACTCTTAGGTGCATATGTGTTAAACCTTGTCTAAAACCTAGCTCTTATTGACATTTACCTTGTCAGTTATTCACAGCGTTCCACCGGTGTGGCTTTTGTATTTCCATGGTATTGTTCTGATGCTTATTAAACTACTATTCTTAGATTTAAATGCATTATTTTTACAGGGGTGTTCAGTTGCAGTTGGTGTTAAAAGTTAGAGCAGTGCTGTTGAACACCGGTAGATAAATCAGAGCTGATAGGAGATTTTACAAACTATTGGATTTAGCAGAACTTGGCTCCAGTTGTGGCTAATAGGGTATATTTGGCTCCTCAGCTGAAGTTGTTGACTCAGACGGGATAAAACGGCAAGAAATTGCTAGTTGGTTTGATGTTAAGTGATCCAGACTGACTGATTTATTTGGGTACTTATTACTTTGACATGGATGTTTAGCCTAAGGGTTATCGGAATCAAAGATGGTTAATCTCTGACAGTGTCAAAGTGTTTTTGCTCTGATTCTTGTTCTTTCTACTTTTACTTTCTCCAAACTAGTGGCCTTGAAAAATCCTCAGTCTTTCAACCTCAAGCAAGTTTTACTTCAAGTGTGTGAAAGTTTCCTCACAGGCAGCAATTGACAGTTGGACAGTGAGGTTAACAGATTTTCCTGGAAGATAAAGAACGAGCAGAAAGAGCCAAAACTGTCAAAGACTATAGCTTGATTTTGCACCTCTTCATGTTATCTTCCAGCACGTACAGTTTATTTTTACGAGGGTGGAATACCTCGGATTAAGCTGCCTGCCGCTGTGCCTAAAACAGAGCTGATGCTCTTTTGTGCTGACCGTGATATTGTTTGTGTTTCATTTCAGAAATTGTAACCGGCTCGCTTCCTGCCAGAAAATGTCCAGGCTTTTTATTTGTACTCTAAGGGACTATTGCCTGGCCCAAGCCTGCATTGCATCACTGAAAGCATTTAATGATTATTCTGAGACCAGCAGTGTGGATTAAACTGCTTCATGTCTGTCTACCGCATAAAAGAGGAGGCTTGAAAGCTTCGCCTGGGCAAGAATCCTTCAGTTTCTGCGTGTCGCTGTCTTAAAGCTTAACATGGCATGACATGGAGTGAAATTTATTCATACACTGCTTCATTGTTCTTTCAGTCTCCCTTTGCTGTCAGACTGGTAGCATTATGTAAACTAGGTCTTTGGAGACGTCCAGAACCAGTGTGTGCCAGGTTTTCCCTACAGACTGAGGTCAGATGATGGTTTATATGAAAGGGCAGCTGTTAGTAATGTTTTTCACCTCAGTCATACACTGGATTATTTATGCAAATGTCTCTGAGTTCTTGTTACGATGGTACAACATCATTAGCGTGGTGATGGGGAAACCCCTGCTGGTCGAGTGCAGCTGCTGTTTGTCTCTGCATGATTGCTGCAAGTCAGGGTTTCCACAGGTTCTGGAAAAGCCAGAAGTCCAGAAATTAGAAGCCAGGCCTCGAAGCATCTATGAAACAATTAAAGTGATGGGATTACAATTAGAAATTTAAAGGCTGGACATCAGCATCATCTCAAATTTGCTGATGTTTGCCAATTTTGGTATTGGGATATTAGATGTCTTGTCACTAGTTGCTTTTCCATTGGACATATGCGCAAAACTTTACCAATATTCACTAAATGTGAAAAAACCAGAAGTGCATCATGTCAGTTTTTCCATTAAATCACAAATGCAATGATTTGTTTATTATCGTGAGATGACAGTAGAAGTCATTCCATAAACATGGCGACAAATGTAAATATCGTGTTGATTTACAGATATATTCATTGTTATTATATATTACTCCTCTATCCCGTACTAAATTAAAAAATAATTTGGTTTCCTGGTGTGTCCACACACATACCGCGCATGTCTTTTTTAAAACTCTTCTTCACTTGTTGTAACGTCTGTTACCATCTGGTTTTGTTTTTTTTTTTTTTATTCACATGCCTCTAGTTGCAGGAAAAGGTCTTTCCATTTCAGTTTGTGTGACATGGCATTTGCTATATCACGCCTGAAAAACCAGCTCTTGCCAGCGCAAAAACTTTTATTTGAAAAACAAGAGTTTTGGTGTAATTTTTGTTTTTCCAATAGGCTAATTTTTATGCGCAAATTAGCGCAATTTGAGGGTTAATGGAAAAGCGACTACTGATGGCAAGATTTTTTTCATAAATTAAGTTTCAGTCTGTTCAGAAATAATGTAATGAAGGGCTGTTAATCTTGTCTGTTAAAGGTAGATTTCTGTTAAGGACAAAAATAGCAACAAAATTGGCCAATTATTGCATCCGTAATTATGATGCTAGCATTACCTTTAAATTGCATAAAGTGGCAATAACTTTTGTCTCACTTTTTAATGTTCTCGAGAAAAAATTGATGATTACACTGTAACAAAACTGTAAAACCAGACTAGCATGTAATGGATAAACCACTTCTTCAAATCACACAGCTTAGACAGGAGAGGAGTCTAGTTGCATAAAAGAATTCTACTTGTAGAAGAATCAGCCGGTATCTAATATGGGTGAGTACAGGTTCAAGGTCTGGCTTGATAATAGTGCATTTAGAGCAAATTTGGATCCTTTTGAAACTGACAAAATTGCACCGTCTTCAGGATAACCTGTAAATTAGACACTTGAGTTGCACGAAAAGTCAGAAAGCTGCAGAGAAGACCATCACTCAGAGCTGTTCTGAATTCCCCAGTATCACAAAAGTCACACTCCTGTCATTTTTTTTTTTTTTGCCAGTATGGACGTGACATGGGTTTTGAATTGGCCTCGTAATGGCCTTAAAAGATCGAGCCAAAGAGTCTGGAATGGAACTTGTGTAAACCTACAAATGCACAAAAGGTTAGAGTTGTACATTTTACTTGTATTGGGGTAGCCCGAGGTCCTGCTACAGAAACTTGAAGGTTGTCAGCACTGGAGAGAGTAAAAGACAGCGAGGCTTTTAGCTCCTTCTGATCACAGTTGGATGACACTTGCACATGTTCTGCTCACCGCTGGCTTACGTTCATGCTGTAACTTCTCTTTTAAGATGATTGTGCGAGGGCTAACAGGCGCATCACCCCTCTGCTGCCCTGTTTGTTCCCCTTCTATCCCCCCTTATACCCTCTCTGATGTGTCCTTTTGATGTGGCTACCTAATAGTCCTTTTCCTTAGATCAGGTATTAGATCTGACAGCAGAGCAGGCCGGGACAGGCAGTAGGCAGCCAACCTGTACATACTGAGATATCCTTTGAGTTTTACAGATGTGTTAATCATGCACAGAGCAACACTGAGAGAAAAGAGAGCACAGCTTCATTAGTCCTTATGTTTCTGTCCAATGCACTAAAGGTTACTCGCCAACAAGCTGGACCTCCCTTAGAGCAAAGTCTGGCAAGGAAACGTGATCAGATCCACCTGTCATCTTCTGCTTTAAGCCCCGGCCCTTTGAATAATGGCTCATGGGAGATTTGGGTGTAATTAGTGTCACTTGGTGTTTGGCTCTCTTATGAAGAATGACACATTTCACATTAATGCAGACGTGAAACCATTACACCATTCACCCACAGATAATACAGACAAAACAAGTAATGTCTTTGTTGGAAATGGTATTGAAGTCGATTCTTCTCTGAGATATTGAGCTGAAATGATATCTAGGAATGGTCTGCTCTTAGTGTTCAGATGTACAGTGGTTATGCAGGAGTTTCAGGTTTTTACGTCACTGAGAGCACATTAAAAGTAAAGTATCCAGTGTTTCCCACAAACCTTTACTGTTTCTGTGTTGTGAGTGGAGGGTTATTAATTTTGTCAACCCTTTTAAGGCCTTTTTTTTTTTTTTTTTTTTGAATAAAATTTCAACTTTTTATTGCTGTTTTTTTTATTATTAATGAACTGAAAACATGAGATGAGAGACCAGGGTATGCTTTCAACCCATCTGTTGTTTGTAAGATTTTAACCCAAAATGTTAAATTATTTAAATTGTCACATTTCACTGTTGAGGTCTGGTAATTTTGCACAGGCACAGTAACAGACATTTACCATTACATTTTAGAACTCTGCTTCTTCACAGGGATGGATTAAGTTCTGCCAATGTCAGCTTTTTGCATTACCAAGTTCTTAATCCTGAAGTGGATGTTTGTTGTAAGAGTTTTTCATTTGGATTTACGTTATTACTGTAAGAATCTGAATGGAATCAAAGTAAGCGCAGACCAGTTTACTTGTCGACTTCATAACTTACTTGCTGATTATTTGCTGTTGTATTTGTCTTAGGAAATGGTGTTAAATGATATTTAATTATTCTTGTCTTTTGAGATGTTTTTCTGGAGATGAATGTTATTAATGCTACTGGGTTTGTTTGCTGCTGTTGAGGACCTGCTGAGTTCACTGTAAAATGAACCATTGGTTACTGACAAACAGTAATTAGCTAACATATGACAGTAATATTGATGTTAACGTTATGACTCGCCTTAATTAATTGAATTTAGTTGATTTACATGTTACAGCTGCAGCTGTCATGGTTTCAGAGGCTGCTAGTTCTGGGTCTGCACATGTAGCATATACTGTAAAATGTTGTTTTTATGATTTCATTGTCATCGCTGTGCTTAAGAGTGTTCCAAGTTGGTCCAAAAAAAATTAACTTTGACTGTTAGCAATTTGTTAGAGTGAGATTCTGCTAAACGTAGTATTTTCAGTTAATCTGAACATGGTGTCATTAAAGAAGAGAGTCCGACTGATTAATCGGGCCGATTATAGCGTACCACAGATTACTCAACATCAGCCAATATGTAACTGATGTGTTAACTTTTTTGCTGCTTGGAGATTCTGTCGCTCACTGCTCCTGTGTCTGTACTGCCCAGAGAGTTAGAGAAATAGTAAAACATGTCAGTTTCACTTTCACTTCTGCTCTGACAATCACAGATCACTTTTGTGTAAATTGTCTTTGTGAGATATGCAACTGTTATCACCATTACCCCCCATTATCTAATATAAGACCATTATATTCTGTGTACATCAATGTTGTGTTTTATATATTGGCAGATATATCGGCTTTTTTTTCAGCCCCCAATATCGGCATCAGCCCCAGAAATCTCATACCTGTTGGGCTCTATTAATGAGAAACAATTATATGTAAAACTTAGTTGTGTTTGTAACAAAATGTCAAACTTCATCCTTTTCTGCTTAGAGCCAGGCAGAGACAGTGGTGGTTGAGAGAGGAGTAGATTCCATGAGAGAGCGAGTGGCAGTGGTGAGAAAAAAGCAATGAACTTGTCTAAATATTTTCCATTCATCCTCTAAAATGCACATAAAGCTGCCCACACCACTGCACGACTCTGGGGATGTTCTACAAGAAATCCAACCGAAGCACACACCTGGTCTGGTTTGAACAAAAGACGTGGACTTAGTCTGGATCAAACTGAACCAGAGTTTGTTTGTTTTTTTTAGTTAATGAATGATGCATGACATGTAAATGATGACCCCAGTGGTCCACTAAAACTTCCACATGAGCACCCTAGGTTGAACTGTCACACACACCTGCAGAACAGTGCAATAAGTGAAAAAAGCAAAATGAACTGGAGTCGCTTCATGGTTGTTTTGTTCTGCTGTTATTGGCTGGAGGTACATACACTGTTTGTCCCTCCAGTAACCCCCAGAAACATCTCGAACAAGGCAAAATAAGAAGTAAACACATCACCACACACTGACAGAGGGTCAGATGAGATGATGGAGGAGGATTATTGTTGTATGAGTCGATATAACATGACCGTACTTTTCCTTTAATTACCAGCGCTTGCAGAGGGAATATTCACAGTCATCTCGTAATTAATTTGATAAATGTCATCCTTCATTAGCTAGGAAATTTAGTTCCGTGTAATAATGTCTGTTGTAGATGTAAAACAATGTATATTAACCTTTTTAGTCTGTAATTATCATTTTTGCTCTTGATGTGACACTGGCTAATTATGATTTGTGGGAATTTTCAGTTTGCATACTGGCAAATAATGATGTGACATTTATTACAGGATGAAAAACAGCTTTCTTTATTTCACTTTTACATTTTTCTCATGCATACACTTAACACTAGTGACTTATTGGATGAATAATAAAAATGATACTTGGTTTGACCTACAGTTTTTTTTTTGCAACTAAAACCCAACCGGTATCAAAAGCTTGCATTGGGCATCATTAATCTTACGCACTAATACCCACTTTAAATTTGGAGTCATTATTTATAGGTTATTATGCTATTATTTTACTTGAGATCACATTTGGGCTGTATGTGGAACCTGAACTAAAACAAATATGACACCTTTGACTCTTAATAACTTTAGTATAATTTTTGCACTTTCCAGATTCATAGTGTGGGCCAAATTGGAACCTTTGGCCGGCCGGTTTGGCCCACGGGCCATATGTTTGCCACTGCTGTAGCGTGTCTATAGCCAGGTCTGTTCAGGGATTATATGGGGGTGCGTACAGTGCCGTATCTTAGCGATGTGCAGATCAGCGGGTTACTTGCGGGTTGGGTTGGGGTGGGTCAAAAGAATGTCACTTTATTTGCGGGGTTGGGTTGGATCGGGTCAAATAATTCCACAAAAGCACTGCAGGTTGGGGGAAAAAAAAACTGACTTGCGCGTCACCACTGGACCTTAATGTGAAAGTGAAACTTATAGACGCTTTAAAATGTCCCCCCAGAACCAGGCCTAGATCGGCCCGATCTCCTGACTAAATCTGATCCGATCTTCCAATAAATGCCAGATCGGCAGCTGATACCGATCTTTAGTTCGGATCAGGACATCCCTACTTAAGACTAAATTTTAAGATGTGCTTTACTGTATTTGTAGAGAGTATCTGAAGTGACAGCCTATTGCATATCAAATCCAGCTAGAACGCAGGTGCTGTGTCAGCAACAGGGTTTAATTTGCGACTGATTTGCCATAAAATTACAATCCATAACTGATGCCGGCAAAGGAAAAAGTTGGAGCCTATAATTTTAAAGTGAGAGGAAGCAATGTGTGTAGATTTTAATGACTCTTGTCGAATATGAGTGTACTGTTCTTGTTCTTGCATGCATTAGTGGGAGATGATAGGAAATAGCCTGGTGTTTAGTAAGAATGGAGTTGATGATGTGTGGCTTTATTGTGCCCAGGATACACAATGGGTTATCAGTTGTGCCACGTTTCGAGGCTTTCGCAGAATGCCAGCGCCAGGTTTGCGGCGGGTGATGAACAGGTGTTAGACCAGGCCTGTGTTGCTGTTGCATGTCTGTCTGCAAAGATCTAGCTCTTCCTCTTTATTTTCCTGAGAGGAAAAAGGCACTTTGAAGGCACAAAATGAAAAGGAAGGTAGGCTTGGGAGGAGAACTGAAAAGTGCTGGCTTGAAACGGAATGGGAAAGTAGTTCCTAGATTTAGCCCCGTTGGCTTCATTTACACCGCCTGCCTCTTCAGATCAATTTTTTCTCACTTATTTCTGCTTTATCATTTCATGTCCTCACTCCAGTTGAGGTCAGCCTATGAAAGAGAACAGTATTATATTTCGTTTTTACTCTTACGGGTTTAGGTGACTTTAAAAAAAAAAAAGTACCTTGTCTTGGAGATCCTGGCTGTAAAATAAAAGCTGGATCAGAGTTAGCAGCGCATTGGAAAGCAATGTCAGGATTTTGGCTTCTGATTCATGGGGGTGAGTATACCCCCGCTGGTTTCTATTAGGTGCCTCTTGCGGTGCAGTCTGCTTGGTCATGGGGGGTCGTGACAGTTTGTGCTCCCGTTGACAGATTGAGCCGGTCACCTGAAATCTGATTCTTCAGTGGCGGTGACCTGACTGTACACCAAACAGCCTGAGCTACAGCCTGTTAGTCAAAGCGAAGAGATGAACGGTGCTCTGGAAAACCTCCCAGACATTGACCTTGTTTGAGCTTCTACTACTTTGCTACTGGCTGCAGATATTTCCCTACTTACAGTTTGTACAGTAGCATCCATACAGTGTAATTCGATCACATGGACCAGCGTAGCAGTAAATCCTGCCTTTTGTGGTCTTATAATGCTCCGGTGTTGACATAAAGGCCGAGCCTGCTGCTGCATTATTGCTGTAACATGACGCGTACCACAGAGTCGAGCTCGTTACCGCTCATTATCGCTGCTACTCCTTCCAGTAATTCATGTTCTGAGTATTTATCGGAAATTAACAGGGCAAACATGCAGAACGTTCCTGTTTGCAGAGATGCTTTAGAAAATAAAGAGGAGTTGGATGCTCTGTAAGGTTTGCAGGCTTTAAAAGGTCTGTGAAGCAATTAAAGCCGTCTTCTGCGGGATTCTGAACAATACTGCTCTGAGATGGAGGTGATCAGTGTCTGGATGTGACGCAGGACTAGTTCAGGTTCATCTGTAAAAAAAGAGGGAATCACACAGAAACATAGGAGGCTCTGAAAGGATTAGCTCGAGTTTTTGTTCTGGTTTCACCACTTAATTAAGGGCTTATATTCATTTAGGTGTGCGCAACATTTAGAATAATTTTGCCACATTTAGTTGCAGTTACACCATCTTTTCTGACTGGGAACTGAAGCCCTGAAGTGCTCTTAAACCGGCCGACAAAAAAGCTGTCTGTTGCCTATGTTGTGTTGCCATGGTGTACATTTGTTTGGATTATGATAAACACATGAATCAATCAAGGAAGTGTCTTAAGAGGTAAAACTGTTGCCTTCCTGTTAGTCCAACGTTTCCAAATAAACTGAGAAGTTTTCAGTTTGACTGAAAATGAATGAAATTTGACAGAATCTGACAGAAGGAAAGATGAACTGAAAACCTTTGATTAGAGGTATTAACATTGTTGTTTTATGCAAATTTCATACACTGAATCATAGCAAATAAATATAGACTATTTATTAAAGGGGTCATACTTTGCTAAACCCACTTTTATTAGTCTTTGGTTCATTTATTTGTGTATTTGGACCCTAATAGTTCATGAAGTTTGAATTTGAACCCTCCAGGTGTTGCAAAGCTATCTTTACATTCATTTGGGCAAAAATTGAGTGGATTTCTACAACCCGTTTTAATTCCTGCTTAATTTGTTATGTCTACAACTAGTTACGTCACATTTGCACATATAAGTTCAAGACTTTCGACAAACATTTCTCAGTTACCCTGGTTCTCAGTTCTCTGTTTTCTGTGGATTATGACATTTAATTTTTTTTAATCTGTATTTTATGATCACCAGCATTGATAGTTTTAGTCACATTAAAGCTGTCCTTGACATCATTCATAGTGGATTTTGGGCAAGACTGCATGAAATTTGAGGGGTATCTTGTGTTTATCAATTAGATTTTTAACCACAGTGGGGATTACTTATGGTGATCACAGATTCTATCTATAACTATTAGTGAATGATTATTATGTCCACACTTTATTGTGTTTATTTATCTTGAACTGTGGATAGTGGTGGTGCTTGTATGTATGAAAGATGAGCATGAATAATCGATTAGTCAACGCCGTAATGAAGGAAGATTTATGTTTTACTTCCTGGAGATGCTGAACCAGTGTTTGTGGCAGCATTTCAGCTTGAGTGGCTTCAGCATATGTTGACTAAACTCTGTAAAGTATTTGAAGTGTTTCAAAAGATTGAATGCTGTACTTGGTTGTCAGTTTTGTTTTATTACTACTCTGGCTTAGGCCATGTGTTACCAGTGACGTCACTAAAATGCCCATGTCTTGCATGTATTATAAGAGGAAAAATTCACAAATGAGGTTGTTTTTCCTCACTCGGCTGCTCATAGTGGTGGTTCTGACAACAAGGCATCAACTCAGGCTCATCCTGGTTGTTGTCTCGGCAGCTTCCCCTTAGTTTTTCTTGTTAAACCTTTGGAAACTTTCAGATTGATCCTCCCCAGGCTCACGGCCAACTCCTCTACACTATTATGAGACTGAACATTCTCAATCCACTCGAAGACAACGGTTTCATCCGCTGGTCCTTTCTCTTCACACGTTCTGTTTACAGTCATCACCAGAAGGTACAACGGCTTCCTGCTGTCGGCAGGTTCCACTGCTGTATGTCGTTAGTTTCGAGGAAATGCACGCAACACCACCTTCAGGCGTGAAAATCCTCAAAATGAACACTGTAAGCGAACTCCTCAACTATCGTAAAATCTTAAGGAGGAGCATTTGCACAGAAGTGTTTTTGTCTCAGGCTTTTTGATCCAGAAAAGTGGTTTATCACTGTAACTGTGATCACTATAAGCCTTTCCTCTGTATATACTGTCAGCAGTCGTGTTTGGTGTTGCAGCTTAAGCCACAAAGTAAAGAATCAGTGTGAAATGCAATGCAATAAAGAGGATAAAGAACCAGTGAAGATGTTAAAGCCTTTGTGCACCCTATTCTTTATTCTTCAGTTTAATATCATGCTGCCATGTATTTTGTGCTCCTGGTTGTTAGTGATTGCCAGGCTGTGTGCTGGTAATTATAAACTCTGCTTTGGTGGACACTGGTCTGTTCAGGAAGGCTTTTCTTTCAACATTGCCACGGTCGTGGAGCAATTTGCAAAATTCACTTAAGCTTCAGCATTTCATTACCCTGGGTGAATTCAAATCTATTCTGTCAAACTAAACAGAGGTGTGTAACTGCTATTCTGAACCCATAAAGACCCAAACCACCACCACCGACCAAAACCATCTACCGATTTTAAATATTGAATACCTTTCGATCTACTAATCCTATCAATCTGTGTAAATAATTGGTGTAAAATACAGTTCATCTTTTCATGGTCATCAGATATGACCCATTTAGACATTCAGAGGCTCTGTAGTTACCGTGGAAACACCGTCATCTTCTACAACATCGATTCACTAGTAAAACCCATAGAGTTGGATCAATAACAGTGCATGGACACACTGAGTTTATGTTCAGTTAGTGGTAGATGTTGTTTTCTCTGTTTTTTATATAATAACCATCAACTTTATTCTGAGCTTTTATGAACATCTACATGATCAGTGAATTAAATGTAGGAAAATATCAGTCATATAAAAACATATGATATACATTTCTGTTTAAGTTAGTGCAAACATACACACCTTATTGTAACTTATTTTGCTGATGAAGAAGCAGAGCAAGCCCTCTCTGCCCACCCACTTTTTATTTTTGTTCTATATTAAACTAAAAAAACTTGGGTTTGCAACTCACTCTTTGTTCACATTTGAGGTGTAGACATTGAACTGTACCCGAAAGGGAAGTTTTGTACAATCTGCTTTTCTGAATAAACAAAGAATAATAATTTAAAAAAAAAATGTAGGAAAATATCAGATTTTCACTGAAAAAACACAAAATACAGAAGATAATACTACAATAAATGGTGATAAATCATTTAAGGAAGGTTAAATGTAGAGAAAAATTCATAAGGGAACTGCCACAAAAGTAGCACTGTGTCCTTATGGGTTAAACTGTTTTTTTTTTTTTAGCTTTTTTATGTTGTCTTAATTATATGTAAGTTTTATATTCTGTTTGTTCATTTGTGTTGTACTGGTGTGCCTCTTGCTCAGGTCTCCCTCAAAAAAAAAAAGGCATTTTATCTGAAGGGGCTTCCTGGTTAAATTAAGGTTAAAATAAATAATTAAATAAAAAATCGCCACCCTGCTTCACTTAATAAAACAACTGCCAGCGCGTCCTCATTTGCCCGCAGCTTCACCCTGTTCAGACTGGATGTTAAAATGCTCGCTGACTGCACAAACATGAGAAAAGTTCAGGTTAATCTGCGTCGCTCGTTGCTGAATTCCAATTTAAGTTTAAGCTTTTGAGTGTGTCTCTGTCTCTGTCATTGGATTTTCATGAGGATATCCTGCCTTACCCCGAACATGTGGAAGATCCCCGTTATTCGGGTTACGTAATACTAATTCTTGTGTTTCATTACGCAACATCAGAAAGGGGATGAGTCATTTTAAGCTATCGCTCAGAGGGGAGGGTGGAATAACAAGTGGCACAGGAGTAAAGTTTACAATGTAGCCACTGTGCTTTACTCTGTAATGTTTATTTTAGCAGCAAATACACGTGTTTGCATCTCTACTAGATCTCTTTTAGTCTCTGTGTGTTTGCTGTGGTTACATTTTCAGTTGTTGCATTGAGACATTAAGCCCAAATGTCGTGTTCCTGCTAATATCTCCACTAGTTTAACTGTGAATTTGCAGTCAGAAGTAACAGATGCAGTTATCAGTTTATCAGGCTCTGTATCTGTACGCGCTGTGGTCAAGCCGTTACTGGAGCTGTGAACTTTACTTTATCACACTCTGTAGCGTGACAGTTCCCCTTCCTCTGCTGCTTTTTGATGTACGACTCCAACCACAGCCGCTTCTTTTATCGCCTGTGAAAAGCACGCATGTGTGCGCGGCGCGTCCATATTTGCACGTCCTTCTATAATCTGTTATGATACTTCTGTGCAGGATATTAACCCCAGAGCCGGATTTCTTTGTCCCAAAAAGCAATTACTGTATACACATACTGACAGACAGTGATGATGAAACAGCAGTGCAATGGGCCTTCGTGTTCTTTCAAGCATCTTCTGATCATGTCTTTTGTTTTTGCAGTTTTTCTTTGTCAGCTTTTGTGGTGTCATCTCTGTTTTATGTTATAGTCTGTTCACAGTCGTACAAAGTGGCATCAGAGCTCAAAGCGCCTTAAACTTTGTTTCAAGTCAAAGAGATTAGACTAGACATTTGGTGGATTATTAATGACGGAAGGTTAACAGCTCACGGGTACTTTTAGGGTTTCATTTTTGGAACCTAAACCTAAAGCTCACCTTTAATTTTA
The DNA here is from genome assembly GCA_037367295.1 of Apogon hyalosoma. NCBI lineage: Eukaryota > Metazoa > Chordata > Actinopteri > Kurtiformes > Apogonidae > Apogon > Apogon hyalosoma. Next base: position 28,158,123 of record JAPQRP010000010.1, read on the forward strand.
ACTCTGGATAATCATTTGTCATACACTGAAATTTACTATAATAAATCATTGACATTTTTTAATATAATTGTTCCCTTTAGTTTAACATTTTCCTTATTACATTTGTATAAACTGGAAAAAAAAATTAACACAAGGCGTGATGAGAGACCAGTGCATGTCTGATTCTTGTCAAAAATGTGACTGAATTAAACATTTTCCTCACTACATTTAAATGTGTTACTAAATTAGTACATTTCATCACTGAAGTGTTCATGATTTCGCACAGACACAGTATCCTTGTTACCATGGTAATCATCTTTAACCTCTGCCCACATGTGGTGATTTGCTCTACATGGATTTAATATGAATGCTCTGTCAATGTCGTCTTTTTGCTCCACAGTCGTCAGTTCTGTTGTTAAATTTCATTAATTAAACCAAGAAGTGTGGTTGTGAAGATTTATCTAAAGCTGTGAAATCAATCAATAAACAGTCTTTTTTTTTCACAATAGTCAGGGCTTTTCTTTTATGTTTTTTTTTAATGGAATCGCAAACTGAATGTGTTTGGGTTCTCATTACCTGATCTTCTGATGAAGCTATGTTGGATTCTACAAGATGCAATGAGTATTTTTTTTCTAAGGATGTTCCAATATATTGGCTGGACATCTGCCAATATTGGTACATTGCAGGTCCTTTTATTGATGGCAGTGATGGATATTTATCTGTCATGTTATATTAATGGTTATTTTATGAATGAAAGACTGAAAATAGCAATAGTATTTTTAAAATCATAGAAGATTTGTTAGTTAAAGGGAGGATAAATAACAAAACAAGATAAAGAAGCAGAAAATATCTAAATTTAGCATCTGTGCAACCTTAGAAAGTAGTTAACACAGGAAAATGCTGTAGCTTGTTGAGTTTTCCTGTAATAACTTTGAAATGTTATCAGAATTGTTATAGTTTTTTGTCGACCGTCCAATCATTTGGTTGACTCATTATTTCAGCACCTCGTTATAAATATAATAGCAGGAGTGTGAGGTGTGTATTTGTAACAAGTGTTGGATGTAGAGCTGTGAATCCAGCGCATAAATCAACCATTAACAACGTCTTTTAAAATACTCTGAGCTTTTCATTTATTTAGCAGAAATAAGACCTGTGGCATTTTGCTGCTTTTTCTATTTTTTACAAACTGAAACTGAATATCTTTGGCTCCTGATTAACTGATGTTTCGGTTGGAGGTGAGTAAAAGGGCACCCTGGAGTTGAGGGAGATTTTCCAGCATTAAAATTTGATTTGGACTAAACAACAATTTTGGTGTAGGGCTGCATGATTCTGGCCAAAAATAAAATCATATTTTTTTTTCCCCCTCTAAAAAATTTTGGGTAAAACAACCAAAGTCAGCATGCTGTTTTCGTGTGCAGCCTCCCATTCTGGCTGAGTTTGCAGCTAGGAAAGGTTTGGTCTTCATCGGAAACCTTGAGGCTGTACCAATTCCACACAACCGACTTGCTCTTGTTATTTTTAGCCACGAACTTCTCACTCTCCTTTGCAAATGCCATTTTTGCACTGGTGTGTGGCGACCAAAGACTGTGGAGACCAGTCTCAAAGTTAGGTGGAGGAGCCTCCAGTAGCCCAGAGGTAACTGGTTTGACGATTACCCTTTTTTAAACAATGTCCTAGTTAATCTGATTTCGATTTAAAATCGATTAATCGTGCAGCCCTAAGTTGATGCATAAATCAATGATAGGTTTTTTGTTGGTTTTTTTTTTTCAATGTGTGGGGCAGTCGAATGTTTTCTGCGCATGTGTCCTGGCTTAATTAGTGATGGGTTGGCCGACCCATTACTGGTGAGCCCCACTGAGTTATAAATAAAGAAACACAGGCTTTAATTACCTGTCGACCTTCCCCTTCCCTCCCGCTTTGTCCCTCACTGTACTAAACACACATTCACTGGAGGTTGCAGGTCTTGTTAAACCCTGGCTGTCAATAATCTGCATTACCAGTCTATGCTGTGGACCTGGAGCTCCACAAACAAGCTCTTAACATCAGCACCCATGAAAACAAGGCGCTACTCGCAGCTAAATCTAAACTTTGGATAGTTGGTGGAGTTTTGTTGCTCTGACTGGTGCCCAGTTGATGCCGTTTGGCACACAGGCTGATAAATATTGATGCACATTATGGAGCAGTGGATGAGGAGTTGGAGATAGACCATCTGTGACAGAGCAAAAGAGCAGAGAAAGTCTGTCTATGAACTAAACTGGAGTGTGGAGTCGTTTCAAGTGTAAATGCAGGTTAAAGTTGGCAGTTTCTAGCTGGAGTTGGTAGTTGATTAACATTACCAATGTGCAAATACAGTATCATCAGTATCATTTCAACATTTCATGTTTAATGGACAGAAGGTGATTTGTTGTAGGGTAAGATTTGTGTGGGTTTTACTAGATAGTTTGAGGGATTTTTTTGGCACTTTTTAACTTAATTTATATATACTTTTGATTTATATGCATACTTTTTTATAGCTATTTTGTGCATTTAAAGTAGATTGCACTTTAATATACATTGTACAATGACAATAAAGATTCTGTTCTGTTTAGTTCAGGTCTGGTTTGGTTTGGTCTCTTCTGGTCTATTTTTGTCGGTTCTGGTCTGTTCTGCATACCTGGTCAGATGCTTCTTTTAGGGCTCCGATGCTTTGTCGGTGAATTCACACATAACAATAAACTGATAACGATGATAAACACAACGTATACTGGCAAAATGAACCCAACAGTTTCATTAATGTCAAAATAATACAATAACAAATATACTATGGTACAGTATCTTATGTGCTTCATTTGGATTCCATTTATCACCAGCAGGGGGCAGTCATCTTGAAACAAGCTAGGTGATGACTGTTGGTTGGTCACCTCTGTCGCTAGCTTGTTCATCACAGTATAGTTTTCTGCGACATCCAAGTGAATAACAAGTTTTATTGTAGTGCCACATCTTACTTGAGGTACAAATAAAAGACACTTAATAGTAATATTGGTCAGTTGTCGCTTTTCCATTGAATATATGCGCAAAACTTTACCAATATTTACTACATGTCGAAAAAACAGAAGTATGTAATGTTGGTTTTTCTCTTAAATCACAAATGAGATAATTTGTTTATTATCGTGAGATGACATGAGAAGTCATTCCATAAACATGGTGATGAATGTAAATATCATGTTGATTAACAGATATATTCATTATTATATATTACCCCTCTATTCCATACCAAATTAAAAAATGATTCGGTTTCCTGGTGTATCCTCACATACCGTGCCGATATTTATTTTAAAACTCTTCTTTGCTTGTTGTAACATCCATAAACATCTGTTTTTTTTTAATACACCTGACTCTAGTTGCAAAGAAAGGTCTTTCCATTACAGTTTTGCATAATATACCATTTGTGCTATGCCTGAAAAACCACCTCTTGCCAATGCAAAAACTTTGAATTGAAAAACGAGAGTTTAGGTGAAATTGTCATTTTTCATTAGGTACATTTTTATGCAAAAGTTATATTTGCGCAATTTGACGGTCAATGGAAACGCGACTAGTGTTTCAACATCAAAACACTTGACAAAGTTCTGCAGGTTGAACTGAATGAACCAGACACTTTTATTGCAGACGCAATCACTTTAAAAAGAAATAAACCCACTAGCCTAGCCACAGTAATGCTAAAGAACCAATATAGGTTGTGTGTGGCAGGATGTTCCACTCCTTTAAAGCTTAAAAACCAATATAAGAACCATTGTCTAGTGGTGACCTCTACATGTGGACCTTATTGCTCCTGGATAATTGAAAAAGCAAATGTTTGATTATTTAAATTGAAACTAGATGTGTCTGTAGCAGTATTCGGATCCAAACCTAGTGGTGTCACCGAATTGTTAAACCAAAGTCTAAAACAAGTATTAGACTTTTTCAGCTGCAGAAAGAATGATGTTGACCAAAACAGCTGCTTCATCTGCAGTGCGTCAGTGTATTAAACAACATAATTTCCTTCCAAAACTCATTTGAGAGACATAGACATAGTGTTCACCTGATTTTCTGTGGGGTGCATTGGAATAATTTGCCCAGCATTAATGTTCAAGAAAGCGTGGTCCCCATTCACAAATGGTCTTCACAGTAAAATGCAATTTTCAACTTTTATTACTGTGATTCGTTTTCCTGCCTATGCAGATGCAATCACCCCAGTCATTCCAGAGTGAGTAATTCTTTCCAAATCGTCATCCAGTTCAATTCACTCCAGCTCATTTAAAATGACTGTTTTTTTTTTTTTTTTGTTCATGAAGAAGTGGAACAATTCAAGGTCAATTTTTGAAATATTGTACATTTCAAATTAATGCATATTTCTGTGAGTTTGCTGGTACAGATTGAATCTTAAAATTGATCAGGCGACCTGTTCATCAGTAACAGTCATTACTTCTGTATGAATAGGAGCAGGAAGTCATCAGGACTATTGGAGATGGGAGGCAAAAACAAATCAAAAAACAGCTGAAGCACAATGATGGTTAAATGTTTTTAATGGTGCAAACAGACATTACTGTGTCATGGTCAGTGTAAAGGACAGAAACATGTCAACAATGTGTAATAAAATTACATTTGTTTGTAGTTTTCATTGGACATCAACATAAGGTTGAACCCATTGAACCACGACATGTAAGAGGACAAACCCCCCGTAAAGTCGTCCTGAATGAAGAAGACAAATTAACGATAACAGTAATGATAATGAAAGAATAAAATAAATTAAAAACATAATAAATAAATAAATAGTAGTGGTAGTTAAAATAATAATTGGGAAATAAAATTAACAAAATAAAGTAAAAAATAAAAGTAAAGCAAAAAAAGAATAGTAAAATGAAATATAAATAAATAATAATGATAGTAATGAATTTAAAAAACAAAATACAATCAATAAAAAGTAGTAGTGGTAGTAGTGACAGAGATAGATAAAATAGGTATTAAGTGAAATAAAAATGGATGATAATGATCACAGTAAAAACATGAAAGAAATTTAAAAAATCTAATAAAAGCTAAAAATGAAAGAAGGCACAAAATAAGCCAATTTACATAAAAGTAAATAATAGTAATAATAGTGGTGACGATAAAATAAAAAAAAATAATTATGATAAACAGTTGTAGTAGTTGCAGTAATTCTAATAATAATAAAATAACATTAATAGATATTAAATCAAATTAAGGACAAATTATTACCACTTCTACTGCTACTACTGATAATAATGATAATGGCAATATAAAAGACAAATTATAATTAAAAACAGTATAATAATAATCATGAAAGAAAGTGAATAAGTATTAAACAAATCTGGTTGTGAGGTTACTGAAGTAAACAGAATCACTAATCACACATATGATATAACAGGAAGTGTTGCTAACGGAGTCGAAGCTCAGGTTACTGTGGTTCATCAGGGGAGAAAACAGCAGAAACAGGATAATGTGCAGATCACAAGAAAGAGCTGCCACTGTCAGTCAGAGTTACTACAAACCCAACTCTGTCCATTTCTGTTGTGCTCTCATTGTTTCATCTCCTTCCCCTTTGTCTGAACCAGATCCTCTTTTTGTTTATGTTGGCTAGATTCATTTGTCAAACTGAATTAGCGAATACCTCGAGGACGCAGTGGCTCATACGAGTTTGAGGAAGGAAAACTGAGGCTGTGTTTTTTTTTTGTTTTTTTTTTTTTAATCAGATTGTGAAGGCCCGTGTGAGCTGTACTTCTGCTTTTCCACACCACTGCATTACACTTCAACACAGTCCGATCCAGTCGTCCGTCAACCTCTTGTGATACAGTAGAAACCATGCGACTGAGTAGGGTTGTAATGATGTCATGGTGTTACGATTAATCACGATTTTAAACTTCACAGTTAATTAATCGTCAAGACTGCCAAAAACAGTCTCATAAAGTGCAGCGGATTAAGAGCGGAACTAAAGACACGCCAATATGCGCTTCCTGCACAGAACAAAAGTAATGTTACAGAAGCTGCATTCAATATTCCACCAATGAAAATGACAGAAGGACCCAGCTGACCCTCTGTCTGAGGGGGCGGACATATTTCTGAATTGTCTTGACCATGAATATATTTTCAATGTGAGCTCATTTTGGTTTCCATGGAGTTTGCGTTCACTACCATGATCTACGCAGCTTCAGGCTACCATAGCTTTGGTAGAGTAAGGCCATTCTTCTACAGTTCAGACAGTTGCGGGAAAAATTATTAGACCATCAAATGTCGCCAAAAACATTGGTTATGCAATCAAGTACTAACTCCTGTGTGCATCATGTGACTAAAGCAGACAGAAAAGAAAACACAGAATGCCTGAAAGCACTGTTTTTGTAAGTACAATGACATAGATATTGATGGAAGAACTGAAGTGATTTTGGTTATTATCAAGAAAACATGGAAAATGGATAGATTTCAGTTCTGAAATTAAACTACTATGAGCTATTTTTGTTGGTGTCATTATATTAGTTTGAACAAATGTACCTTTAGCTGTACGAAGCATTAAAATGATCAAGAAATTGAAGAAAACAAGGGTGGTTTAATCATTTTTTCCATGACTGTACAAGCTTCAGGAGGGTTAACTTGTGAATTGATGCAGTAAACACCTTCTGTTTGATCACAGGCCAAGCTGCATTAAATAGTTGGATGCGTCTGTAGAGTGGGCCTGATTTTTAGTGTGTGTGTGGGGGGGGCAATGCCCCCTTAAACAAATGTCCTGCCCCCTCAAATGAAATTTAGCAAAGTTTCAGGAGGTAGGGAAAAGGTAAATGAGCTTCACAACAGTGGGAGACGTAGAGGAATTAGTAACGCTTGTGAAGTTTCACTTTCACTTTGCACAGGGTCGTATGGTCTACGCATACCCGTTGGAAGGTAGGCACGACACAGACCACACCCCCACATATAAACCCCCAGCAAAATAATCATAATAATCGTGAAACCGTGATTATTTCTCTGGCGATAATTGTAGCACCAAATTCTCTAACCGTTCCCTATATCCCTATGACCGAGTAGAAGGACTTCCACCGCACAAATACCAGCATGGATGTCAGCACCATAGTTTTCCATCCACCCCTCCACGCTCCGCTCTCTCAGCTCCATAGCCTCCTCCTGCTCTGCTGTGTTTTCTCCTGTCAGCACTTAATTGGCTTCTCTTTACGTCTCCCCGGGACTTGTCTCGCCGTGTGGAGGTGTGATGGTCCGACACTACCAGCATCAAAGAGACTGAGGCGAGAGCGGTGTGCATTTATCTGACTCCAGACAAACTCATGACCTTGACAAGCTGAAGAAGTCCTTCTGAGCTCAGACAAAAGAGTTCTATGCTGCTTTTAGTTGTCCATCATGCAGATCCTGGTGATATTTAAATGGAAAGTAACTAGGGCTGTATTTATTACTCTAATTAATGATTTGCATCTTCTCTGACAAAACTACTCAAATTTTTTATGTAGTTTCCTTGGGATATCTACAAAGTTTGTTCACAGTTTTGAGAAACTATGATTATTATTATTTCTTTTGATGAATTTTTGAAATATTGAAAATTTCCCTTTACTTATAATGGGCCACTTTTTGATGGCTTATAACATGGAAATGGTTACAGATATCAACATAGTTACTATTGAACACTGATAGAAAGTCATATATGGACTTTCAATTAATTAGTTGAGTTATCCTCTAGGATAACTAGGACAGATTTGATTGGATTTCTTCTCCCTTGATAACCAACATAGGGGACCCCCTAGTGGAAGAACCTTATGGATTTCAGCTTCTCTGAGTATTTTAAGTCATCCAAATGGGGGCACTTTAGTTTAAAATAAGTTTTTTGGACATAAATCAAGCAATAATAGGCCGATTGAGATAAAATTTAGTTCACAGTGATCGTCTTACAAATGTCCATTTTCTGTCTACCATCCAGAGTTCATATGGGGTCATTTTCATTCACTAGGTGGAGGTTTGTGGGGATAAATGGGTTCTCTGACCATTATTCTGCCACTATCAAGTTGATGTAGCTCAAATTGCGTTCATATTGATTGTCGAAGTATTATCGTGGGTAGATTTATATATACTGGGGGGTTTTGGGGATATACTCAAGCTGTCAACCCCCGACAGCCTAAGCCTCGTTAGTTTTAGGTGTAACTACAACATATCTTTTGGTGGCATTAGCAGGTCTTCTGCGTTGTGCATGTATACGAGTGTCATGTAGAGCTGCACAATGTATCATTCGAGCATCGTCATAGCAATGTATGTGTGCGCAATAGTCACATTGCAGGTCCTGGAATGTAGGAGGCAAATGAACTCAACGCGGTGTCATCTAATTTCAGGGGTACCTGACACACACTGTGCACAGCCATCCACCAATCACAATCATTCTTAATCAGTTTGCTGAAGCAGACCACGCCCCTGCATATGGAGTGAGTCACTGGTAACAACATTGAAAAAGGAGCAACGAACAAGAAAAAAAAATCACCAAAAACGAAGACTTGGTGCCAAAATGAAAAGCAGCGTCAGTTATCTGGTATTATTTCAGCTACAAGAAGGATGAAACTGAAACACGTGTTCTGTGTCGACAGTGCACCACAGATATTTTATCCTCCTGAGTAGTTTTTCATATCGCAATATATATCGCAGGGTTAAAAAAAATTGCAATGTCAGTTTTTTCCAATATCATGCAGCCCTAGTGTCATCAGTGTTCAGGAGTGATGGAGGTCATAGCGCTGAGTCTGAACCCTGTAGCACACTGTTTGTTTTTTTTTTTCTCAATTTGTGCAGTACACAAGCACTGCTCTGCTTGATGGTAGGCAAAGACACACTTGGCATCAACAGTAAGGCGTAACGTGGAGGCTGTTCTCTCAGCACTCCAGCTGTTTGAGCTCTTGACATCACTTACCAGATGATTTGAGCATGAGGCTTAAAATTCTGTGAATAGCCACTTAAGCAAGTTCTTCTTTGTGGGAACTGGCGTTTTCCCCGCCTCTGCTCCCATCTTGCTTTGAACCGCGAGCCTCAACACTGCTAACACATTAGTTTATACAGTCTTTCTAATCACATTATTGAGACACTGACCAGACACACGGCTTTCATGAGGTTTTCCCCAGACGAGACAAGTGCTTGATGCCAGATTTGTTGGGGATTGAGGGGTGATGCTGTCACTTTGTGTGTTTATATCGATCCCACATTTTCTCCATCATATGTCAAGCTGTCATGATGTACATTACAACATAACGGTTTGTGTCTGTGGCTCAGCAGGGACCAGGAGGAGGTAAATAAGCTCAATTTCCTCTTTCATAGAGTGTCATTCTCTTCCAGCCCAATCATGCACTCATAGCCCGTTTCCACTTCAAAGTTAAAGAAATTCTCTTTTTTCTTATAAGTGGTGCTTTTGAGCTCCCGTATAGAAACACTTTTTGGTAGACGTTTGATGTTTCATCTGTATTTGCAGCTGAACTCCAACTACAAGCTGTGCGGACTGAAAGAACTTTTAGCAGACACTCCAGAATCCATTCTGCATTCACACTATACAAGGACAGGGTTTTATTTCACATTATTAGGCTTAAGATGCACACAAGCCCTTCTGGACACTTGTAGAAATACCTGGATACTGATAGATATATTTTAGAGGCCATGTTAAAGTACAGAGGACCAGCTCCTGCTCATTTATTCCTTTTTTATATGATGAATAGAAGGACAAGAGCTACTATAAATGAGCTAACAATGGTCAACTAATAATTGAAAAGTCTCATTATGCTGTTAGACAATGGAAAATTACTCACTGGTAATTCTAAGACACCCACAAACAACCTAAAGTACATGTTCCATCAGGCAAAGAGGCAAGAGTGTGTACTTTGACCTTTTCTAGGGTTAAATGTCACCTGGGTGATGAAGGCTGGAGCCTGACTCCCAGGACTTATCAGTTTATGGCCTCATTGAAGCCATATTAATGTAAAATAAATGCAAAAGCTTGAACTCCTTGAGGCCACAAGGAACATTTGACAGATAAACAGTACCACAGTGCTTCAGTTTCAACATTTGACAGATAAACAGTACCAGAGTGCTTCAGTTTGAACATTTGACAGATAAACAGTACCACAGTGCTTCAGTTTCAACATTTGACAGATAAACAGTACCACAGTGCTTCAGTTTCAGCTTCACAGTTTCTCATGTCTTGTGATTGTCTCTCTCAACTCTCCATATATTTTGTGTTTTTTTTTTTTTTTTTTTAAATCAATTACTAGAAATTTCAGGCGACCCCATTTGAATTGCCAGTGACCCCATGTGGGGTCCCAACCCCAAGGTTGAAAAGCGCTCGATTAAAGCCTTTGGCATGTGCTGTGTCTAATATCATCTGAAAGTCCAACACAAACCAGTGGTTTTCTGAGCATTTCTAATAATTTGTTGCAGGGTTTCTTTCACAAATATTCTATAGATAATGGTTAAATAATGCGAATAAACCTTCACCATCACTCTGCAGATTTCAGAAAGCACTTTGACCCTCACCTATTTAGTGATGATTATTGATTAAATGTCACCACAGAAGCTACAGATTTTTACATTTTTGAAAGATGAAGTTTTGCTGCCACAGACACAGATCTAAATGTATTCCTAATAATCACAGCATCTGTACAACTGCTGACCCTTTTTGAACCTCTGCCCACTTCACATTGTAATTACCTGCATGTGTTTTCATCTAAAAAAACATTAAGCTAAACGCAAACGTTTTCCTGAAGTTGCCAACTGTTGTCGCCTGATTCCAGCTTAATTTTGCGTGTAGTGTAAATTGCACAATAGGTAACCTGTCACCAAGACTGAGGGATTCAATCTCACCAATGAATTTGTCTCTCTTTGTCCCATTTCTCCACGGCTTTCCCGCTGCTCAGATCACCTACGTCTAATTCACATTTACCCACGTAGCATCAGTCTTGCACGTCTGGTTCAGGCCGTGCATCTTTACTTCTAATTACATCAGTTAAAAGTAAATGTGCCGCGTTTGCAGTCGGTCTCATTACATCGAAAACAGTCATCTGTAACGATTTGAGTCCATTTTGTATCTGCTCAAGTCGAATGAATGTTGTTGGTCCTTGTGTGCATAAGCAGTGAGGATTTATTATGGTTCATTTGATGAGTAAACAGATGCATCCTGGCTGCAGGCCTTTTCTCATTCACTATTCACTGTTTTCTTCTGAAGGGATTCCCTCTCTGCCTCCCCACCTGTTCTATAAATCAGCCAGAGATAGCTTCACATTCGTTTTATATCATGTCAGGCTTTATAGTAAAGCACTAGGAGCTTAAAATCCTGAATATGGTCTCCATTTTAAATTCATGCCTGGTCTTTAAGAGACAATTTCAAGCGTACACTTCATGGCTCTATTATCTTAACAGAAGACAGAAGCTAAATGGTCTTAACAATGGGTTTGGATCTGATTCAAACAACCACAACAACTTAGATTTTGGAATAAACTGGACAGTATTTTATCTGGTCTTTAACTCCCAAATCGTTTTACTGGATTTTGAAGCGAGGCCAAGTGGAAAATGTTTAATTTGTCCCCTTTATTTTTCACTTAACCACTGCTGAATTTGGCTGCTTTATTATTCACAAGAAGAATAAGAAACACATACAGATAAATACATAATAATTATGTAACTGGAGACATGATTCACAAATATTAATTATTTATTCATTAGTATGTATTTAAATCTTCAGAAAGTGTGTCAAGACAAACCCTTATTTTCTTTTTTGTAATTATCTCTTTATTATTTTCAGGCAGCATTATTTTATCAGCATTTTACACACTGGAAAAAATCTAAATCTTACCAAGTGTATTTTTCTCATTTCTAATCAGAATATCTCATTACACTTAAAATAAGACATAATCACCTAAAGAATAGCTTTTCAGGGAGATGTAAGAACTTATTTATAGACAATAGGTCTTGAAAATATTATTTCAAGAAATCTTACAAGATAACTTTTTTGCTCAATTCAAGCAATTAGCAAGCTTAATTCAATTCATTACATGGCTCTAAATGCACGTTACTCTTACCAGTAAAATCAGCTCTTTATAGTGTTACAAAATCAACCCAGTTTTTCCAATAAATATAAACCCGTAGTTTCACTGATGCTGTGGTACATAATGTGAAATAAAATACAGACAGAACATGAAGCGTAAAGGAGTAAAAACATAAAACAAGACATGACAGTAATAACTACAAGAAGTTACCATGGTTGTACACTGATTAAAAGGTCAAAGACTTAGAGGAAACAGCTGTGATAATAAATATCAAGTCAAAACAGGTAAAAACACAAGAATCATTAAAATGAGCAATTTTCCCACCAAATGAAAATGTGTATTAATGAGAATAACTTAAAGGATTTCTGATAAATCTAATGTACAACAGGAATCAGTGAGGCTACATTCTGATTTTTGACTGATCCAGGAAGGTCTCGGTGAAATAATGTTGATTTTTCACATTTTTCGGTATCAATCCAATACACTGCGTAGTATGATCAGATGGCAGTCTTTAACCCTGTAAAGCCTGAATCATTATATCATTGACAGAAAATTCCAGTTCTTTGAAACTGGAATCTTTATTGGTCCTTCTGAACAACCAGAAAATGTTTTTTTCAAATATCAATTTCCATCTATGACTTTCAATTTTAGATCATATTTGATACATTGGGTCTCAATGCTTAAATATTATTTTTGAACAAACAAAAATATAACACAAACATATCTAACAAATTGGTAATTCCTTTTCAAAATTGGTAAAGTTCTTTCTCCTTCCTCATTAATGACAGTCTTGTAGTGTCACTGGAAAGAAGGCCTCTGGTGAATAACCCCCCCCCCCGGGTGGATTATTCGTGTATTGCATGTATCTAATTGTATACGTCAGGTTTTTCAAGATAAAAAAAAAATCACACTGATTATGTAGAGGACTTCAAAACTCATGTATCAAATATGATACGTTTGGCATTATAGGGTTAAACCAAAGATCAACAAATGGTCAACTTAATATTTAGATCACTGGTACGAGAGATCTACTGCCGGTAATACTCTAAGTTATAACCATAGATGTAAGAAACATGGGCTTATCACAGCACGGCTGGATGGAGGGTCCATAATGTTTAGGTTTAGGTCTTCTAAAATGCCTCCTGAGACACATGAAGGATCTATCTATACTATAAAATGCACAAAAATAAATACTGGAATACCTCAGGCCTGTCTGTTTTTAGATATTATCATAATCAATAGCATGTTTGACAGCACTAGTTTACACATATATACAATACATGGACATACAACAGTGTCTTTATCAGTCACTTACACACAATCCATGCTGTTGTGTAAAATGTTGATGATGCGGCTGAACAACACGCCTGGTAAATAACTGTTTGCATGTCACTTATAGCAGACCCCGTTGTCAGATGATGTGATTATCTGTATCAGCCAGGCAAGGAATAAAATACCGGCATCTTTAAGCCAATTTCTCGGTGGTTTGCACTTAAACTGTTCTATGAAACCGTTTTCTTGTTGTTGCTGCTGATGGAGCTTCTGTCGCTGCTTCATGTGGGTAGTGTTTTATCACCTAGGCTTAAAGGAGTGATCTTTTGTTTTTTTTTAAATGGAATTATGCATTTGAATCCCTGTGGTCTACATAAACTGTAAATGCTCTGCTTGGGTCTGAATTATTCATTAATTCAACTCCACAGGCCCATCTTCAGCACTGTTTCTGAGTAATGACACCAGAAAGGTGGTTTTGAGCGCTGGCCCTTTAAATGCAATTGATCCCCTTCACACCCCACCCCCTCCAGGTTGTTGACTGTGCTGCTCTGTCCTGTTCAGCCACTTGTATTTGTTAATACGATCAACAACTGAGCACTTCAGGTAATTGGCTCGAAGTTTGGACGTATTTTCGGTATGGACTTCAACCGCTGCTGCTGACAAACAATTATGTCGTACTTGGAGAAATGCTGGTCAGAAGTCTTGACCTTATATGTGCAAATGCCGTGACGCAACTAGTTATAAAACAACAAATTGAACAGGAATTAAAACGGGTTGTAGAAATCCACTTGATTTTTGCCAAAGTGAATATAAAAATAGCTTTGCAGCACCTGGAGGGTTCAAATTCAAACTATAAGAACTATTAGGGTCCAAATACACAAATAAATGAGCCAGAGACTAATAAAAGTGGGTTTAGCAAAATATTACCCCTTTAAATACAAATAAAATATAAAGCTGAGATGGATATAAAGCAGAAATGTATGTGTATATATATATATATAGTAGAAATGTCCATGTTCAGTTGCAATATGAGATAATACATCATGATTAATATGATTGTCAGTTTTTTGCCTTCGTGACACCGAAAACTAAAAAAAATAACTATAGTGTTCATGCATCTTTATATCAAACATTTCAAACATCTAGATTTTTTTTTTCTGGAAGAACAGATTTAACTGGATATGACTCAAAATGCTGTGTGTGTACAGTCATTTCTTTGATTCACACATTCTGCACATTATTAGCAGTGTTTATTCAGACGTAGACGTGCATGATAAATTAGGCACTTGTAAACCAGTAATGCCGCCTCTGCACCGTATCGCACATTCCTTAAGAACATAACGTTGCAGAATCTTAAAGTCGTTTCATTTTTCTCTGGCACGCCGTCTGTCCACTCACTTAAAGCTTCGACTCAGCACTCATAAATTAGCCGTGCCTCGGTAGGTCGGTTAGCTACACGCATCCAGCCACCCCGTTTCTGGTAGTAGCACAGCAGCTACCAAGCTACACCAGCTGTGAACTGATCCGTACTGTGTTCAGGGAAAATCCCAGCCGATGTGTTTACTTTCCATTATCTTATATCCTCCATTAACTTGTTAGTAATCACAGAAGGAACATTGTTTATTGCAGCGGCCACTTTCCACAGCATGGGTTAAGTGGGATTTTCCACGGCGATAATGGACCTGTGACACCGGAGTTAAAAAGGCAGGTTAAGTAAATGAGACACCTAAATGTGTCAGAAATGCAAATTGATCCTCGTGTGAAACGTCAGGGATTAATGACCAGGCCTGGAGTGGAAAACTACAACTCATTTCCCCTCTGTATCCTCCATATTCCTCCCAACTGTCCCTCTGCTAAGATCCACTCGAAGGGTGCATGAAAGGAAGTGTCTACGCCGCTAACTTCCCATCAAACAAATGCTGTTAGCCTGATTAAATGTACAAACAAAGCTAGAAATTATCATAATGGCCTTGCTTTCTTTTCACAGCTGATGAATCTTCTAATGTGACAACAAACAGAGTCTCTGTGAGTGTTGGTGATAAATATTTATCAAGATTACACATTCTTTGTCCCTGTTTGATAACAGACATAAAAAAAAAAGACAAAGGAGCATGTTCGCCTTCTGTAACATGAAGCTTGTTAAAATGTGTCTCACAAATTAGAGACTTAAATTGAAAAGTGTCGCTGTGGCGCAGCTTAATTCTGAGCCAGTCTTCTTTCTTTGTCGTCGTTTCTAATTTTTATTTCGGTCCCTCCAGCCGATACGCTTCTGCTGTGTTTTGGCACTTAGAGTAGCTCATTTATTTATTATATAGCCCAACATTCCTGTTTGATGAAATCTAGCCAGTCCCTGCACTCTCCCTGACTCTGGTTGTTCTTTTTTCTCTGTCTCTCTTATCTTTCTGTCTCCACGTTGCCCTTGTTCATTCTGTTTTTCTGGTTTGTCCATGTCATGTGGCCCAACTCCTGGTGGAGCGGCAGGCCTTTACATGTTCCGGCGTGGCACGGCTGCGAACGGCGAAGTGAACACGCCGTATGTGGGAGCTGGGAAAGCAGACGCAGGGCAGAGTAGGGCTGTTTTACTCGGGTAAAGAGATTATAAAGGTCTGAATAAGGAGATTGATGTGCGCCGCTGATTAGATGCTGCTGAATCCTGGCTGATCACCTGATGAGACCAGGACTCTAACCTGTTCTACCTCGGGTCACTAAGCAGCTTGTGTCTCAAAACCACAGGCAACATCTACGAATCTGCCAGTGAAAGCTAACATTTGATTAGAGAATACTTTTTACATGCCCTAGAGAGAAAAGAGAACTGTTGGTAGTCATAGAAACCAAATATGAAGATAGTCTCCTCAGTATCGTCGTATACATGGAGTAAAGCTGGTGATGTAAGTTTGCAGACAGATGCAACATTGCGGATGTTAAAGAACAACAGTCATGACCCTTTGACTTCACAGAGTCTGTGAAAGCAGTGAAGCATTTTCCAACAGCAATGAATCTGTATGTATTTTAATGAGTCCTGTGTTTTCCACTGAGAAACCAGAGAATCTGAAAGAGAAATTAAATAAGTCAGTATGTTCTGTGGTTTTTATGAATATGCACTGTATGTGAATTAACCAGGCAAGAGTTTATAGCTTTTTAATCATGTTGCTCTTTTGCTTGTATTAGCAATATATATTGATCTATTCTATCATTAATTACTGTTGTTTTTTTAAGTAAAGCAGTTATATTTAGCTTTTTTAGATGGAATTATGCATTTTCAAACATGTCCCTGTGGTCTACATAAACTGTAAATGCTCTGCTTGGGTCAGAATTCATTAATTCAACTCCACAGGTCCATCTTCAACCCTGTTTCTGAGTAATAGCACCAGAAAGGTGGTTTTGAGCGCTGGCCCTTTAAATGCACATGACCCCACCCCCTTCTGGGTTGTTTACCGTGCTGCTATGTCCCGTTCAGCCACTTGTGTTTGTTAATACAACCAACAACTGAACATTTGGGGTAATTGGCTTGAAGTTTGGACATATTTTCAGTTTCAGAAGCCACATTATTCAGTCTAGTTCTCACACAGAGCTGCAAACACAGCAGGGAATTTCAGGTTGGTGAGCCCGTTTAATCATTTGGTTATGGTTATCAACATGGAAATTGGCTGATAGTACGACGCCGTGTATATTTTCTCAATTTTTCTGTCTTGCGTGGTACTTTAAATGTCAAGTCTTGTCGGTTAACACTGCTAACCGCCTTGCTGATAATTTCCAGGGAAACTACATATGCAACAGCTGCCTCTGTGTGACGTATACGCACTTAATCATCATGTTTCACCAGCGTACACTTCACTCTTTAACCGGTTGTTGTATCTGTTAAATGACAGGCTGTTTTTATGTCACTTTATTCCTTGTAGCTTTAAGTAAAACAATGTTATCATTTGCTTTTTTTTAGCGTTTGGATGGAGTTCGTTTGACGTTCAGTAGGTGCTGTTATGGCTGTTAGGGGTTAAAGGGGTCATTATTTTTGCTAAGCCCACTTTTATTAGTCTTTGGTACATGTATTTGTGTATTTGGGGACCGAAACAGTTCAAAAAGTTTGAATTTGAACCCTCCAGGTGCTGCAAAGCTATCTTTATATCCATTTTGGTGAAAATTGAGTGGCTTTCTACAACCCGTTTCAATTCCTTCTTAATTTGTTTTATAACTAGTTGCATCACGACATTTGCACATATAAGGTCAAGACCTCCGATGAACATTTCTTCAAATACGCCATAATTGTTTGTCAGCAGCAGTGGTCGTAGTCCATACTGAAAATATGTCCAATCTTTGAGCCGATTACGTAAAATGTTCTGTTGTTGGTTGAACAGGACAGAGTAGCACAGTCAACAACCTGGGGTGGGGCATGAAGTGGTTCATTTACATTTAAAGGGCCAGTGCTCAAAATGACCTTTCTGGTGTCATTACTCAGAAATAGGATTAAAAAGGGGCCTGTGGAGTTGAATTAATGAAGAATTCAGACCCAAGCAGAGCATTTACAGTTTATGTAGACCACAGGGA
>JAPQRP010000010.1:28185770-28195956 GCA_037367295.1 Apogon hyalosoma
CATAGAGCAGAGGGGGTCCAGTGGATACAGGCTTGAAGTTGTGAAAATTTCGTGTAAGAGCCGCTGTATGAGAGGCTTAGAAGTCGGGAATCGGACGTTGACAGCATGTTAAGTTTCAGTTTCGTTTTCACGGTAGCGCAAGTAAAGTTATGTATGGACCGCACCCTCACATACATACTGCCCCCCAAACTTTTGCCAGCATGGAGAAGTATGGTACCAGAACACACCTAGGACAATAATCACCAACAAATCAATGCTGTTTCCACAGACTGTATCACTCACTGATTTAAGTATAAAGATCATTGTTTCCACACAGCTTTATTGTAGTATCCTCAAGTTTTCTTCTTCAAACTAAAACTCAGATGCTTATTTTGACAATCATTTGAAATAACACTGTCTAATACCACATCTCTTCATGTGGTGCATCTGCTGATAGTTTACATTATAGCTCTGTTAGCTTAGCTCTGTTTTTAGACAGAAAACAGCCACAGTAAAACCACAAATCGCCTCCATTTTGTTTATGGTCTGTGTTGTCAATAGCTGAACTAAAGATCTGTTTGGAATCCTCCAAACAAGGTCAGAAATAAGGTTAGCAAAGATAATAACATCACGTCATGACTTTATACCTTCATCAGCCTCATAATCAAACTCACCCATGTTGAAGAAATGCTGCCATTTCAGCATCAAACTCCATTCTTTTCATTCAGAGCTGTGTCCATTGGAGAAAACAGTGCTTTTAGCTTTTATCACAGAGTCACTGTGTTTGACTAAAAGTTGTTTCTTAGTGGTTCTCATCCCATCTGGTCACTTTCTGATGACAATGACTTTGGTCATAGCCCTCGTGGTGTTAGTTTTCCTCACCATGATAGTCTGGTAGTTGACTCACTACTCCCTCTAGTGGTCATGTAAATCCCCAGTTCGTCACTAGAAGTAAATGCAGTTCATGTCTTTACAATCCAATACACTGTCATTTTTAGCAGAACTTGAAAGCTCTTTATTCTAAACACTAAACATTCTAAACGTTGGTATTCTTTCTTTATTCTTCTACATTTATTGGAATGACTTGAATAATTCCAGTCTCCGGTCCCAGGATCTGTTATCTGTACGGGTTCCAAAAGTCAGAACAGAACTGGAAGGAAAGCTTTTAAATGTTCTGCTCCCACTGCCTGGAACAACCTACAGAGGGACTTTAAACTGAAGGAATTTGTCTCATAATACATTGAAAGTCATTTTAAATCAGTGGGAAAGGGACAAATGTGGGTGTAGTTGTTTTTCCAATTGATTGAATTGGGTTCAGCATTGAGATGCTTTTAAGGAACATTGTTGTTATACTTTTAGTACCTTTCAAAATAATGATGATGTTTTATATCTATGTTCTTATCAGTTTTAAGTTTTTTTTTTTTTTTTTTTTTTTAGTACTGGGTTTCATTATGTTTATGGATTTTAGTGTGGATGAATGGCTGTGATTTCCCTTTTGTGTAACTTCTGCTGCTGTCTTGGCCAGGACACTCTTGAAAAAGAAATTTTTAATCTCAATGAGTTTGTTTTTTTCCTGGTTAAGTAAAGGTTATTATAATAATAAAAAAAAAATGATGATGATAATTTTAGGTCAGAAAGTAGGAATACAGCATATATTGACTTTAAGAATCTGTACAAACACTGCTGTAAATCCTCTCCATCACCCTCAGATCGCTGCCTCAGGATCTTTTCCCACATATGCTTCAAAACTCCAGAAAGACACTCTTTCCTTAATGCATATTTTATAGTATCTTCTGTCCTGGGGAGAGGTTTTTTTCCACAGATCTCTAATCTTACCACTCAGCAAGGCAGGCACTTTGAGAAGGCTAATGTGTCATCTGGCCCCGTTATGTGGCCATTTCACTGTAACCCAAAACAAAAGCAACCTTTGGGCTCCCATATTAACTGTTTATTCCACATAGGTGGTATTTATATAGAAGAAAAATACCTTCTCCTTCTGTATCTGCACAGCGGAAAGCAGTAACACATCTCTGTTAATTAACAGCAGTGTCTTACTGATATCTGTGAAAGTGAGAGAATGCAAATAGAAGATTGGGTGCAGCTGAAAGAACATGTACCACCTCAATGTGCTACTTATTAAACCACATCTCTCGACTTTGTAGGAAAAAAATTAGGTTTTAGAGTCTTTTCTGAAACCACCTGCTCCGTCCGAGACCAGTTCTGCTTCACTGTGCACTCGCCGACGTCTAACCACATAATCTATCCTCAGTCAGATTCTCAAAGTTGTGTAACTAGTGCAGACTTTTCTGCTGTGCATGTCTGAATGGTTTTCCTTTGGAGCTAAAACTAAATGTCTGTGTTAGTAATATGAATAATAGAAATGCAGTACAGGCTAGAGCTGCAATTTGTGATTATGTTTTCTTATTGAGTTATCCAGCAGTTAAGTTTTGATTAGTTTATTCATAATTTAACCCAAATAGTGTCAAGAAACTGCAAATACAAGTCACTTTTATTGGATCTTCATTGATTTCCTTTAATTATGTCCAAAGATTAAAATTGTCAGCAATGTTTTTTTTTGTTTTTTTTTGTTTTTTTATTATCATCACTGATTATAATTATTATATGTCATTCAATTTTGTTTTTATTTCCTTTCTCTTCTTAATTTTCATGGGTTTGGAGAACACTTTAACCCTGCTCAATGCTTTACCACAAAGGAAAACACAACATTTAAGCCAAAAGTAGACTAAAAGCTCAGTTTGTGAAATGGCGACCAGCACAGATTGATGTTTGGAATCAGAAGAACATGATGAGCTGAGGCTAACGGTGACCACTCAAATGCTCTGCTTTCTAAAGGTCCTTTTCTCTTCTAATCAGTTTCTGAAATGGACTTTGTGGAGCGGAGAATCGGACCATGAAATGGGATGCTAACTTAAATGACTTCTTTTGAAAAGGATTTTTTGAGGTGTGCTTGGTTTTTGCTGAGAACGACATCATTGGAACACACATTGTTGCTGCTTTATGTTTTACAGTTGGTGTTTGATATGAATATGAAACATGGACTTAACAAACGCTGCTCGTCTTCTAGTCTCTTCTTTTGTACAAGACTATATAGGGCTGCGTGATATGATGAACTCAAATGTGTGATGTTGTTTCATTATGTAGACTGTGATTAAGTTTCATGGTATAACTCCCTAAAAACATCACTATTTCACAGTGTCATTGTACAATTATGTGCCTGTCAGTTAAAAGGGTAATATTTTGCTAAACCCACTTTTGTTAGTCTTTGGTTCATTTGGTTTATTTGTGTATTTGGACCCTAATAGTTCATACAGTTTGAATTTGAACCCTCCAGGTGCTGGAAAGCTGTCTTTATATTCATTCAGGCAAAAATGAAGTGGATTTCTACAACTTGTTTTAGTTCCTGCTTAATTTGTTACATTTTATAACTGGTTTTGTCACAACATTTGCACATACAAGGTCAAGACTTCTGACGAACATTTCTCCGGTTACAACATAGTTGTTTGTCAACAGCAGTAGTTGCATTGCAAAAATCAAAATCTTACTTGGTGTATTTTTCTCATTTCTAGTCCAAATATCTCATTACACTTAAAATAAGACATAATTACCTAGAGAGTAACTTTTCAGTGAGAGATAAGAACTTATTTTTAAACGATAAATCTTGAAAATCTTATTTCAAGAAATCTTACCAAGATAATTTTCACTTGTTCCATTGGCAGATTTTTTTGCTTAATTCAAGCAAATCAAAGCTGCCAGTGGAACAAGTGAAAATGATCTTGGTAAGATTTAGATTTATTCCAGTGTGTAGTCCATACTGAAAGTATGTCCAAACTTCAAGCTAGTTACCTAAAATGTTGTTGGTTGAATAGGACAGAGCAGCACAGTCAACAACCTGGAGGTTGGTAAAAGACCTCATCATGAGTGTCTTTTACTGCTGTAGTTTATGTTTAAAGGGTTTCCATATTTACCTGTATTATTTTGTGTAGAAATATTTGTTAGTCCTGTGTCCATTGTCATCCATATGGCGTTTAATGTTTTGTGGATATATTGATCAGAATGTCTGTCCACCCATCATTATTTTGTTTCTGAGTCCAACTGGAAAACCATTCTGTATTTTTCCACCAGATCTACTACCATTTCACTTCTGATTTCAAGTGGTGGTCGACCGTCACGCCATTTGCCATCATTTTGTTCCCAGAAGAGAATTACAAAACCACTTCATATTTCTCCAGTAAACAACTCGTAAACTACTCAAAACTACTCGACTCATGCTTTCAATGATCAAATTCAATGACGCCAACATAACACCACTACAACGTCCAACTTTTCAGTGTTGTGGGATTTGGAAAGTTACTTCCTCTTTTTGTTTGTTTGCTATTCATACTGTGATATCATGTGTTTGGTTTAGATGTTGTGTGTGTTATGTGTAAGTATTTTATATTTAGTTATATATTTAATTAAAACTTTCACAATGGTTAAAAAAAGAAGGATAAAATTGACCAAATATGGGTGAATACTTTTTGTATCCTCCTACTCAGGAAAGTAAAAGTTTTGACTTTTTACATTAAATAATTGTCTTGATTGGAAATGGAGCAATACAACAGTTTTTCCCAATACATTTTTGTTATGTTTTTATGGCATGTCCTTTGCAGTGGACAGTGTTTTGTTTTTGTTTTTTTTTTCTTTTTTTTTTTCTTAGGAAAGCTGTGAAACTCTTGTCCCCTACAGAGGACACAAAGGCATTGCTGCACCTCAAGAGGATGTAATTGAAAATGTGATGAGAAACATGCCTGTGCATGTGCCCCATCAAATAAAAACTGAAAGCCAGTTACAAGCTGAGTTTCTAATGTTATCTAGTGTGAAGGTTGATGCAAACAAATACAGGTTTAGTGAAAATAATATGCATAACCTTCAGGTGTCTGCATATAATGTGCTGCCAGCCAGTGTTTATCTCTGCAAGTTTAATTTAATACTTTCAACAGTGCAGTCCAGTTATATTAAACACTTAGTCATTCTATTTTTTTGGAACTGATTTTTTATTTGACATACACACCCAACAAACACTGAGGAGATGTATAATATATATACAGTTACATTTGCTTAATGTTATTTTAAAGTTTTTTTCTAATTTTGTTATGGATTAGATCTTTGTAAATAACATTCAGTGTCTTATACTTGTACAACATGTTTCTCATAGTCCATTCCTCACCTTCTCTCCATTAAACTTTGATCTGCGTTCAACATTAGCAGAAGTACTTTACAAGAAAAAAAAAAAACAAGAAAGAACATGTTGGGAGGCTGTGGTTTTAACCAGGAAGCTGTTATCTTTTTTGCAATGAGAAGCAGGATTCTAAGTAACGATTTTTAATTTTCATCCATCATACTATCAGGAATTATACCCGTAAAGTGCTGAAACACGTTGTCATTCTAGATCAGTCATATGAAGTGTTAGTTTTCAATCTTGTTCACTGCAGGTGTATGTCTTGCGGTTTAGCAGTTGATTATGCACCTGAATCTTTTCCCTCACGGTGAACAGTTTTTGGAAGTGTACTCTACCAGAAACAACCTCTTTGTTTACAAACAGAGCTGGTAGGTCAGTCGGGCATATTTGGAATTTTGTCGCGACGTGCATTGTGGGAAGCGGGAGTTCACGCAGCCGCATTATGGTCACAGCAGCCTGGCAGGAAATGCACGGCTGGAGCTCTGCTTCCCACAGTGCATGTTGGGACAAAATTCTGAAAAGGCCCAAGTGACCTACCAGCTCTGTTACTAAACAAATGGATTGTTTTTGGTAGAGTACACTTCGAAATTGTTCGCCGTGAGGGAAAAGATTCAGGTGCATAATCACAGAAAGACTAACAGATTCATGATACTTAGGCTGCGACTTGGATTTTACAGATTTGATGAAAAATTGGTGCTGAAAGTCACACGCTGCTTTAAAGAAAGAAAATAACAACTAAAGGGCTGTCTCTGATGCAGATCCAGTAGCTTCTGCAGCTGAAGTAAAAAGGCCTGTACCACTGTTTGAGTAAATATGTTGAACTACTTACTCATGTCTCATTATTTGACCATGACAATGACCTTTATGAGTTTTCGGTCCTAATGTTCAGCCCTAAGCCTCTTCTTTGCTCAGATCTGACTATCTGTGGCTATGAGGCAGGTACTGGATGTTGTTTTGGCTCTGTAGTCCTGTCCTGAGCTTCAGTCCACTGATAGGCCCTCTATTCTGAGCCGGCTCCAGGGTAACATGATATTTCTCTAATTTGCTTTTGTTAGAGGCCAGAAGATAACATGTGAGATAAAGCGTCCTGTCTGTCCCTTTTGTCCCCTACTGCTCGCTCTTTTCGCCTGTTGAGAATGAACAATTACTGCTTCATCTGGTAATTTTCCCAATTCTGATTCCTTATCTTGCCTAAATCCTCCGAGGTGCAAACCAAGCGGAAGGCTTTAGGTCGATTTAGTCTGGAAAATGAGTTTATCTCATTCGTTTGGCTTTGGAACGAGAGGAGAAAGTCGAGGGTTTGTTATATAATTGTTTGTTCTACCTATATTTGCCCTAAGGTGCTGCATTTTTTTTTAAATCAGACTGTCATATTCAGGTGCAGCTATCCTAATTGTGTCTCCTCACACGCCCCCGTTCACCTCACTGTAGGATTTGCGGGAATTTGATGAGACATCATGAGATTTTAATAAATGCTTTTGTGTGAGGTCCCGCTCTAAACCGGCTTAGTTTCCACTCTCTGGCTTCGACTCGAACACACCTCCCCTACTCCTCTCCAAACCCAACAGAAACGTGGGTCGGGAAAACAGAGTAATCCTCCACTCCTCTTCTCGCTTTGCATTAAAGTAAATCGCCTTCCTTTTCTTCCTGCACATGTTTTTAATTGCCCTCAGTGCTAATGTCAAGTGTAGCCGAGCATTACAGGTGGATTTAATGAAAACCACCTGTAATGTTTGCTTGGCTCAAATTGCTGGCTTTCCAAACAGAAGCCCCGTCTGTAAAGTGATATCTGAAGGCCAACCTGTCACAAAAACACCTTTAAGCTGGCTTTTTGCGCCTGTTGATCTGTGGAACAGCTGCACAGATGAGTCGAAACAATGTACCTCTCTCTGTCACTTTAAAAAGACATTTATAAGTATGACTCTTAATAGATATATGAACTTTCAGTCTTAAGTTTGTATGCAATATTTAATATTTATTTCAGCATTTATATTGTTTTCATTATCTGTGTGAATATGTTGTTTTGTTAAAATTGAGGACGTGCTGTAAGATAATGTATAAAGGGTAGGCAAAATAAGCAGCAAGCTTCCGCCTACTCCTTTTCAGTCTGACTGTATAAATTAATTATTTAATTAGTGAAGTGTGTATTATAAATTTTCATTTTATGGAGTGATTGTTGGATCTATGGAATGGATGGATCAGTGGACTGTGTTCGTTCTTTAGACTGAAATAAAACGAACTGTTGATCCGATCACAAATGGGCAGGTCTAACAAAGTACATCTGTTCAGTTAGGGTTAGAATGTGCCTCGAGTGTGTGGTTCTCATTCACCTGGTCCATACGCAAATAAAACGCTCATAATGTTCTAAGATGTAATGCAAGTCTTCATCTCCAGCAGGTATTTGGCGTAGCGCAAAGTTTAACTGACTGGCTTTGGAAATGCTTCACAGATAATCAAGAGTGAATGATGAATGAAAGGAGTTTTGATGCCTTTTCATCTTTCCTAGCTCAATGTTAGCGGTAGAAAAAAAAATTAAAAATTTAAATTCACTGGGCTGTTCAGGCACTGGCAGCAAATTTAAGGGTGGAATGTTCTCTTGCCTGTTATTCAGAGCATGAGTTGTGGTTGTAAACAGTTCGGCTTAAATGTTCACATGAAACTTTGACCGTTTCATTTATTTTTATTGGTACTCATGCATAGCGGAGAGTTAAATTATGTCTCTGCTTCAACCACATAAAGTGAACTGTGAAGTTTCTAAACTCAGTGATACAGTGGTGTGTCCGTGCACTCGGGCAGCTCCGCAAAAATGAAACGCTCAGATAGGATGATGAACAACCCATGTACAAGTAAGAAGCTCTCACCAGCAGGGGGAAGTCTGGAACCAGAACACACTTAAAACCAAAACCACCAATGAATCCATACCATGATGTATCCACAGACTGTCACTCACTGAACAAAGTATGAAGCTCATTGTTTACACATATCTGTATTACAGTATCAAGTTTTCTTCTTCAAACTAAAACACACTGATGCTTATTTTGACAGTCACTCAAAATAACACTAGTTGCTTTTCTATTGGACATCTGCGCAAGACTGTACCGATATTTACTAAATGTCGAAAAAACAGAAGTGCGTAATGTTGGTCTTTTCCATTGAATCACAAATGCGATGATTTGTGTATTTATAATCGCAAGATGACACGAGAAGTCATTCCATAAACAGGGTGACGAATACAAATATCGTGTTAATTTACAGATGTTCAATATTATTATATATTACCCCTTTATCCTGTACTAAATAAAAAATGATTCGGTTTCTTGGGGTGTCCATACATACTGCGCCATGTTTCTTTTAAAACTCTTCTTCTTTGCTTGTTGTGTAACGGCCGTCGACGTCCGTTTTTTTTTTTTTTTTTTAATTCACGTGACTCTAGTTGCAGAAAAAAGGCCTTTGCATTGCATTTTTGCGTGATATACCAATTACGCTACACCCGAAAAACCACCTCTTGTAAGCGCAAAAACTTTTAATCGAAAAATGAGAGTTTTGGCGAAATTGTCGTTTTCCATTAGGTACATTTTTATGCGCAAGTTATATTTGCACAGTTGGAGGGTCAATGGAAAAGCAACCACTATGTCTTATAATCTTCACGTGCTGCCTCAGCTGATAGTTTATCCAATCCACTTTATTTATGCAGCACATTTCAACAACAAGAACGTTTCAGAAGTGCTGCACATCATAAAAATGATAAAACAATTCCAAGAACTACTAAAAACATTAAATAAATACACAGAACTACAACAATGCTCTAAATAAAACAATAGAATCAAACAGTTAAAAGTAATAAAATCAATAAAAATAAATAAATAAAAGACACAGAGGACCACACAACTCACAAGGAGTTGAGAGCCAGAGAATAAAAGTGGGTCTTAAGACGAGACTTAAAACACTCCACTGCGGGGGCTGTTTGGACCTGAGGGGGGCAGAGAGTCTGGGGCCGACCACAGAGAAAGCCCTGTCCCCCCGGTTTTAAGTCTGGTCTTGGTGTACTGTGGGGCCAGCCCATTCAAAGCTTTAAAAACAAACAATAAAATCTTAAAGTCAATTCTAAAATTAACAGGGAAACAGTACAAAGATGCAAGAATTGAGTCTTGGATTCAAATGATGAGCCTATCATCAAGCTCTGCAGAAGCCTGATAACGACCGTCTGGTGTACTGGAAGAGGGAAACCTCTAAAACATGCAGAACGCCGGCCCTCGAGGACCAGGACTGGCGATCCCTGGTTTACATTACAGCTCTGTTAGCTTAGCTCTGTTTATAGACAGAAAACAGCCACAGTAAAACCACAAATCACCTCAGTTTTCTGTAAAGTCTGTGTTGTCAGTAGCTGCACTAAAGATCTGTTTGGAATCCTACAAACAAGGTCAGAACTGTCACAGTTTAGTCTGAACCGTGGATCAACAAACAGCAACTTAGCAAAGATAAGAACATCCCATAATAACTTTATACCTTCATAAGCCTTGGAATCGAACTTACTGTTGTAGAAGGAAATGCTGCCATTTGAGCATCAAACTCCAGTCTTTTCATGTAGGGCTGTGTCCAGTGCAGAAAACGATAACAGAGCTTCAGTTTTTATCACTTTAATATTTCTCTCTTTGTAGTTTTCATCCCATTTGTTTGCTTTCTGATGCTTTGGTCAAAAGCCTTGTGGTGTTTGTCTTCCATGGTGAGGAAAACTGAGTGACTCACTACTCCCTCTAGTGGTCACATAAATCTCCCTGGCCTGTTGCTTTAAATAAATTCAGTTCATATCTCTACAATCTGACACATTGACGTCTTTGGCAGAACTTCTCATCTCTTTATTCTAGACCAGGGGTCACCAATCCTGGTCCTCGAGGGCCGGCATCCTGCATGTTTTAGATGTTTCCCTCTTCCAGCACATCTGACAGTCGTTATCAGGCTTCTGCTGAG
>JAPQRP010000010.1:28203807-28216474 GCA_037367295.1 Apogon hyalosoma
TAATTTAAGACTATTATATTCTGTGTATATCAATGTTCAATATATCGGATATTGGCCAATATATTGGATTTCTGCTTTTTTTTTTTTTTAGCGGTATCAGTATTGGCCTCAAAAATCCCACATCGGTTGGGCTGTAGTTTATTCATCTTGTTACATTGGAGAAGTCTGCATAAAATAATGTTCTTGGCTAGAAGTAGATCAGCCTTAAGCACCAACTCCAGCAAATCCTCTCCTCTGCCAGTACTGAATATACAGGAGATGTTTGGACGCTCTGACAAGCAGAAGCTCCACGAATCACTCTTTTTGAAAACCAGACACAACCTCGATTCATGGAACATCTGTCTGGGATGACAGTTTGCGCTGCATGTAGCTTCAGCTCTGTTTGCTCTGTGGTGTCTTAAATAAATTGTCGCTGGCCGCCCATTATTCAGCACAATAAAATTAGGGATTTGAAGGATGGGGCGGCGTGAGGAGACAGAGTCAGTCTTGCAGCAGCTGCAGGAAATGATGTATCCCAGCACTTCATTGTAACTCCTCAAATCGTGTATACACCTGCTGCTGGAGTACAGTCTCCCCCTGATGCATTCTCCTTAAATGGGTCCATGCAGGAAAAATGTGATGGCGTGGCTTCGTAGTATTTTATAGATCAAACAGTTATTTAACGTCTAACATTACGTTGTAGATTGATGACTAAATCTATACCATTCTAACTTAGACCACTCTGAATTTATAGCACCATGTATAAATATTGTAGCTTTGGCCTTTTGAGAGGGGAGGGATTATGGTTAAGGGGAAATAATCTGCATATTGATTGAAAACATGCCCTAAGCCTGCCATATGCATCCACTGAGTCTCGAGTTCCTACCTCTCAATTTCAGTTCCCTCGTCAGGATGCAAACCACGTGATTGCTCTTGGACTTTTTTGTGTAAATATCTTTGCAGGTGGTCTTTGTCTGCATTTCCTGTTCATCCTCTGCAAAGATTTTGTGCATGCTACATGTGATTGAAGTGCAGCTGTGTGAAGCTCTTTGATGGCACCTCCTGCCATCTCCTCGCCACCGTGTGCATCCCTGCCTCCCCTTCCTGTGCTGCTGGTTTTCAGGTAGCTTCTGAGAGCAGCGGGGAGTGCAATCCCACTGCTGAGGTTGCTGCCTGTCCTTGGTAGGCGTAGTAGTGTGGGTCATTAAAAGGTGACTCTGCCCTCACTGTGGCTCAGGCACTCTGGACGGCGGCCAAGGTAAAATGTGCAGCGCAGCAGTAGTCGACACGCAGAGGCAGGACGGACGTTCGCCAGAGGTACAGCTTGTGATTAGAGTTGAAAATGGGGGATCACTCCCACATTTGACATCATTCTGTCCAAAAACCTGACACATTAGAGACGTATGGATAAACTGGGTCACCTCTTAGTGTAGTACCAATAAATAAACAGCTTTTCAAGTGTTTGGCTGTGGTTATAAAGCAATCCCAGGTCGGCGAATTAGCTTAATTTTAAGCAACACAATACTGAAATTAGAATTCACTTTCAATTAGGGCTGTCAAAATGAACACATTAACACAAATTAATCCATCATCATGATTAATCTGGTTAAAAATTTTAATGCATTTAACCCATCTGCAGCGCAGAATGACTCTGAATGTCTCTGCCAATGCATTTGGGGCAGTTTGTTCAGTAGAGTTTCCGTCGGGCATGAACAAATAGTCAGTTGATCCAGTAGTGACAGGCAGCAGAACCAACCCATAAAGATGGAAGACGCTAAACAGCACATTGGCCCTCTGGATGGAAATATGACGAAAAAAAAAACCAAGACGGAACAGTCAACTGACATGAAGTATTATACACACTCTGCAGGAAGGAGTTTTCTTTTCACCGAAGCACTTCCAGCTTAAAATACCACATTAATGCAAAGTATACGTTAGTTGGGGATTCTGCTAGCACTTAGGCTGTGTCGCCCAGCTTGTGAAAGACATGTCAAGTGCATATATATCCCCTTCTTTCTTGAGTCTGTTTGCATGTGCAAAATGAAACTTGATTAATATAGATTAAAAAATTAATGATATTCACAATCCACAGCAACACTGATTAATCTGATTAAAAATTGTAATCATTGCACTACTTTCAATCATTTCTATTTAATCCTTCAGTTTTACATTATTTAAATGTTTTTACTGTTTGCTTTCATCCAGTTTTAATTTTCTTGCTTTGACGCCTTGTTACAAAATCTGAATACACAGATGACATCAAATACAAAGGCAAGAAAGAAAAAGTATGCAAACCCTCTTAAATTTCCTAGTTTTCTACATGAATTGGTCATAAAATGTGATCTGATCTGCATCTATGTCATAAGTATAAACAATGTTCTTAACCACATACCAAACAGTTAATTATAATGTTTCATGCCTTTTTGGAAGAGCTTAGACTTCAAATTTGCTAACTCTCAACACCAATTAGTTCTTTTTGGGGGCATTAGTGTAAGGATTCACTCCCCCCCAGCAGACCCTAATACCACACAAACAGTTATAATATTTCATGTCTTAACTGAACACAGCTATTGACTCTCACAGTGCTTTTGGGAAAAAACACAAAGCCTTAGGCTAATGAGTCCAAAGTGAGCTATTCTTGCGCACCATGAACTGTGAACCTTTAGCAAAAATGAAGCTACTTTACTAGCACTACTTTACCTGGATTGTACGTATTGTGTCATTAAAAATAACTGTATAAAAGTGTAATTACAGTATTTTACAGAGGTTCTCTAACATAATAATGTTGTTAACACAGGTCACTAAGCTAATTGGTCTATTTCAGTTTCTATTATGTCTGCATGAGCTAAAGTGTTCAGTTTCAGTCCACATTGACTTTTAGTTTGTGTAACACATTATTTTCTTGCTACTGAAGCGCTGAAGTCCGTCAGTTGCAGACACACTGCAGACATTTGATTTATACAGATGCTGTAGACTTTGCTAGAGTGAAAAAGTTATTGATTTATTATAAAACTGATGGAGCAAACTAGGCCACAATCTAAAGGATTAATGGAGGCACTGCAGGTGTGTGTGCATTAACATGTGAATATGTTTGTTTATTTCATCTTGATATTGTTGAAATATTGTCCTAAACCTCCAGAAACTACACAATAGTCATTTGGTTGGAACTTGGCTGCATGTTTTATTCATAAGAGATGATTTTACCTCAAAGATCATTGTGTGATCTTTTGATCAGATTGCCCAGGTCGACGAGTGTTTGCTTTTATTGCTCTGTTGATTCTACTGTTTATTTGCTTTTCAGTTTTGGGAAAAAAGGTTCATTTTCTGCTAGTTTCAGCTTTAATCTCAGTTCTATTTAACTGTAATAACCCTGATCCATCCATCTGACCAGAGGTGAGTTTTCTTTAATGCTTAAGTTTAAGACCTCAATCTTATCTTTGCTGCAGACATAACGGCTACTGTAAAAAAATAAAATGACGCACTGTGTGGGCCCGGAGGAATGTATGCATGCACCTATAAAGAACGATGTGGAAAGAGAGCATAGGAAAAGTGTTTAGTTTCAGCTCCAGCATCAACCTTCTGATGTAGCACAACTTAATCACTTTTAATGAAAAAAACTGTATTAAATATTAGAATCGGGATATCCTGCTTTTACAATCACAGCTCTGATCTGTGTACATATTGAGTGAGAAATAAATGATTTTCTATATGCAGCAGGAGGCTGCTCTGTGTTGCCATGGTGATTAGCTCAAATTGATGCTTGTATTTTTATTTTCATTCACTGCATCGGTGTCGGCTTCTGGGGGACACAGAGCTCTTTACAGTGAGTCCCACGGGCTGGAAAGCAACATAGATTTACTTCAGTGCAATAAATCTCTCAGGTGTGCGTCTGAATTATTTACACACTTTAATTTGTATTGCTAACTCTTATTTGCCTAATGACAATTGACTAAGAGTGATGGATGTTTTTCTTTTTACTCTCCTGAGCTCCTGAGTATTCCTGTTTTACCCAGAAAGCTGCTGCTGCTGGAACAGACTTAGTGCTGGATTTGAGACTTACTGAATCCGTCATGCATACGCCGTGTCAGCAGTATGTTTAAGTGAAAAAACTAGAAAGAAAACACACAATGGTTTCTTGCCGTGGGTTTAAACAAATGGCCACCTGACCACATTCTTCTCTGCACACTAAAGCTATTAGCGAAGAGTGAATAATGCACAGAGTTCATCCTGCCACCAGCAGAACCATACATCTTATATTTGTATTATTAGTTTATCTTCCAGGCACAGGGATGTGGCTGACAGAAGTAGGACGCTATCTGCACTCCCAGGCTTTGTATTATAGTTTACTCTGAAGTCATCACTTGGTCTCAAATACTATTATCAAGCTTTTTCAGGCCAATACTGACGAGTGATTTAATGTAATTAGAACGGACCCAATCTAATAGCAACGCATCGGTTCCCGGTCCCCTTCTGCTCCGTCTACATTAATTCCACCGTCCAGCAATTAATTACTTTACACTCAGGGGATGACTAAAGAACACTTTGTAATTAGTGGAGCGGGTCATGTGACTTTGAAGGCAGCCACTACGTTTAATGCCCGTTAAGTTGTTGAGCAACCTCTGTCGTCAGTAGGTGAAACAGTTGACGGCTCTGATACTGTTTAACAGGATTACAAGGAATTTCCAATGATATTAAGCCATATTTGGACCCACTCTGGCTGGGCATGTTAAAACCACATCCCCCTCATTCACATGAAGGGGTCAGTCTAGAAAAGAAGTTGACTCCTGTCTGACTTTTGGGCAATCCGCCACATTTTGCTGCACATTCCCAGGAATTGACTTAACAGCGAGGGAATATTTCCTTAATTTAAGATGCTTGTACTTTTTATTTCTGTTTTATGTAGCTTTATATATCTGCTCCACAGCATCTCAGAGGCAAATATTTAACTTTTTACTTTGCCATATTCTTCTAATAGCCGGAGTTATTTTCAAATCTTTAGATCAGATCTCTCCCAGTTTGTTCATGTTGAATGTTTCAGATAAGCTGAACTTCATTTCAGTTTTATATCTTATGTCCTTGGAGAAAATCCTTCTCAAACCAAATAAACTCAATAAATCCCTCTTGGATTCACTAGAAATTGCAGTCAAAAACTTGCAATTCACAGCTATATCTTTTATTGGAGTATTTTTACAGAGTGGCGTTAGGACGTTTTCTAATTCTCAGTCCACAGTAACAGATATTTACTAAACAAATATTTTCTTCCACCATTTTTTTTCCCATATGACAATGCATAAGCAACTCCAAACTGTTGCAAAGTCTCAGACAAGCCATAGTTGTTGTTGTCCAACCTGTGGACACCAAGGATAATACTAGACGTAGCAGATGCAAAGGTTTTAATCTGTCATGAAGGTGAAGCAGCGACAATTTATATTGTAAACTTGTGTTGCCTGATGTGTTGGTCGTTATGGAAGTGTATTCTTTTCAGGATGTGGATTAGTCCATAATGCTGATGCGGTCCGGTCCATCTCCCAAAGGTATCTGTGCTGATCACGATCTACTGCAGGTTATACACTGACTTATACACCTGGATTCGATGTTTCAGGTGCAGCTTCAGTACACAAAGACATAATAGACATGAGCAAAATGGGATGTGACACCATCAAGTAACAATATCTGTTTTTGCTGAACACACAGATACAAAGACCTGGAAAGTGTTTTTATTCATTTCCTTTTTTTTTTCTTCCAACCTAAAGTATTTACGTGTTGAGAGGAACAAACAGAAAAATACCTGTTTTTCAAAATATTTGCATTAGTGTTGATGGAGTATAAAGTAACAGATGTTGATGACTCTCCTCCCACTTTTACTTTGAAGATGTAGAGTGTTTTAAGTCGCAATTTTTATGAAGGAAAAATAATTGTGATAACTTTCTCAAAGCTGTAGTCAAAGTGTCATTGTAAATTCCATTTCTGAAAAGCCTTTAAAATAACTAATCTGTTTGGAAAAGTTGGACTTAATGGATTCAGTCAGAGCCTTGTTTCTCTACTTGAAGTTTTTGTTCTGACGTAAGTTTGAACAGTGAACTTGTCACCAATTCTATGGCCTATATCAGTCAACTCTGGTGTCTGATCTAAAGGGTATCAGTACAGTAAAATTCACCAGCAGCAGCTAAAACCTACCCGCATATTCATTCATTTTGTGGTTGAACTTAATTTCCAGTGCTTGTCCACAGCCTTTTGGAAAGCCGAGTTAGCATGTTTCCGGGGAGTCTGCACTTGAAAACAGCTTTACATGTTTTAATAAGCACACGTCCCTTGGGTTTGTTGGAGTTTTCTTCATGTGACACACACTGAAAAAGGCTTAAGAGCCAATCATCCCATGAGTCAAGAGTCCGGCTGAACGCTCCAGAATGCAACCACTACTAAGGGGCATGAATCAGAGCAGCTGCGATGGAAAGAGCAGCGTGGTGGCACTTTTTCTCTCCTCTTCCCTTTCAATCAATTGACTGAGCCTCAAGAATGGGCATGAACGCCAGGCACGTAGCCTCAATCTAGCACTCGCTCCTAGGGGGGCTGAGCAAGCCATATGCCGCAATCCCTCCATCAAATTCAAGTTTTTCATGGAGGGGCAGTTTGTATTGAACACTCTGAAAAGCTCAGGGGACGAGGAGACTAACTGCTGCGTATCAGCTCCGTGTCTGTCTGAAGTACTGAGGTTCAATGCAGAATTTGTACAACAACACGAATCTATTTAGCAAAGTCTCCTAATTATAGACAAGGCCGGTAGCTGGATTGTTCCTCTTAAAGATTTGGTGACTGTAAATAAGATAAGAAAGAAGGCTGAGCGGATGAAAATCAAGAGAAGTGTGAGAAAGACGGCAATGGAGGACTTTTGTTTTTGTTTATCTTCACCTGGAGTGTATATTCTTGGCCAGTTACAGTTTTAAGTGTCTGATGATCTGATTCCTATTTTCTTCCTCTCCCACTATTTTTGTAACCTATCGTTTACTTTTTCTACACTCTCAAATGAAATTAAAAATCTCTAGGTCACTGCACATGAAATGAATACCATCGAGTCCCCCTTTTTATTTTAATGTTAAATTTTGTCAGTGCAGCAGCAGCTGATGAGCGATTATTCATAGCTCGAAGTAGCAACCTGGCACAATACCTATGACGTTCACTTCACAAGTCACTTGTAAAAGTTTTGCTGTTTTTTTTTTTTTTTTTTTTTTTTTTTTGTTTGAAAAAGGAGTGACATGCCAGCGGGTGGGCATGGATGTGACTCACCTGTGTTACCTGCAGTCACAGTAGTTTGAGAAGACGTGGAAATGCGAAGTTTGTGCTCATTACATGCCTTGTCAGCTGTGATGGCGTTTCAGTTGATAACTGCATTTCTTCGTCGTTCTCCGGAAACCCGACTCACAGACCCCACTTCAGGGATACACAACATCTGAACATGTCTGACAAACAAACATGTCAGAGCTTGTTAAACCCAATCAGTTCTTGACTTCGGTGTGATGATGGATTCTGGCTCACAGTAGGATTGTGTATTGACAAGAATGTGGCTATGCTCGACAGCTATCATACAGGGATTTAGTACACTTATATTTTCTTTAAATTTAATGTATGTTTATTTTAAAGCGTTATATAAAAAGTCCATAGTATAAAAACAACACCACCATATGCATAAAGTGTGTGTAAAAATGTTTAGTTAAATGTCTCAATATAAGGACAAGGGCTTCTAAGTAGTATTGATTTTCCAAACTCTCACCAGTAGGGGCCAGTCTGGCACCAGAGTGCACTTAGGACCAAAACTACCAACGAATCAACACTATGTATCTACACACTGTATCAGACACTGAATAAACTATAAAGCTCACTGTTTACACACATCTGTATTATGGTATCAAGTTCACTTCTTCAAAGCAGAGGTCAAAATAACACTGTTATCTTCCCGTGCTGCATCAGCTGATAGTTTACATTATAGCTCTGTTAGCTTAGCTCTGTTTTTAGACAGAAAACAGCCACAGTAAAACCACAAATCACCTCTTTTTCTTTGATTCTGGAAGTTGTTTCTTTACAGTTTCTATCCTCATCTCTGCCTTTGCATTAGTTTTCCTCAGCATGGGAGACCACCATAGTGACCAACTACTCCCTGTAGTGGTCACATACATCCGCGGCCTATCGCTGGAAGTAAATTCAGTTCATATCTCTGTAATCCATTACTTCGGCATGGCAGAACTTCACAGCTCTTTATTCTAAACTCTAATAAGACATATAGGTAATTGTTAATATTTAAAAGTAGAAATACTACATGTTGTCAATCTAAATACAAAATTAAAGGTGAAGACGCACTAAATCGACTGCCGATCATCACCAGAGAAGTTATCCCGACTCATCAGTTAGCGCCCATCTCCCTGACACGGTCAAAAAAAGTGCAAAGAACACACCAAATTGACTACCGACTTCAATGCATGTGCTGCGCTTGCCCGAGACGTAATGCCTTCATAACAGCGGGGGGTGCTAATCTGTATTGTGGCCCAAAAAAATGAAAAAACGGAAATGACAGAACATCTCTTTAGACCAAAACACATAGCTTGCTGTCGTCAGTCATTGTTGTCGTCAAGAAGAGTTGTTGTTGTACTTGTTGAACAGATGGCTAGTAATAAGAAGATACTGGCGTTGTCAGCTCTCAGGCTTCTTCTTGTGGAAGAAGAAAGATTTCGGTCTTCTCGTTCACTGATTCGGTAGTCAAGGGCTATCCCTCCACCAGTCAGATTGGTTAGACTGAGCA
Source organism: Apogon hyalosoma (assembly GCA_037367295.1). Classification (NCBI taxonomy): domain Eukaryota; kingdom Metazoa; phylum Chordata; class Actinopteri; order Kurtiformes; family Apogonidae; genus Apogon; species Apogon hyalosoma. Next base: position 28,212,578 of record JAPQRP010000010.1, read on the forward strand.
ACTGGGTAATGGCTGATTACACATGTTGAATTGGTTGAAAATCGGGTTAGTGTGTCTTTGCCCTAAGACTAACACAACAAAAAAGTCAAACTGAGAATACATGAACATCCCAGTACTTAAGTGTACCAGTATTTCTTGCATCCGTAGATCACACTGCATTAAGTATTGGTCCCTGATGTATTTGATTTGCAGCCTGGTTTTCTTTTACGCTTCTGTACTACTGTACGTAGTCCATGAGCTCAAAACATGATAAATCTGAAACCCTTTTCAGCTTGGAACATGTTTCTGGTTTTCACTTTCATCCTAGTGGCTGCTTCTTCCCAGCTGTGGCCCTGATTCTGCCACTGGTTTTCATGCACCTCTCAATGCCTTCTCTTTTCATGTTGCAGTAAATTCAGTCACACTCCTGTTGTTTACAGGCGAAAGTTAGTCTGCGTCACATCGATGGCATCTCACCAGTTGAGCTCAGTACTGTCTTTGAAATCATTCCATACTGCGACTTCGAGCCCTTTTTATTGTGAGGATGTTCACCTTGCTTCTCAAAGCTTTTGTTGTTAATGCTTGTGTTTTAGCTTGTCTGGTGTTTTTTTCACTCAGAATTCAATGTGTTCGTACTTTTCATTCCTGCCTGCACACCTAGTTACTTTGCACAGAGATAAGAGACCAGCAGCTCTGCTTTGTTCAGCAGGAATATACTGAAATTCAAGATTAACTGATGTTTTGATAGAGACAAATATGAAAAGAAATGTAAAGGGTTCTATACAGTTTACTCTCCATACTAGGGCTGTAATTATTAGAATTATGTCAGTGTTTTAATTAGGGCTTCAGTGATTATATCAACGAGACATTGGTATCTGGATAGAAGGTGTCTTTTCACTGATGGCAGTGTCAGATATTAATCTGTAATGATACACCGATTAGCCATACTAGTCTGACGGCTGACAGGAGAAGTGGTAATGATATTGATTATTTCATTACAATGGTGCCTTTCACTGGGTTGGATATATTAGGCAGTAAGTGAACATTTAGTCCTTGAAGCTGATGTGTTGGAAGCAGCAAAATGAGCAACGTAAGGAACTGAGTGACTTTGCCAAGGGTGACGGGCCAGAACATCACAACTGCAGGTCTTGTAAACTCCTTGTTTAGTGGTTAGTACCAACCAAAAATGGTCTATGGAAGGACATCCCAATCTCAGGACCTTTGAACATTGGTGGAACGTACTGGATAAACAAGTCCAATCCCTCCCATTTCATAACTTCCAGGACTTGAGGGATCTGCTGCTATCGTCTTGGTCCAGATACCACAGCAAACCTTCAGAGGTCTGGTAGAGTCTAGGCCTCGAGTCAGAGCTGTTTTTGTGGAAGAAGGGGAACCTACACAATATTAGAAAGGCGGTAATGATGTTCTGCTGCCATAAATCCTGGATTGGTTGAGATCCTGTTGTTCTTTCAACCACTTTTGGGAGGTACACTGGAAAAAATCTAAATCTTACCAAGTGTATTTTTGTCATTTCTAGTCAAAATATCTCATCACACTTAAAATAAGACATAATCACCTAAAGAGTAAACCACTTTACATTGATTATGAAAAAGAAGACCTGGAAATTCTCTGACCATCACAATTTCTCACTTGTCAAAGTTGCTCGGATCCCTACTCTTGCCCATTTTGTTTTTTTTAACTCATCAATTTCGATGTCGACATGTTCATTTGCTGTCTAATATATTCACCCACCGACAGATCCCATTGGAACGAGATAATTGACATTAATACTTTGCCGCCAGTGGTCAGAATGATTTCGTTGATTGGTCTATATTAAATGGTTTTCCTAAATATTTATGTTTGACTCTGTTCATTCAGAGGTAATGTAATGAAGGGCTGAAATTAAAATGACAAATTTTCTATTTATTATGAAGATTTCTTTGTTGGGACTAAATATATACAAAAACAATATATTGGTAAAGGGATTGGCCAAGTATTTTGCAACTGATCCATCCCTATTTTTAATAAATCAGTCAATGACTTCATTTGTTCCCAGTCTGGTAGGGAATGCAGTACATAAATATAACATTACAACCTATACCGGAATTCATAAACAGCTTAGGGAAAATTATGCTAAAAAAAAAAAGTAGTGAAAAGTCAATATTTGTCAAATATTTGACCTTCAGGGGATTATTCTTTGGAAAGATATATATGACATTTGCTTGTTTGCTTCACAAATGTAATAAAGAAAAATATAAAACACCATTTTCTCAGTGATGAGCAGCATACAAAATAAATGTAAAGAAAATCTGATGTTGAAAAATTGTCTAAGAATAATTAATATTCCAAAAACAGAATATCAAAAGGTTTTACTCCACCGCTGAACTTTTTGTTGTACAGGTCCTGCAGTCTTTTGCTGCTGATATTAATCACCGTTTATTTTTTGAGAGAAGATGCTGTGTTGAAATTGCCCTTTTTTCATTATTTTTGCAGCTCAACTTTAAGTCTTTAGTTTACAACAAGCATCAAATCTTCACATTTTCAAGGTAGCCTTGAGAAACAATGAATTCCAATAATTGTATTCAAGCAGGACTGTTTGTTTATTCCTGAGTCAGGTGTATTATTTGTGTTTTTTTTCTTTTTTATTTATTCAAGAGTTTTCAGATTAAAAATACACCAAGTAGCCTTCAGTCACTGCATATTGATAAGACAATGTGCCTCAGGAGCCTGTTTTTTTGCAAAGTGTATTTAGATTAATTTGTATAGATTTTATCCTGAAGGTCGATCAGTTTGTTGATGTGAAGTTATCACTCTGATAATGAATGAACAAACAAACAAAAATGATGCAAACTACTCCCTTCAGGGCTACCTGACGTCCTCTAAATGTGCTCTTTGTGCTCGCGCTAATGTTTTTTTTTCTCTTTCTGTTTGCAGGTTCAACTACAGGTCGACTCACCACCTCACCACCAACGGTTTCTACGAGTTCCTCAACTGGTTTGATGAAAGGGCCTGGTATCCTCTGGGCAGGATAGTGGGGGGCACGGTAAGCGTTTCGTCTCCTTTGACCTCACCCTTTTGTCACCCTTGTGCCTCAGTGTGTGATGAATCTTCAGTCATTCTCTTAAACTCACTCCGGACCACACATCGTACACTCACATCCACGCAGGGTAAGATTTGCTGGATGGTTAAACAGCTCCTTGGGGACGTGGTGAGTAAGTGGAAAGCACTCGTATCACACGTCGAGTAGATCTGTCTTCATAACGGCTAAAGGACACGCAGACGGGGTCACTTTTAACACGTCATTACGCCGGGTCTCATCTCTTGGCGCTGCGTTTCATCTCCATGTGATGTCTATATACGGGCTGATGGAGGAGAATTAATTGTTGTGGGCTAATCTGTTCCCAGAGTGCACTATTAGCGACGGCTTAAAGCATGTTATTTTGACTTTGAAGCAGCTCCTCTGCATCGTACGGCACGCGAGAGAAAAGCAGCACAAAGCACATTCTCTACTTAACACAAGCACACTATCGAGCTTGTACTCCATAAACCGAGCTCATCGTTGTTAAAAACACAGCAGCTGAAATAAGGGGAAAAAAAAGACAGAATTAGATTTTAAACATCTTCTCTCTTCAGTGATCTCTTCTCTGTCCAAAGGTTAAATGTAAACTTAGGTGACATGTTTAATGCACATCTGGAAAAGTGAAGACAAAATATTACAGTTACAGGAGCTGCCATGTTGCTTCTGTGATGAGCAGTAGAATCAATTAACATATTACTGTTAATGCATTAATCATATTTAACCTTAAAGGAGTAATATTTTGCTTTTTTAAATGGAATTACACATTTTCAGACATTTCCCTGTGGTCTCCATAAACTGTAAATGCTCTGCTTGGGTCTGAATTCTTCATTAATTCAACT
>JAPQRP010000010.1:28227200-28238680 GCA_037367295.1 Apogon hyalosoma
TTTTTAACGGTTAAATATATGTTGTTTGTTTACAAAGTTTTGAAAACATAAACATACACCTTTGGCACAGGAGCAAATTCTGCCAAATTTTTTTTCAATCAAAAATGCAGAAGCGAGAGTTGAGGGGTACTTGGCTAAAAATTATATTTCAGGGGGTACTCCACTGTTTTAGTGAATCAGTGTTGGACCAAGAGCCAGGAGGTGCTGTCTTGACTCTGAATGGAACCTGATCTATGTACACACACTTACTAATCTGTAAATACTACAAAATAATCTTACACATGTTTTTGCATGTGTTCAAATTGCTGTGTATTTGTTTGCCTAAATTTTGCAAAAAAAAAAAAAATCGTTGCACATTTTTTACACTGCGTATTTCTGTCCGTGATAGTGTAAAAATGCATTTGTGATCGACAGGAGCCTAATCTCTCTCCATTAATGCTCCTGTTGCGCTTCCTCTTTCTTCCAGGTTTCAGCTTGGGGCGGTTATGTCTTCATCATCAACCTAATTCCTCTTCATGTGTTCGTCCTGCTGCTCATGCAACGCTTCAGCAGGAGAGTCTACATAGGTGAGATTCAGCACACGTACACGCTCTCAGAAACATGAATATTTTATTTAAGTCCACATTAATTCAACACCATAAACAGATTACTTTGGGGGGGGGTTATATAGTGCTCATTTGACATTCAGTGTTGCACATAGGGAGTAAAAAGGCAACACAGAGGCTAAGGCAACTGTACAATCAGCATGCCCACACACTCTGACTCTTAACGCTGTGATTTTTTTTACACTGGCAGCACATTAAAGCGATGCACACGGCTGTTGATGTGACACACCGGGTATTATTCTCTTTAGCATACTGACATTGTACAATAAGTATTACTGATAATTGATACCATCCATTAGCAGCTGATGTGTCTGTAATGCGACAGATATCAGCTTAACACCGGTGCCCCAGTGAACGGCAAAGAAATACATGATAAAAGAGACATTGAGAGTGGAATTGCAAGCAGCAAGTAAAAAAAAAAAAAAAAACGAGAAGGGGAAAAAAGATTAAAGCTGCCTTCCCTTCAAAGAGCTCGCCTCGTCACACACTCTGAACTCGCCTCGCTGATCATGAATCGAGTCCTAACCTAGAGCTCACAGCTCCCCACTGATGCTGCAACACCACCCCATTGTTTCTGATCCAAATCAGTAGCCCATACCTGCCAAAAGCGTTAATATTCCCGGGGAAATAATGATATATCAGGGCACAAGGAGCACACGGTTGGGTGAGGTTAACTTGGCATCGATGACAGAAGAAAGAGTGAAATCAAAGAGAGAACATACCGAGCACTGCTAAAACTCGAGGCAAGAACAGAGGAGGAAGATGAGACGAGGTGACTGGTGGGTTCTACATCCTCAATAACATTATTGGCAAAATGAATAATTTAGCTTCTCCCTCTGTACTGTGCTGCTGTCTTCCTTTACCTCTGTATCTCTTTCTGAATACATGCACATACTGTCCACTCTACCTGCAGCACTCAGCAAACTTAGCTCCAAGTTGTAATAATTCACTGTGTTCTGTCACATACTTTGTACATAATATCGACAAAAGTATTGGGACACGTTGAATTCAGGTGTTTCTTTTCTAACGGGTCTGGGATACAAAACAATAATAACAAATGTCACAATATAGTTTTATATTAGGATAAATATCATTGCATTGGTTTGTTTTGTTTAAATTATGTTGGCTTCCAAAATGCCTCAGATGGTTTTCTCTCAACATCGATTTTTTTTTTTGGTTTTGATTCATGACTATAATCTGGGGTTTTGTAAAGGGGGCGGGTAAAACATGACAAATTCATGGGGCCTAACATTTGCAGGGCAGCCAGCGGATGCAGGTTAGAAGTTGTGAAAATTTCCTGTAAGTTCCGCAGTAAAAGAGAGGCGTAGAAACCGGGAGTTGGATGTTCAAAGTTAAGTTTCACTTTCATTTTTCACATCCGTTGCGGTTCTAGCGGTATTTATGAAACCCACCCCTTCACATTTATATACCCGCCCCTCCGCTCCAACGAAACATTTACAAATAATTTACTTTCTGAAGGGCCCACAACGTTTACCTTCCATGGGGTTGGTAGTGGTGCCCCAGACTAATTTTAAATGTTCTACCTCTAAATATTTTTCACGCTGTGACTGTAAATAGTAATTTTCTATCACAACTAACCTTCTACTTTCTTCATATCTCACTTAAAAAGAAAAATCTCCCATTAAACTTTAGGAAATATTGATGTTCATATCTCCAATCTGCATGAACAGGACATCTTACAAAGCTGAAGGCATAATTTCCCAAACATCCCAATATTTTTGACCGTGTACTTTATAAACCTCAATATTTCTGAGATGTGAAGAAAGTGGATGGTTAGTTGTGGTAGAAAATTGTTTTTTCGAGGTAGAACATTTAAAATAATGGTCATGGATAAAAAAAAAAAAAAAGTGAGAAATTAAGTAAAAACCATCTCTGAGGCATTTTGGAGGCAAAGATAAGAATTAAATCAAAACTAACCAATGCAATGATATTTCTCACAATATAAAACTATATTATGTCACTTGTCATAATGGTTTTGTATCCCAGACACCTGTTAGAAAGAAACACCTGAATTCAACGTGTCCAAATACTTTTGTCCATATGCTGTATATCCAGTATAAGAGCCATGCCTTGCATAACTGCATGAACCCTTATAGCCCAGTACAATTCAATCCATTCATGGCAAGGTTATAATAGTTTTGGATTTTTCATTATAGTTTAGTTTTATTTTGTTTTTATTTTTTCTTAATTCAGTTAGTTTTAATTAGTTTTTAGAGCAGGTTTGCTATTTTTTTGTTTTTGTTTTTGCCTAAATGCTTAATTTTAGTTTAGTTTTAGTATTAGTTTCAGTTTTTTCAGATCTTGTATCTTCCTCGCTGTCAGATTCAAATAAATCCCTCACAGAACTCTGCTGCTTTATCCCAGCTTTAGTCTCCATGTTGCCAGGTAGAGTGAGGACGAGAAGCCGACTCTAAGTGACAAGTGACGGACCGTGAAGGTGCCGTTAGTTAAAATTGCTCGAGCAAAATAAATCGATTTCATATCAATCACACGTCGACAAAGACTTAAAGGAAGGGAATTTTATCCGTAATTTTTATAGGTTTTAGTTAGTCTTGTAAGCACACAGTACAGTTCCAGTTGTCAGTTTTTTCTTTTAATTGTAGTTTTTATTTATTTCATTTGACGAAAATGTTTTTCAGTTCTAACTTTCGTCATTTCGTTAGTTTTCACTAATGATAATAACCTTGTTTCATACTCTGAGGATTCGTACTAAATGCTTTCATCCTGGGTTCATAGTCCAGACAGTACCTGCCGATTCCAGACAGACTTCCACATGATTATCTGTCAAGTGTCCCAATACTTTTGTCCACATAGTGTAGTTGTGGTCGGAGGTCCGGTCTGCGACCTGCTGTCACACTCCAGCCTCCTCTCGCTCTATTCCCTCTGTGTAATAAAGCAGAGCGCCATCTCCTCTGCAGCAAACTTGAACCTTTTGAGTACATATCCTCTATGATGGATGCCCTTTCTCTGCTTACGGGCATGTGCTCGGCTGCTGGTTCCCGGTGGTGGTTCCATGGCCATTGCATCATTCAGTGTCTGGAGAGCAGGTGCAGCGTGCCGCCTACCGGGAGGCTGCTGCAGGACGACACCCTCCTTGTCCATTACCGAGCAGCTCTGCCCGGCTGGACGAAATGATTAGATTAGACGTGATGAGAGGGGTTTTGAGAGGAGGACGACATGTGTATTCATCATCTTTTAGTTTGGATGCATTTCCAGGAGAAAAAACCTGACAGTTGTTTGCAGAAATGACCACCTACAGACAGGTTCTCCATTTCACTGCCAAATCAAAGCAGCGCTGACCAGAGAGTGGTTGAAAAGAAGACGCTCTAGGTCATTATTCTATTAATCTGTGATGATTTGCACAGCAGAGAAGTATTTAACCTCCCTTTTTTTGATTAAAGTATTTATTTGAGACTAATTTTTGCCCCCAGTCAGGCTGAGTAAAGTATTGAGACGCGTTGAATTCAGGTGTTTCGTTGCCATGTAGTGAAAACAGTGACGAAAAATCTCATAAGAGTTTTATGCTGTGATAATGAGCCTTCTAACATATGCTTTTTTTAATCATCAGGGTTAATTTTTTTTTCAATTATTGTTTTTACTTGATTTTAGTACCTCACATTGTCTTATTATTTTATTATAATTGTTTTAAATGCTCTACTTCTATATTTCTGAAACATTAGTCACACTTTCACCATAAATAATCATTTTAATCCACAAGTAACCGTTCAGTTAGGCGTTAAAATTAAAAGAAATATTTATTTGACATGACCCCAATAATTACTGACAACAGACATCACTTCACCATGGTGATACTTCTACAAACTATAAGGGAGGTGTGTCATAGTGTTTTCGTCCAAATTGTTTATGTCTGAAACGGAACATTATATTCAGGCATCAGTACATGTAAGGGTTAACGTACAGTGAGCCGGTCACTATCATAAAACTAAACCCCTTCAGAAAATTTGTGATGTTAAAATGGGGTCATGAGCCAAAAAAGATTGGGAACCGCTGATGTAGTCACTCCGATATGGACATCTCAAATGATGTCAGTTTTTTTTTTTTTTTTCTTGTGGTATAATGATACAAACTCAAAAGGAATATTTGTCTGGAATGCATTTTGCAAAATTTTAAGATGGGGTTTAAGAAATGAGAGGCTACTCACTGCATCCTTGTTGCAGTTCAAACATATTAATCACTGCATTAATTAACCATCGGAAGGATCTGAACTATTTGTTGAGTCAAATCCAGGCTGTGTATATCATTACACTACACAGTTCTAGAAACTACACTATTAAGAGATGGATTTTTTTTTTTTGAGTGTCTTTCATTTTTGACCATAAAGTGTTTTCATTTCCACCCTGTAAGTTTTCCTAAACTTTTCATTTTCATCTTAGAATAGAGATGACCAGACAGATTAAACCGGAGCTGAGAAAAACATCGCACAGTCTTGTAATTCAATCGAACATTTAAGCACTCGAGAAAGGAAAGCGCGTATACAGACGGATACGTGTTCAGTGTTTTAAAGATTGGTGCTTGTATTAATCCACCGCTGCTGTTTGTTACACTGTAATGTAGAAAAACAAGTGTGGGTGGGTGAGAAGGGGTAGCAACAACCTTGATTTCCATTTTCTCACTCTGGCATCTCCAGTAATGTTGTTCTCGACAGAATACGGTAAAATCAGCAATGATAGATTCAGAGACAAAGCAGCTTCTACATGCGCGTCTGGTCTGCAGGGTTTAATGAATGTGACCTGCAGCGGAAGGCACGATCTAAGAATGCATTGATTCCAGCTGGCTAGTAGATGTGTGATCCTCTGCTCTCGACAAGGCGATGAGATAATCATGATGTAAATTATTCTGAAGATGTGCACTGTTCCAACAGGACAGCAGGCTCTTCTCACAGCAGGATACACATCTTTTGGTGTAATAGCAATACTAATCAAGCCTACTTGTGAAGGCGGCTGCGGAGAGAGTCGAGGTTTGATTCGCTGCCCAGAAACAAGTTGGCGTAGATGTTTTTTTTTTTTTTTTTTTTCCTTCCCCACATTTCCCTTCAGAGGGAGCCTGGAGATATAACCATAAAAATCTAATAACTAGGAGTAATTGGATAACTGTCATAATAAGATGTGATGCATTCACATGCACTTCAGAAATACAACAATCGACCCTGGTTTAGACGTTTCAGTCCATTATCAGTTTTTTTTTTTTTTAACATTCTTTTTATTGAAAATTTTCAAAATCATACAGTCCAGCGCGGTACATACAGGTTGTATGAAATATATAGCAAATCCAGAATACATCCACAACAATGATCTCAAAAATCCTTAAGTCCGTTTCAGGCAGTTGCAGTCTGAGTTCCCAGATACTCCAACACTTTGCTGTAAAGATGTCCGTCTGGTTGTTAATATCAAATCTTAGTCTTTCCAGAGAAATATAGTTTGATCTCAAAGTTCATTATTGGTTTTGTTTCGGAGTATGTATATATGTAATTTTTTCAGTTTATTTGTAAGTTTTGCCATAAATTCAGTGCTTACAGGAAATTGAAATTTCAGAGCTCTAAGGCCCACGGTGCCACAAGGAACATTGCAGAAAAATATTTAAAAAATGGAACATAACCATGAACATACAATGCAACTGGAAATATACAGTGAGCCTGTTTATGTCCGATGACTGGGAGTAATCGGATAATTTTAATAATTGGAGCTAATTCCTTTACATGCACTTAAGAAATGCGATAATCAATAAACTGTGGTTAAGATGCTCTGCTCCATTATCGGTGTGGCTATGTAACTTCCATTTTCTATGATTTTTAATTGAGTTTACACATGCGCAGACATACAAAATAATCAGATTAACCTGTATACAGGCAGGAAATCGTTGGCGTATTGGGGAGAAATCAGGTTTGTTAATCTGATTTCTCATAATCAGATTACCGCCATTATCTGAAAAAGCCTATCAGATTATGCTCTTTATGTGGTCACTTAAATAATCTGACATCTTGTATAATAATTAGTATTGGCGTGCAAGTAAACGGCGTTAATTTGACTGCAAGCAGCTGGGTTTGGATAGAATAAGTAAATCCTTAAAGTGGCAACAACAAAGTGAGAGGTGAATTTGAATTTAAAGTGACAAGATGTAATTAATGACGGTAGAGTCAAGCTTCCTATTGTCTTCTGCTTATATTCGACTATGTTGCTTCCATTTTCTGTGATTTTGATTGTTTTTGCACATGTGCAGATGTAACGAAACACAATAAACAAGATTAACAGATATATATACTTGAAGACATTGGAGTATTGGGGTGAAATCCAAGTGTATTAACCTGATTTCCCATAATCAGGTTACCAATAAAGCATATGAGATTATGCTGTTTACAGGGTGCTTGTGCAGGTCTTGAAAGTCTTAAAAAGTGTTGAATTTTGAAACGCTGCTTTCCAGGCCTTAAAGTCTGGAATTTTGTGTGAAAATCTTAAAGTGTGGAAAACACTTTCTCTCATAGTTGAATTGTAGGATTAGATAAGAAATACATGAGGAAAACATAAAAACTGGATATGATTTCACTAACTGGTCGGTACTGGAATGATTCTAGTGAAGCTTGTTTGTGTAATATTCATGCACTTTTGTGATTTTCATGTTTTGAAAACATTTTTTGTCAATACAACATAATTTACTGTCAATTACACATTCATTCATTCACACGTTTATTAAAATGAACTTTTCTACTACACACAACAGGTACATTCTCAACCAAAAAAGAAGAAACGAAAGTATAAAAGTACACAAAGTCAAGGTCTGGGGGAAATAAAATAGCAGTTTTGAAAAAGTCTGGCATTTTTATTTGGATACAGAGCACGCATCTTGTGTTTAACTGATCACTTGAATAACTTGATAATTCCAGAAATCGTATAGCGATCAGAGTATTATTGTGTATATAAATGGACTCGATTTTAGGCACAACCACAGTGAAACATCTGAGTCCATCTTCTGTGGGACAACCGCTTCCCTTTTGTTAACGCTGACCTTAAATGGACTTCTACCCACTTCCTGAGGTTTTCAAGACCCTGTCATGTTGTATTAATGAAGCAGAGCCCTTTACAAACACACATGACTCGACTAGACAGACATTTGCATTGTTACAAAGCCAACTCATGATGCCAAGAATCTGATTTCCAGCCCGTGGTGCCAATTTTACACATCTTCATCTCTCGGCTTGTGTCTCCAGTTTGTAATAAGACTCTGCAGGTTGTTCGACAGAGCTGATGCTTTAGTCTCATTGGCTGTGCTGTGGCGGTACTGGACCAGAGGAGCTTTATTCGAAAGCTTTATTACGGGATCTTTGTTTCAGCGTTTTGGACGTGACCCCTGTGGGCTTGTTTGAAACGGTTTTCAGGTTTCGTCGGAGTCTTCACAAAGCGCCTGTTGTTGGGTTTTGCAGCGAAATTCCCGAGTGTGTAAATCGTTTGAACTCCGAGGCTTAATCATGCTCAAACTGTCAGTCATGATTTAAGCCCAAATGGTATTTTGTTCTTGTGTATCGCGTCAAGGACTTTGCAAGTTTGTTTCCAGGCGAAGATAGGAAGGGGAGGGTGGAGAAAGGCTGCTACAGTACAATCACTGCCGTTGTGTCTTTGGATATCTTTGTCCTCTTTATTCAACTGTTTGTAGGCCTTGATAATAGGCTTCTTAACTGATTCGCTGACGTCTTGGATGCGTTTCTGACTACATTTATTCCCATCCTCAGTTGGTCTCTTGTTTAGACTGTAAGCACTAGAGTCCCAAGTCCAACTGTTTTTGCTCAAATGTGACTGAAATGTGTTTTTGACAGAATGATCAGAAATGACAAGCAATTGGATCTTTTAGGATTTGATTTGGATTCAGGTCTAAAATGAGACCAGAGGCTGAGTGGTCACATCAGAACTTTTTAGACTTAACGACATACCTGTGATTTATTTGCAGAGTATGGAATTTTGATACGCTGTTTTCCAGACCTTGAAAAGTCTGGAATTTTGTGTGAAAGTCTCAATAACGTATGGAAAAAGTTTCTCCCATAGTTGAATTTTAAAGTATGTTCAAAGGCACATAATCATGTAAGATAATAAATACATGAGGAAAACGTATAAAAACTGGACATGATTTCACTAATTGCTACTGGAATGACTTGAGTGAAACTTGTTTGTGTGATATTCATGCACTTTTATGATTTTCATAGGTTTTGAAAATGTTTCTGTCAGTAAAACATAATTTACTGTGAATTAAACATTCATTCATATGTTTATTAAAATGAACTTTTCTACTACACACAACAGGGACAATCTCAACCAACAAAGTAGGAACGAAAGTATAAAAGTACATAAAGTCTTGGGGAAAAAATTGTAGTTTTGAAAAAGTCTGGCATTTTTATTGAGATACAGAGCAAAGACCCAGTACTATGAATATTTATTTGTACTGTGCACTTGCCTATTTTTAACGACTGTTTCTATAGTTATTGCTGTTGTTGTTTTATTATTTCCTTTTTTATCTTCTAATTCATCTTATATCTGTACATTCAGTGTTGTGCTGCTACTGGAAACTTAATATCTCAGAGGCTCTGCCCAATGGATCAATAAAGTTCAGTCTAATATAATATAACCTAATCTAATATAACTAAATATAATCTAATCTTCCTTAAGAAAAATATGTGCAATTTTAACAATGTTACACCTCAGCTCATCATTTATACATTGCAATTGACAGATCACAGTGGATCTACAAAGGCATAAGACATTTAGTAACAGGCTTCTGAAACTGAGAAATATGGTATTTAACTTTAAGATCAAAATTACTTTTCAAGACTCAGTGACACCTTTTTTTTTTTTTTTCAAATTCATCAAATGGGCCGGATTGAACCTTTTGGAGGGCCGGTTTTGGTCCGCGGGCCGTATGTGTTGACTCCCCTGACGTATATCATTATGTTTTACCAAGAACAAAAAAGAACTGAAACAACTATTTGAATGCAACTCATGCATTTTCTTACCCTCATGCACAGATGCAGCAAATATTACTTTACAAAAAATCTCCTTATCTTCAATTTCTGTCTTCCACTGCACATCAGCTCATAAATGAACCGTAAATGCCGACTTCAGTTGCTTTCAGCTTTACTTCTGTACAACAACATGCTATGACATTGTTATTGTTGACCTGATATTGTCTAATGATGACACAAATACATTGAATTTGGCTAGTAAATACAGCTGATATTCACTTGTTTATCTGTATCTGCTTCTAACTTGTGGTGTTTTTTCCTTCTCTTCAGCCTACAGCACCTTCTACATCATCGGTCTGGTCCTCTCTATGCAGATCCCCTTTGTGGGCTTTCAGCCAATCAGGACCAGTGAACACATGGCCGCAGCAGGTCAGAAACCAATCACCTAAGAGTTGGATGGGGAGTGGAAATGATCATATTGAGCGAGTAATGTGTTTACTGCAGGCTTTTATATCTGTGTAAAATAACATTGTTAGTCCTCACACGAAGCAGAAAAACTTTTTGACTCTCACTGCAGATGAAGCATCAGTGTAGCATAAAAAAAGCCAAACAAAACATGTATCAGGAAATAATTTTATAGCCATACAACAAGAGAAATGAAGAAAACAAAAAGGCCTTAACCTAAGCAGGAACACCAGGGAAAACCTATTTAAGTGTGTGAATAATGTCAGCTTTTTTAGTTGGTGTTAATATAATGGCATGGGACCAGAGCCGCATAATGAGAGATTATATTTGTTGTTTGTTCCGACTTAAATAAATAAAAAACTAACACAAACCATAAATATCCACACTGTGAAATGAGTTCATGTAGGTGCCTGTAAATGACTTGAATCATTCATATGTTAAATGAATCTTATGCCACAGATATTTTTCTTAGTTTTACAAAACACATGACTACGTTAGAATGACTCCAATCCAATGGAAAGTCTCATTCAAACTTTAATTGTTCCACTGCCATCCAACCTGTGGACAACAACTATAATACTGGACATAGCAGAGGCTTCAGATGCATACAAACCGGAGTTTAGCTGTTTACATGTGATATAGTTTAGTTTATTGTATCGTGGACAATCCCAATTAAATAAATGTATCAATTACAGTAAAAAGGGGAGCTTTAGCCAAACATGGCTAGTATTCAGCTGTAGCCCCCGGCCTGATGACAATAGACACCCTGAAAAACAATATATTACAGCACATTAATTAAAAAGAGACAGTTAAGACAGCTAAGAGACGAGATAAATCAATAAAGAGAAAAGATCAAAAAGATAATGGAACAGTGAAGCATCAGTACAATTATACAGAGACAGCACATATAATCCAAATGTACAAAAGCAGCACATACAATATAATATAATCACTACAGCCCGACCGATTAATCGGGTTGATTATAGCGTATCACCGATTAATCAACATCGGCCGATATGTAACCAGTTTATTAACTTTTTTGCTGCAGAGATTGTGATGATGGGATAGGCGGTCCATGCTTGTCCGGGGGTGGGGGTGGTAGCGGTCCGTGATTTTTGGATGGGTGGGTTGGGGGTAGTGGTCTGTGATTGTGTGTGTGATAGCATGATTGTCAGAGCAGAAGTAAAAGTGAAACTGACACATTTTACTAGTCCTCTAACTCTGCACACACAGGAGCAGCGAGCGACAGAATCTCTGCAGCAAAAAAAGTTAATAAATCAGCTACATATTGGCCAATGTTGATTAATCAGCGATACGCAATAATCGGCCTGATTAATTGGTCAGGCTCTAATTAAAGGTAGGTGTCGCTTACATTTTAAAGAATGATTTACCAAACAATTTTTATGTCACTACTTATAAAATATAGA
>JAPQRP010000010.1:28247786-28263230 GCA_037367295.1 Apogon hyalosoma
TCAATGATACTGAGGTCAGCAGACTCACATGGACACTCCTTCACCTTCACTTTTTTCTGCTGTTCCAATGACAGGTCCACTTGACCTTATGTTTTGGATCATTGTCATGTTGGAACATCCAAGACCGTCCCATGCGCATTCAGTCAGGGTATGTAAACTTATGAGCACAACTGTAGATGGTTAGCTGTCGTAGAAAATGATCATTTACAGTCAGCATGAAAAATATAATCAACGTGTCTGAATACTTTTGTCCGTGTAGTGTATATGTGAAAGTCAGAGAAAAGCTTTGGTAAAAACGTTGAGATGTTCTACAGTGTGATTGGCACCATGTGTGACTTTCCACCCAAACAGACAGTGGCTTTGGGCGCTCATACGACAGGAGACACTTAGTCGCTGTGATAAGCACTTTCACGGTAATTAAAAGATTTATCTCCCCCTCGGCAGCCTCTGAAACGCTACATGCAATACGATCGCTGTTTATGATTAGAGGCAGCCGGCCTCTGACATCACGCATCAATTTCGTGCCGAACGTACGATAACGGCACCTGCTGGCCTCGCCGTTTCGCGATGCAATGCCGGTGATTAGTTTGCGTGTCCTCGTTCATCACGGTGCCGCCGAGCTGAGTGGACAGCAGGCCACGGACAGCTCATTAAGGCCACCAATCATGTCTGCAACACACAACCACGCACACGCATTACAGAGTAATTACATGATCGATACATGCAGCACGAAAGTTGCACACCAATTACACGTTTCAGTGATGCGTGACCACACGGCGCCGACGGGCCGCTCCGTTCGCAGGTCGCTCTGTGTGGGCTGTGGAACGGATGCCAGTTTGTTTAAATGTACTTAACAAGCACAATCTAACTGAATCCATATGGCTGCTGTGTGTGTTTTTCACCTTCAGGGTACATTGCTCCGTGGAGTGGGCGCTTCTACTCCCTGTGGGATACTGGGTAAGTCGTTAAAATTGGTGAGTTGTACTTTTTCCGCCGGATGTGAAGCTCCTTACCTCAGTACTGATAATAAATTGGCTTTAAATTAGGTACTCTAACGCCTTTAATATAAATCTTGGAAATTGTCGGAGATAAAACGGTGAGGTGAGAAATAGAGTAATTATCAGTGCAGATTTATTTCACCTCGTCTGCTGGTTCATTTAGTGTGAAGCCCAAGTTTTAATATATTCAAGTTTAATCTCCCCCGAGAGTTAAGTAAAGAATAATATCGATAATTATTCTTTATTGTACAGAAAGTTATAACCTGTTTTTACTAAGGTAAATTGGGACATTTCAATATTTTAATCAAACACAGCGATACGGCGGAGATGATTATTACATAATGTCTATTTATCTGGATAGAAACTGATAAAATGTAATTGTTGTCACTCTTTAAATTACCTTATCTTGAGGGGTTTAACTTCTGTCAGTACCTGTCATTATAGGAATGCCTTTGTTTCTGTAACAGGCGCAAGTATTTAAACAGGGATACTTTCTGTAATTCTACCGCTTTTCACCATCACAGTGGATCTGAAACGATGAATTAAACAACTTTCAGCTTTAATTCAAGGATTTTAATATAAATATTGCATTAACTGTGTAGGAATCACAGCCTTTTTAAGCATAGTCCATTTTCAGAGGCTTTTTTCTTTATTCAGATCCCTAAAAAGTCTTAAATTCATCCTAAAGTAAGCCATTAAATATCCTTAAAATTGATAATTAAGCCTTGAATCTGATACTCAAATGTATTAAAAATGACCCAGACACAATAAATGTTATTACTGTGTGTGCTTTGGAAATCTTTGTACAGAATTAGTCAAATGTGTAATTAGCGTTGATCATTTTATCCTAACGGAGACTGGGTGAGTGAAGCCTCCAACAGTCGTCTATGGGTGGAGGGGTTCAGGTATGAGCTTTAGCAGCTTCAACATCAGTAGCAGAAACATTAGTCCTGGACAAATAGAAATGTAACGTTAGTGGATTGAAACATGGTCAACACAATAACAATATAACACAAAAACTATGAGGCCTGAAATTTGACCAAAGACTCAGAGAAAAATGTCTTAAAAAGTTAGAAATTCACCTTTATCAAACCTGCAGATAACCCCTTTTAAGTAATAATGTGTATTTCAAGGTGTTTTCCATGTACTTTTGTGTATTTGTCTGTTTTAGCATAATGTTGGGATTTATTTTTGTGTTCTTTAGTGTATTTTAGCTCATTTTTGGTATATATGCGTCTTCTTTAATGTATTTTTGCGTATTGTTTGTGCATGATGGCATGTAATAACTCCAACAAACCTGGTTAAGACTGGTTCAACACAATAACTGTAAGGTCTGATGGACTGCTATTTATGTGAATAAAAGGACTGAAATTTGACCAAAGATGCAGAGAAAAATGTCTTTAAAAAGTTATAAATTCACCTTCGTCAAACCTGCAGATAACCCCTTTTATGTGTTATAGTGTATTTTTGTATATTTTAAGGTGTTTTTCATGTGTTTTTGAGCATTTTTGTATTCTTTAGTGTATTTTAGCGTATGCTTTGAGCACGTTGGTGTATAACAACTCCAACAAACATGGTTAAGACTGGTTCAACACAGTAACTATTAGCACTGTGGGACTGTTATTCATGTGAATGTAAGGTCTTCATCAAACCTGCAGATACAAACTTATTTGTGTATTTCAGTGTTTATTGCAAATATTTAGTTCTTAAGTGGGATATATAAGCTCTCATGCTCCTTAAGCATAAACAAAGACAATGAAATCCAATTATTTGTATGAGAATTAACAGTCAACTAATTATCCTGACGGCAAAAACTTAAACAAAACCGCAAACCAAGAACTGCAGTCTTGTCTCAGCTTTTCCAGCTACCAAAATACTGTTTTTATGTCGGAGCAGTGAGTCAGTCATCCCGTCACTCAGCCCCGTCATAAAATCCTAAACAGATAATGCTCCTTTTCTCTGCTTGCAGATCTGGGCTTACAGAAAACTGCCAGACTGCAGCATCAGCTGTAAAAGTCTCAAACTCTTTACCACATTTATGAGCACATACATGTGTGTGTTTTTGTGCACACGGCTCAGCGCTCTTCGGTGTGTGTCGGAGTGTGTTTGATGGAAGCGAGGTTTTGCTGCAGTGCAGTAAAAGCGAAGGGTCAGCCGTGGACCTGAGTTAACTGACATCAGCCAAACTTGATTTTCTCTCCCAGAGTAAGATCTCTCTCCTTCACTGTCAATAAGACATGGATGTGAGTGTCTTGCAGGGTTTCAGTGGATTCCTGAATTTTAAAAGGTATTGGATTGAAGCTCCAGTAGGCAGAAGTCAGGTGGGAAAATGTCAGAACTGAAAACACACATCAAACCCTGTGAAAGGAAAAATACTGTCTCCTGAATCTTTGCCTTAAAATATTCTGCCTAAATCTAAGACAAAGGGATTTCAATTTTATTAATCACTTTTCCCTCAAATTGAAATTGTAAATGTCTCACTAATTGACAGTATTTTTCTTGTAATTTGTGTCACACAGATGGATTTTAGAACCAACATCATTCATATTTCGGGGGATGCGCAGAGTAATGAAGAGGGGGATTGTAAATTTAATAAGAATTGGGGATCCAACAATGGCATGGATGAAACTGCTGCCAGACATATAAATATAAATGTACATGAGGCATGGTGTATTTTACTCTGGGAGTGTTTCAGACTTGGCATGAAGGGAATGGAGGCAGTGGAACACCACATGCAGAGTGAGAAACTGAACGGCCAAGTCAACCCAATAACAGATGCCAAACTGTGGCAGAATCATAACAGAGGCAGGATTGATGAAATCCTGCAGATTCACACCACAGCTGGGAAAAAGAGTTACCAACTAGCAGGGGATACAGTCCTATGATGTGCAGTAGATGAGCTGCTCAGAGTTATAGTTCTCAGCCAAATGTTTTTACAAATCGCTCATGATTTTTCCTCTCTGGGATGATTTCTTTTTAACATAAAAACATTTGAATATTGATTAACTTTTTTCACTGGACCAGAGATTGTTGCCATAAACATTTGGCAAGGCAGGTTTATTTATATAACACATTTCATGTGCAAGACAATTCAAAGTGCTTTACATAAAACATTAAAAGCATTTCAGCAGGATGCAGGGGAAGCAATAAAAAGTGTAGGCATGAGAAAAAAAAATGTGTGTGTGTGTATATATATATATATAACAGATAAAAACTTTAAGCTTAAAAGAAACAGGGCAGATCTGAACTGAGGTCTGATTTGGCCAAAAATTGTCCAAAACTTTCTGTCATTACTGTCTGTGTTTAAGTAGAAGATAATGGCACAACTTCACCGGCTTCCAAGTGCACGAAGGAGAAAATCTAACTACAGGCCAAGAACTCCAGCAGCATATGTAAAGAAGGACTTTCTTTACTCTCAGTATTAGAAATGGTATCAATAGAAGTTGTCTCTATTTGATAATGGGTTTCTAAATGGTGACACTAATATCTCAAAAAATAAAAATAACAAAAACAAACTGAGGAGTTCAGTAAGTTCAACAATGATTTCAAATTTAGAAGCAAAAAAAAAAAAATTATGTCACAGTGGTACATGTAAAGTAAAATGTATAGAAAAATAATTATGAGCTATAATAGATAATTAAATATTTAATTATAGCAATGGTCTGAGAACTCCTAAAAGATTGTTCGACCACTTATTAAGCAACATAAATTAATGTCATAAAATGAGTCATTCAAATGTAAACATGTAATGTTTTCAATAACCAAGTTTACATCATGAACTTGCACAATGTTTTGTGTATTTGATGTTAGATGTGCACTATTATTAACAATAGAATAACAGTATGATCTTCTAGTGTTGTAAATTGAATATCAAACATGATCCCACAGATTAAATCATACATCACCATGTCTAATCAGCCCTACTTCAGATGTTTATTTCTATGTTCATTGCTTCATTACTCTTAATTTGAAGTTTATTCATGCAGATTTATTATTCAGGTGTTTAGTTCTGTGGGTGTTTAGTTCATTAATTATCCAGTTTCTAATACAGTGACACATGGTTAATTTCAGATGTGGATTATGGGTTTTCAGTGTCAGCAGTTTTTGGGAAAGGCCAAGCATAGATGACTTTTCTCTGCTTCAAACTATCGTTTATGATAGTCTTAAAAAAAACAATCGGTTGACCATAAAAAGTCTGAAACACAACATGCGCTAAGCTATAGAAATCCTGTCCTATAACCATTACAGTCACTAAAATGACCTTTTCTGCTTTTCTTTTTAATATGGGGCTCGGTTGGTAGAGTGGGTCGTCCAATGACCAAAGGGTTGGCGGTTTGAATCCTGACTCCGACTGTCCACATGTCAAAGTGTCCTTGTGCAAGACACCGAACCCTAAATTGCTTCCAGTTGGGTCTGGCAGCGCCTTGCATGGCAGCAGCCTCCTATTGGTGTATGAGTGTGTGCGTGAATGTGAGGCCTTGTAAAGCACTTTGGAAGGTGTATAAAATGTGCTACATACGTGCAGTCCATTTACCATATATATATTGATTTATTTAACAGGGACATTGTGCATTCATTCACATTGCTGTAAATGCACCAGAGTTAGCCTAATGGATATTTTTCATCTGCAGTCCCTGGACAGATGTAAAATTATCACCATAAAAGGTAGCACAACATTATAAACGAGCAATTTCTAAAACGAAGTATAAAATATCGAAACGCAGACGAGTACAATACAAGTTTTGCGATACAAAAATTTACAATTAATAACACATCAGCCAAAGTAATAAAAAAATATTAAAATACATTTGACATATTAAAAAAATATAACAGAGACAGGACTAAAACATTTCTAATTTTGGCACCTCCCATTATTAATTTACCCAGGATTGTGTTGGGTTTTGTAAATTGGCTCGAGAGTCTGGTTTCGACCAACTGTATATGTAAAGTATCATGAGATAACTTTTGTTATAATTTGGCGTGATATGAATCAAATTTGACAGTTTTTTTAGATTAATTTTGAACTCATTATAAGATGACCGTCTCGTCTGTGTTTGTACTACTTGCACTATAACAACTTCTTCTTTCATCTCTCCACAGCTACGCCAAGATCCACATCCCCATTATAGCGTCAGTATCTGAGCACCAGCCCACCACCTGGGTCTCCTTCTTCTTTGACCTCCACATCTTGGTCTGCACCTTCCCAGCAGGCCTTTGGTTCTGCATCAAGAATATCAATGATGAGCGCGTGTTTGGTAAGAACAGTTGTCGAGAACTGTCGCCGTTTCCTTCCTCTTACGTCCTCATTTTTATCTCTTTGCTCGGATAAAACAACACATGCACCCACTCATTTTCCTCTAGTTACAGTGTTTGAGTTCCACGTCACTGCCACAGCAGAGCAGAGAAGCACTGAACTACTAATACGACCCGACAGCGTTAAATTGAACTTAACTGATCGCATTAGCTGATATTTTAGTGACATTAACCTCGTCATGCTTCGGCGTGAGCATCCCGACCACCTGTAACCTCCTCCGTCTCTGTACTTCCTGTCTCCAGTGGCCTTGTACGCCATCAGCGCCGTGTACTTCGCCGGCGTCATGGTGCGTCTGATGCTCACGCTGACCCCGGTGGTGTGCATGCTGTCGGCCGTGGCCTTCTCCAGCGTCTTCGAGCACTACCTGGGCGACGACATGAAGAGGCAGAGCCCGCCGGCAGAAGACAGCAGCGACGAGGACGACAGGAAGAACGCCGGCAACCTCTACGACAAGGTCAGTGGTCATCTGGTGCATTTACATGAGTAATCAGTTATTATCTCACGTACCTCTTAAGTAGAGGGTGGCCGTGGCTCAGGAGGTAGAGCGGGTCGTCCAATAATCGAAGGGTTGACGGTTCGAATCCCGCTGTGTCCTAGGTGTATGGATGCGTGTGAATGATCGGTGGTGGTCGGAGGGGCCGTAGGCACGAATTGGCAGCCACGCTTCCGTCAGTCTGCCCCAGGGCAGCTGTGGATACATATGTAGTTTACCACCACCAGAGTGTGAATGTGTGAGTGAATGAATAATGGATCTACTGTACGCGCTTTGAGTATGCATTAATAGAAAAGTCTATTGTTATTATTATTATTATTGTTATTATTATTATCATTATTAGAGATTGATCCATTAGGACATTTTACAAACATCAGCAGAATTTAGCTCAGATTTTATCCATCAGCTACGGAACTGGAGTTACATCCAAGCTAATTAGATCTTCCAGATGAATTTTTCACTACATTTAGTCTTTTATAAGTGATTCACCACCATTTTCTCTCCTGTACATTTTTTTTCCCAGTAAAAATCTGGTATTTTCCTATATTTAATAATGCATGCTGTTCAGCTAATTTAGATTAGATTAGGTCAGATTAGATTAGATTAGATTAAAACCTTAGTGATCCTTTGGGCAGAGCTCTCAGTAAATTGAGGTTCCAATAGCAGCACAAGAAAATATGAATAACAATAACTATAATTCAATTCAGTTTTATTTATAGAGCTCAATATCACAACAAAGTCACCTCACAGGGCTTTACAGAAATTGTTGAATTCATAAACAAAACACAATGAAACGTAGAAAAGCATTCAGAGAGCGCAGACCTAGGCAGATCAGCCCTCCTCAGTATCCTCAACATCCTCAATATTAACTTAAAATACACAAAGTACTGACACAGACAAGCTCCAGTAGTCAAAATACACAATGCACAATGACCAAAACACAGAGAAACCATCTCAGGATACACAACTTGTGTTACTAATTCTCCAGTAAGTAGATATAACAGGATTAAATTGTGATCAGGCAGTTGCGTAATACTTGAGACCATCTCAGACTTCACACACGGAGTCGGGTTATAAGTTAAACTTTATCGTCCCTCTGGATAAATTTTTCTTGGCCTCAGCGCTGCAGTCTACAGCTGCATTTCATAAAACGAACATGGAGACATTTAACACTGACAACAATAAAAAAACGGCCCATCATCGATAAAACATACGTGACTGTTTGGAACGTCGAGGGCTGCGGTGTTTGCCTGACCTGCCGCTGCTTTACCACATTAACCGTCTGAGTTTGATTTGCACGCCGGTGTCTTGACTCTTCTACCTGAAGGCGGCGGTTGCACTGCTGCTTTACGATCGTTTGCTCATACGGCCTCTGTATACGCTCATATTTTCTCAGTCCTATAACTCCTACAGCGCTATAATTTCATGGCTGATTTGTGCATACTGGCAGTAATGTCATTGTGCAGCAGAGATAATTTATTTTAAATGAAAGTTAACCCTATATACGACAGGTTTATTTGTGAATTTATGAGCGTGATGAGGTTGCTGGTTGTGGTATGCCATTACTAATGCATAAGCTGCTTCTCTGGGGAAAACGCGTTGTTTGTAGGTGTTTATTTATATACCTAGGTATTATTGTATGGAAGAGTGATGGATAAATAAAGTTGGTTGTTATTACCTGGACTAAGAACACATTGCGATTGTATCTTAAACTCTCTGTTCCTGTTTGTCCAGACTAGTACAGGATTCAGAAACATGAGAACAGCGCCAGCACAAATCTTCATTTTACAGATCCTAAAACATCACTAGGACACAGGGAACAAAGCTGACGGTAGAGATTAGGGGCCAGATTCACTCACACTTCAATAAAAAATAGTGATGGAATGGAGTGAACATAGTTACTTTTAGATAATTGCAGTAGTTTTGTAGTTTTACTTATCAGCCAAAACATCATGACCACTAACGGCTAAGTGGTATTTATGTTGATTATCCAATGTGATATCATGTAATTGCGTAAATATACATGCCACTTTTAGTTTTTGTTCATTGGTGTGTTATCTGTATGCATTATAAGCTTTCCCCATGTATGTCAAATACCATGCACTGAGGGTTAGGGTTAGGGGTTATGGTTATGCGAACCGGAGATCTTGGTGTAAATTGATATGCAACCAAATGGTGTTGAATAACACGTGAAAGGATGAAAATGTGTACATATAGCACACCTCATGCCATGAAAACTGTCGTGACATGCTTTTTATAAGACCTTTATTTAAACAGATAGAACCCCTTTTACAAGGATGACCTGGCCACACTGCAAAAAATTCTAAATCATTTTTGTCATTTCTAGTCCAGATATCTCATCACACTTAAAATAAGACATAATCACCTAAAGAGTAACTTTTCAGTGAGATAGAAGAACTTATTTTTAGGCAATAGATTTTGAAAATCTTATTTCAAAAAATCTTACAAGATAATTTTCACTTGTTCCATTGGCAGATTTTTTTTGCTTAATTCAAAATTTTTTTTGCTCAATTCAAGCTAAAAAATCTGCCAATGGATCAAGTGAAAATTGTCTTGGTAACATTTCTTGAAATAAGATTTTCCAGATCTGTTGTCTAAAAATAAGTTCTTATATCTCACTGAAATGTTACTCTTTAGGTGATGTCTTATTTTAAGTGTGATGAGATATCTGGACTAGAAATGACAAAAATGCACTCGGTAAAATTTTGATTTTTTTTTTTTTTTTTTCCAGTGCACGAGGTCAGCAGCACACGCCATGAAAGAAGACAGGTTTTACAGATAACGCAATTTCATGAGATCAGTCTTTATTATCTCATTCCAGTGGGACCTGTCAGTCTGTGCATATATTAGACAGCAAATGAACATGTAGACCTCAAAGTTGACGTGTTAGAAACATCAGAATGGTATCTGAACATATTTGACATGGGAGAAGTTGTGATGGGTCAGAGAATCTCCAGATCTTGTTCATTCCCAATGTAAAGTGGTTCGTACCTACCAAAGGTATCTAAAAAACAAAAACCGGATCTCAACTTGTCCAGCGTCTGTGGGAGCAGAACATTATTACCACCTGTGCAGGTCAGAACAAAAACAGCTCTGACCTAGACTCCACCAGACCTCTGAGGTTCTGCTGTGGTATCTGGACCAAGATGTTATGGGAGGGATTAGACTTGTTTTTCTAGTACATTCTACAGATGCTGTTGACCACAGAGCGGGGTGTCCTTCTTTAGTCCGTTTTTGGTCGGTACTAACCACTGCAGACCAGGAACACCCAACAAGACCTGCAGTTGTGGAGATGCTCTGACCCAGTCATCACGGTTACAATATGACCCTTGGCAAAGTCACTCAGTTCCTTACGCTGCTTCTAACACATCAGCTTTAAGGACTAAATGTTCACTTGTTGTCTGATATAGACATCAACACAGTGAAAGATACCATTGTAATGAAATAATCAATATTGTCACTTCTCCTGTCAGACATCATAATGTTATGGCTGATCGGAGCATTCGAAAAACTACAGCTGTCGATTTACTGCTTATTGCACTGTTACTTAAGAAAAGTATGTCTTAACCCATTTGCAGCTGATGTGATTATAACCGACACAGAGGAGGCAGTAGAAGAAGAATTCAGCGTTAATTTATTTGAATTGCAGAGGAAGGCCTTGTCGACTATAAACAGTCTATTTTCACCTGTATTGGAAAGAACCTCTGATATAACGTTGCCAAATCATCAGACGGATCAACAAGAAGACGTACAGAGGTTTTATTCACACATAGAGATAAGGATTTGGGACAAAAAACTCAAATGAAATCTGTAGCTCTGTTTCTCCTGGTTCTTTAGTCGACAGACAGGGTGAAATGTTTCATCTGTGTTACTCATATAAGCAGGGCCCTTACGCAGGTCTTGAAAGTCTTAAAAAGTATGAAATTTTGAAACGCTGTTTTCCAGACAAAGTCTTAATGAAGTATGGGGAAAAAAGTTTCTCTCGTAGTCAAATTTCAGAGTATGCTCAAAGGCACATAATCTTGTAAAATAAGAAATACATGAGGAAACATATAACAAACTTGATATGATTTAATTAACCGGTTGGTACTAGAGGGATTCTAGTGAAGCTTGTTTGTGTGATATTCATGCACTTTTATGATTTTCATAGGTTTTGAAAATGTTTCTGTCAGTAAAACATAATTTACTGTGAATTATACATTAATTCATTCATAGATTTATTAAAACGAACTTTTCTTCCACACACAACAGTAACAATCTCAACCAAAAAAAGTAGGAACGAAAGTATAAAGTACACAAAGTCAAGGTCTGGGGGGGTAAGTTGTTCTGAAAAAGTATGGGAAAAGTCTGGAATTTTTATTTGGAGAAAGACTAAGCACCCCGTATGAAAACAACCTCTTATCCATATTGAATAAATGCTTCTAGTGCTCTGGTTTGACCACAGAGTGATGTGAAGTCAGTGCCTATAAATGTCCAGGGTTCCCACGCGTCCTGGAAAATCTAGAAAATGATTGACCACTTTTCCAGTCATGGAAAATCAGAAAAAAAGGTCAAATGTCCTGGAAACAGTTAAGTTATCCTTGAAAATTATTGATCCTCCCCCTGCCTCGTGACCACTTGTGCCTAAACTGAGATGAAACAAAGGAAAACGTTTTTCAGCGATTTTATTAAAAATATACCAATATTTTTAAAGGAAATGCAGGAGAGAAAGTAAGAGAGAAGAGAAAGTTGAGTTGAGATTTGCCCAGTTGAACATTGTAACTCCAGTTTGTCAGGCTAATGAAGTGTTACGCTGTAATCTGTGGGTGTGTTTGCATTATTCGATATATGATACATTTGTCAGAATTATTTTTCATAGATAAATTTCAGCCATTGACTGCACATCAAATGTCTGAGTAATAAACATGGAAACAATCTGGGTAAATGCAAGTTACAGTTGTAGAAAATAACACTTGCAGAGAATGAGAGGGACAGGGGAATGGATTAGTGTATGATGTGAAAACGTGTCTCTGTAGCGGCTGAAAATGTCCTGGAAAATAATTTCAGGGAAAGTGTGAATCCTGATGTCACTCCTCCATGAGTCTTGAGTCCCCTCCTTTCATTTCCTCTGTCCAACGATCCTCCCCCTCCTGTGTTTATCCACATCGCAGTGATGATCCTAGTAAGCCTCTGCGAACAGGTGGACATTGTGATTTTATTTAGCCCCTATTTTAGTCTAGGCCACATTCGTCCTCTACCTCCTCCAGTTCTACCACACAAAACTCCTCCTTCTGCTGCCCCTCTTGGGTCTGTGTTGCCGTTTCCAGAGAGAAAAACATGCATAAAGCCCACATGCACTTTTGTCGCATTACTGTTTGAGAAGCTGTGTGTGTTCTTGCACAGTTCCTGCGTCCTCATCAGGTCTATGCACAGTCTGGCTCTGCGCTAATGTGTGCTGGTCTCGGTAGAGCAGCACAGGCCGTTATTGAAATGAACCGGCTGCATCTGTGTTCATAGTTTTGGTAGAGGTTCATTTGCTAAATCTGGACATTTTCATCTTCATTTTTCCAGGATTACACCTCAGTAAACCTACTCCTACATGTTCAATCACATTGTTCCTGTAGATTTTTTTTTTAACGTATAAAAGCACCACCACACAATATACTGCAAGTATAAATAACTCAGCCTGTCCACCTCCACTTGTGCGTCTTAACTATGTTTGAGCATCAGTTTCATGCTTTCACATTCTTCTGTGATCGAGTTTGCAGCCTGTACCGGTGTGAGGTGGATCTTAAACCCATCACTGCTCCGACTCTAAAAATGGACTTTTTTTTAGAAGAGCAGGAGACATCCAGCAGTTAAATGACCCGTATTTACATATTGATAGATTCTGGATTTTTCACCGGGGGAAGAGCAAATGCCATCTGAACAATGACTCTGTGAAGCCCTGTGAGACAACTTTGGTGTAATATAGGCTCTACAAATAAAATTGAATTGACTTTTTCTTTCTTTTTTTTTTTCTGGGAGATGTTTCAGACATAAATAATCATTGAGTGCGGAGTTGTTCCATTATGTCTCATAACTTGACTGTTGGGGATCTTTAAAATCCACATGACCTCAGTGAACACAGCGCTTTCACTCTGTTAATTTCACCGATAAATAAATGACAAGTGCTAGACTTCATCTCCACTTCACGGCAGAGAACCTGGACGACAAAGATATTTAATACAAGACGATTCACCTTTGGAGTGTCTGACCTCTAGTAGAGCATTGTTTTTGTCTGTTATCTTGTGTTTTGTTTCGGTTCAACACATATCGTAGCCAGCATGGCAGCCTCTAGTGACATAAACCAGAAGTGAGAGATCAGAGCCAGAGATCTTCAATAATAGATTATGTTATCCAAAAAGACAACAAAAAAAAAAAAAATCACAGGGAGCTACTGGTATTAGACAAATCAGAGGTGCTCATGGAGAGGGCATGAACACTAGAAAAAGACAGAAATCCAGTCACTCACTTGGTTGGAAAACTTAGAAATTGCAAAAAGCCTTTATTTCATGAGGGCCTGTAGATTCATTCTTTTGGGCAGGAGTTAAAAACACACCAACGCGTGTCAGTATGTGCCTTCTTCAGGGTGTTGTTCTTCAGCGTGTGGGCATGCGCCTGTTGGAACAACCTGAAGAAGGCGCATGCCAACAGGCATAGGTTTATGTTTTTAACTCCAGCCCCAAAGAATGAATCTACAGGCCCTCATGAAATAAAGGCGTTTTGCAATTTCTAATTTTTCCAACCGAGTGCCTGGATTTTTGTCTTTTTTTCAATAGATTATTTTATCTTCATAAAAACTCATTTTGGTCATGGTTAAAGAGGAAACAGGGTGTCTGTAAATCCTGAAAAAGTTGTCCTAAATTAAGGCCTTAATTATCCTTAAAATTGATAATTAATCTGACACTCAAAGGTCTTAAAAATCCCACAGATACAATAAATGATAAATTGATAATTGCTTTGTAAATCTTTGGACAGAATTAAATCTGTAATTAGTCTTGATCTGTATCGTAACAGAGACGGAAATGAGTGGAGCCTCCAATAGTCGTCTATGGGTGGAGGGGTTCATGTATGAACTTCAGCAGCTTAAATGTCAGTAGCAGAAACATTAGTCCTGGACAAATGGAAATGTAATGTTAGTGGATTGAAACATGGTTCAGACTGGTTCAACACAACTATGAGGCCTGTTGGACTGTTATTTATGTGAATATAAGGTCTGAAATTTGACCAAAGATGTCTTAAAAAATGTCTTGGATTGATACATTTGGCTTCAATTTAAGATCTCAAGTTTGACCAAGGATTAAAACATGTCTGAAAATTCATAAATTCAGCCTCTCTCAAACCTGCAGATAACCCGGAAAAGTGTAGGATTTCTTGAAGCTGAATATTTGCATCGTATCTGACTCAACCGTATCCCTATTACCCTCCTCCTCCTTCCTCAACGAACCAGATAGCGCTGATTTGCCATGTTTTTGTCATCCTTTTGCTTCTTTTCTTCCAAATCGATGCAGTGGGAGTAATGAATTGTAAACCTATCACAAGTCTCCTGAAAGGCGCTGCTGCAAGAGACACCATAAAACAGCTACAACAGTTAATTGTCTGCCCGAGAATTCTCTCAATGGGGACAATTAACAGTCTTCCAGTACATTAACAGCTCATTTTTATAGTGCGCCTGTCATGTTGTACACTGGGTAACCTTTCCAAATGGCGTCCTGTCTGCTCCGTCCTGCAGGCCGGGAAGGTTCGCAAACATGTGTCCGAGCAGGAGAAGGCGGAGGAGGGCCTGGGTCCCAACATCAAGTCCTTAGTCACCATGTTGATGCTGATGCTGCTCATGATGTTCGCCGTTCACTGCACATGGGTCACCAGCAACGCCTACTCCAGCCCCAGTGTGGTGCTGGCATCGTACAACCACGACGGGTGAGAGAATGAGACACTCTGGCTTCTGTTAATTGTTGAATAAACTGTTCACTTTTCCTATTGATAGAAGCACTTTTGATTTGAGTTAACTATTACTGCATATATATGAAATGTAAGAGGTTATAGATTATTAATTGATAGGGATGTACTGATGTATACTAGTACCAAAATTGGCATTTAGGATGAGTGATTTTCACTGATGGCAGACATTTATTTGTTATATTATATTAGCTCACTGGCTGCCATTGACGTCTATAGATGTCAGTTATGTTTTTAATGGGCGGGGCTGGCAGAGCTTGTCGGTGAAAATCAGGCTTATAATCATTGAATTTAGTGTACTGACGAATAATATACAAATAAATAATACATGATATATAACTTATATATATATTGAATTAACAGGCTCAGTAGGTGCGGCGGTGCAGCAGGAAGTGGTAGAATGAGAGAGAAGCTGGTGAAATGGATGAAATCGGAAAAGTTGAGGCAGCTCACGCTCCAACAGAATATGTGTCACTGCAGTTCCAAGAAAAAGAGTGTTGGATCAGTCAAAAGGACAAGAAAGACACCAATAAAAGGAGGGAGCTTTGTAGAAAATCAGCTGTAGAGAATCAAAGGGGGCCGAGTGGTGAGCGTCACGGCGCGTGGTTTCACCACCACAGCCCCGGGTCAGGTTCGTC
>JAPQRP010000010.1:28273036-28285225 GCA_037367295.1 Apogon hyalosoma
TTGCAGCACCTGGAGGGTTCAAATTCAAACTGTATGAACTATTAGGGTCCAAATACACAAATAAATGAACCAAAGGCGAATAAAAGTGGGTTTAGGTAAATAGGAGCCCTTTAATATAGCTCTATTTTATCCACAAGTTATTTGGTCTTGCAGAAATAATGTAACTCCATAAGTCATCCTTTTCATCCTTTTTACTCAGCGGTTGTATTTCTTAGCTTGGTATTATGTTGACTTACAGGTTTTCTGTTTCTGTGCGATACTCTTCAGCTTGTTTTTAATTGGGTTCAGGACATTCATAAGTTAATAAAGGATTTGGGTCGAGTTTCTGGATTCTTCAAGGTCCAGTGAGCTTAATAAAGGTTTAACACTATGTTTTGTCCAAGAAAATCCATGACATGAAGTGGGAGTTGGTGCAAAATGACTCCTTTTGTAGTGTTGTCTGTGACACTTTAGCTGCTTTGTCTGCAAGGAAAAATAAACGTATGGTCGAAGCGTCGACTTTAATTGTTCTCAGGAAATAAGAAAGTGATAAAAAGATAAAAGCTTCAGTCAAACGTTGAATGTCAGTGAATGAATGAAAACACCCAGTGAATGCCCCAATGAATAAACTCCATAGAAAGATGCTGCTCATTCTTTATATCGACGCAGAGAAACAGTTCCTGAAGGGTTTTAACTTCACTGTGGAGGTGTGTATTCATTGCTTTGGTTTATTGCGCCTCCAAATGGACAGTCTGTGTAACTGTTGATAATGACAGCTCCAGACTGAAGCAAAGGATGGAAGAAAATAGAAGCAAGTTAATGTTCGTCTTTAGACTTATAAAGGAATAAAGTACAAGAAATGAGAGAGTAATAAAATCACATGAGAATAAAACTATAATAAAACCAAAATTAGACATGAATTTGTAAAGGTGAGTCTATCCATCCTTGACACGGCTCACACAGGTGCTTGAAAATGCTTGAATTTCAATGTAGTGTTTTCAAGATCTGAAAAGTGCTTGAAAGCGCTTGCAATTCTAACTCTGTGATGTGATTTATTTATGTATATGTAATATTAATTCTGACAGGTTAGAGGTTAAGCCAAAGCTTCTTTCTGCTAAAAAAGAAAATTAGCAGGTGTTCTCAGATAGAATCCAGGTACATTTTTATCTTAATCTTTGTCTCAGTGCGAGTGTGTTTGAAGAACGCCAAGTAGCTTCCCTTTTTTTTATTTGGATAAAACTTTGTGTTCTTTAATTTCTGAACTTTTTGCGATTATGAAACATAAGTTCAGATGTTTGTAGCATAATATGATGTACATAATTGTGTTAAAAAGTGAAAAAAATAATCATGAGTATATGTATTCCTGTAGATTTGTATTTTTTAAGGTGCTGTGCTTGATAAAAATGACCCTTAAAGGTGCTTGAATTTGACCTTGAAAAATGTGTGTGAACCCTGTTTACATAAATGATCTTAAACTTTATATAATATGTTTTGTGCACTTCAGTATATATTTAGGTTTTCAGGTTGTGTGATTCTAATATTGTCACGTGTTTTCGTTTCCTCCAGGTGGGCAAAGCCATGTCGTCCAATGAGAGCGCAGCCTACGAAATCATGAGGTCACTGGACGTCGACTACGTCCTCATCATCTTTGGGGGCGTGATCGGTTACTCGGGCGACGACATCAACAAGTTCCTCTGGATGGTCCGCATCGCAGAGGGGGAGCACCCGCGGGACATCAGGGTGAGGCATTCATTACAGCGACAGGTTTCATTTATCACAGGGAGGAAATGAGAGGCTTGTGTTTAAATGCACTTTAATGCTACCGGCCGGAAAATCAAATAACATCATGAATCAAAGTGTCATCTCTGCTCTTCTCCCTCCATCCGTCTCATCTTCGTCATCACAGGAAAGTGACTACTTCACCCCACAGGGAGAGTTCAGAGTGGACAAAGCCGGCTCCCCCACCCTCCTCAACTGCCTTATGTACAAAATGTCTTATTACCGCTTCGGAGAGATGCAGGTACGTCAATATCTAAGTTATATATATATTTTTTTTTTTTTAGATAACTAACCAGACAAACTACTAACAGTTACAATAAGTCAACTGTTCACAGGAGGACATTTCTTCTTAAAACGTGTATAGTTTTTACAAAAGATTGTGATATTTTCCATTATTTTCTCATTTGAGACTTGGTCATGAGTAAAAACAGAATTTAGACTCCTTCCAAGTGCGCAGTCGTTACACAATTTAGTACATTTACTTTAATTCTGCGATATTTCAGAGTCATGAGATGTAATTACATTAAACCTCTTGAGACCCAGTAATGCATTTTTTTATCCTGGAGGGAAAAGAGTTTCACAGCTTTATTTCAAAACAAAAAAAAAAGTTGTCCACTGTAAAGGACTTTCCATAAACAAAAAAAAAGTATCAGAAGAAACCGTTGCATTATGCCATTTCCAATCAAGATTTAATGTAATTTAATGTAAAAAAAAAAAAAAAAGCCACTTTTACTTTCTTGGCTCTCAAGAGGTTAATGTTTCTGTTATTAATACTGTTCTGGGGCAGGTATATTAATTATTATTAAATGCAAACATGTCATGAATCTGTCTAATTTAACCCTTAAAGACCCAAACATCTACCAGCGACCAACACCATCTACTGATCTAAACTGTTCAATACCTGTTGATCCATTAATACTATCAATACATGTCAATAATTGGTGTAAAATACAGTTTGTCGTCTTTTCATGGTCATCAGATATGACCAGTTCGGACGTTCACAGGCTCTGTAGTTACCGTGGAAACATCGTCATCTTCTACACCATTGATTCACCAGTAAAACCCACGGAGTTGGATCAATGACAGTGGATGGACACACTGGGTTTATGTTCAGTTTATGATAGATTTTACTAAAAAAGTCTCATTTTCTTCCATTTTCTCTGTTTTTGAAATAATAATCCTCAATTTTAATCTGAGTTTTCATGAACATCTACACGATCAGTGAATTCAATATAGGAAAATACATGATTTTCACTGAAAAAATGCAAAATACAGGACATAATAAATAGTAATAAATGGTGATAAATCATTTAAGAAAGAAAAACTCTTTTGGGAACTGACACAATAGTAACACTGGGTCTTTATGGGTTAAAAAAAAAAGTTCTCCACTGCAAAGGACATTCCATTAAAAAAAAACGTATCTGGGGGAAAAAAAAAAGGTGCATTGTGCTGTTTCCAATTAAGACAACTATTTAATGTAAAAAAGCCAAAATATTTACTTTTTTGGGCCTCAATAGGTTAACATTTGTATCATTTATACTGTTCCAGGGTAAGTACATGAAACATAAGAACTAAAATGCAAACATGTCGTGAATCTGTCTAATTTAAGGACAAACTTACGGTGATGTTAGTGAACGAGGCCCATTAAACTAAAGACTAACGTAGATGAAAAGGGCCCGATTCATCTACATCTGTATCCGTTTTCGTTCGCCTGCAGCTGGACTTCCGGACGCCGCCGGGCTTCGACCGGACGCGTAACGCTGAGATCGGCAACAAGGACATAAAGCTGAAGCACCTGGAAGAGGCGTTCACCTCCGAGCACTGGTTGGTCAGGATTTATAAGGTGAAAAAGCTGGAGAACAGAGACCGTTTGGAGCACAAGCTGAGGAGCACCGACTCCGTTAAGCAGAAGTACACCTCGAAAAAGGTACGTTTTCAGGCAGGAAATCTGACGTTCACAGCCCCAGTGGGTGCGTTTGTACGAACTCCACATTATACTCGGGCACAGATAGAAGCTGTAGGTTCTCCAACGCTGATGTAACGGTAGATGAGAACCTGATGACGACCTGTCACTAGATTATACTTTTATATGCATATTAGTCATTATTAAGCACTAATTAGAACTGAACTGCTGATGAGAATATTATTGAAATCACATTACAGCTAAGTGCAAATGTGTTTTGGTCCAGTGTGTCACAACATATGATTAAACATGAGGCTTTGTGACGCTACAGAGATGCTCCGAGCTACAATATCAATATCGCTGCTCTACGATTTATTAGAAAATACCTGCTTCAGACATTAAATGTGCTAAATCTCATATACTTTAATAAGATGAATCAGAAAACAAATGACAAAAGTGCTGGTTCGCTCATGTTTTCACTATATTTGAAGGTGTGTTATTCCACAGATATGTTTACGTACATTTACACAGTATTTATAAATGTTCCACTAGATCGAACCTGATAAGTGAATGTATTGTCATGTGCAGACACAGTTTGGAAGTAGATCTGGTAGCTCTGACAAACATTCCTTTCGAATAAAACCAATTCTCTCATTAATTCTCAGAATTTCACATTTTGACCCAAGACTGTCTGAGAAACTACAACCAACCTTCACTTTTGACTTAATTTTTTTATTAGCGACTCAGATTTGGTAAAGTTTAACTACTTTTATTCTGGAAGCATTTTACTTGTAGACCAGTGTATCCAAACATCCATCAAGCTCATCACCAGAGCAAACTGGATCACTGATTGGTCATTACACACATTCACCCCAGTTTCTGACTGGTTGACTAAATGAACTGCTGAATGTCTTCCAATAACAGTTAGTGAAGAAGTCTTTATTGCGCTACTTTCTACAAAGGAGAAGCTGAAATTGACCAAAAAGTCACTAGATTTGGGGAGAAAAGCTGTTGGAAGTGTCATAAAAATGAGAAATTTGTTTCTAATGAGAAATTTGCTAAGTTTAAGTTCAAAATTATTAAATTAACAGAGATTTGCAGCCTTTGGGTATTTTTTCCTACAACAGAAACATTATTTACACAAATGATTGCTCATGGAAATTATTAAAATACTAGAACATAGCCTTAGCCTCATAGCATAATTGCCTAAGTCATTTGTTTAGCCAAATTGTGTTATCTTTATTTAAATAAATCGGCAGTGTCAGGAAAGTAAAGTTACGCAGATATCACAATTTGGCCAAAAATATGGCTTATGCTGTTATGCTGTGAGGTTAACAGTAGCTGAGCCTTTTCTTCTATCTGGACCCTTTAAGTCCTTTATAATTAAGACAGATTAGTTCATTCATGTCATACGTAAAGTTTACTGTCGACTTGTCCACCTCACCGTGGCCTTTCCTGTGTCCTCTGCAGACCGCCAAGAGGAAGCGGGGTTACATCAAAAACAAGCTAAGCTTCAAGAAGGGTAAGAAACTGACCAAGAAATCTTTATAGGCGGTGGGCGGAGGCAGCGACCCGCTGTCGACAGGAGAGGAAAATCTGACGTCAACACAAACCTACCAACGAAAACAAGCAGCAAAAGTAATTCCACCAATCAAGTCGAACGCAGAAAACACCAGAGGTTCTCCAGACCCTTGTCATCCCGAGCGTACACATCTGGAAGTCCAGGCCGGAACTGTTTAACATCACCCAGGAAACCAGAGATCTGACCTTTGACCTGCTCAGCTCAGCGAGGGGGGGTCAAGGAGATGGAGAATGGGGAGAGGCGGGCCAGCCCTGTAGACCCTCCCCACATTGGTTTTAACCTGAGGAACTGTGACCTTTGACTCGCATTTCTTTTTTTTTTGTTTTTTTTTTTTTTGTACTTGAACGTGCCGTGAGAGATGAGGCGTCCCCGACCGAGCGGCCGCCGCTCACGACCGCTCCTCGCATCGCATCTTTCAGAGAGGTACAGAAACCAGGCCACTGTTCTACCGCGTCTCACATCCACAGGAGAAACCCTGCGGCGTAGTGGTTTCACCTACTTCGGCAAATTCTTGGTCAATATTAAACAGAATCTGAATGAAATGGAAATCTAGCAGCTCTCTTCTTTAGTCTGAATCAGCAGCCGGCGTCAGGAGCTCCGGTGCTTTTGGAACATTGAGCCTCACAGTGGGAGAACAGGGACGCTCTACAGTCTGTTCACTGTTCACCATGATTCATTTCCTCTCATATTGTCTTTACAGTCTATTATCAGCAGTGAGCATGTACACACAGTATGTGCCAACGTCATCCAGTCTGTTTAAAGGATCCATCTGGTTTATCACAGTTTAATTATAACCACCTCATATTGTGCTCGTGTTAGTTACGGTTTGAGATCGGGGGGTGGGTTTCATTTCTGAACAGAAACTGAAAGTAGAAATACTACAAACAGACCTTCAGACCATCAGACATAGTCACGGAAAAAATTATTAGACCATCAAAAGTCATCAAAAACAGTGGTTATGTAATAAAGTACTAACTCCTGTGTGGATCATGTGACTAAAACAGACAGAAACGAAAACATGGAATGAATCAAAGCACTGTTTTTGTCAGTACAATGACATAGATATTGATGGAAGAATTGAAGTGATTTGGGTTATTATCAAGAAAACATGGGAAATGGATAGATATCAGCTCTGAAATTCAACTACTATGAGCTATTTTTGTTGGTATCATTATTTTTGTCCAAACAAATGGACCTTTAGCTGGACCAGGCATTAAAATGAACAAGAAATTGAAGAAAACAAGGGGTGGGTGACTGTAAATTACACAAAATTTAAGTGAAACTGTGTTAAATTTCATTCACATAATCCACTTGAAGAGCGATTAGAGAGTATTTGTAACATTTCAACAGTTTGTCTAATATTTAATAAATATCTTAAAACAGGATGAATAAAAATAATTAAATGTTCAGGTTTTAAAAATAAAGACAAAAATATGGATGGTTTTTGTCATAATCCACTCACGAAAGGGCAAAAAAAAAAAAAATCAATGATATTCAGCAGATTATGTGTATTAATCTGAATTATTGAATCTCTAATAATCTGTTGGAATATTGGGTGGATTTTCCAAATGAAGGGTTAAAGTGTTCAACAGTTCCTCTCCGTGTCTGTTATCATCGTGTATCCACTTCACATACTACTCTGCCGCTTTAGCTTTAACGTATTCCACTCGAGTGTGCGCATCATAATCCTGAGCATCGAGGGATTGTTGGAACATTTCACCTTCATTTGCGATCGAATCTGCCTTTGCTTTTGTTTGTTTCCGTTTAATCAGGTCCCGTGTCGTAGAAATGTCGCTTCACTCCCAGATCTCAGCTGTTATTTTAGAGGTTTTTTTTTTCTTTTACGCACAAGATAATTAGAATTTTTAAGGTGATTATCTTGTTTGTACGAGATCCTGGATTGTTTGCAGTAAATAAATGTCAAATTTTGGGGTGTTAAAAGATTTGTACATAAGAAACGATGTCATGATGAACCTGTGGATCCTTTATGTCAGGGGTGTCAAACTCATTTTGGTTCAGAGCCTCATTCAGACCCATCTGATCTTAAGTGGGCCGGACCGGTAACATAACATCATAATTTATAAATGATGAAAACTCCAAATTTTTCTCTTTGCTTTAGTGCCAGAAGTAAAATTTCAGCTTGAAAATTGTCGTATTTGGAAACTGTCCTTAACAAAAAATGTGAATACGCTGAAATGTCTTAAGAAAAACAAGTGAATTTTGACAATATAATTCCTCATCTTATCATTTAGAAGTGTGTTTTATGATTTACAGATTATAGTGGATCTACAAATGCACAGAGGTCGGCAGATATCTACAGCTGATTTTTGAAGCCGATATTTAAGGCCTTTTTTTTTTTTTATAAAAGCACACGGACTGTAAAACACAATTGAAACACTCAGATAATTAACATTTTTATGCAGCAATATAAATGAAATTATTAATACACATACACTCTTTTAACATTTATTGAACTTCAAGTGCTGCCCACACAGGTGCCTGATCAAATGTATTATAGCATTTTCCTACTGATCAAATATCGGCTTTACAAAAAAAAAAAAGGCAGATGGACGTTATTTAAAAAAAAATCAATATATCAGTCAATATCAGTCTACCTCTACTAACAGGCATCTAGAACTGAAAAATATATCTTATCAAGGCCCGGTGACACTCTTGACTGTCAGTGTCTTTAATACATTTTGGAATTTGCAAATCAATCCCAAGGACCCATTCAGAGGCCCGTTGTTGGTCCACGGGCCGTATGTTTGACACCCCTGCTTTCTACCTTCACCTGGATGCCGTCGGTGTTCAGATCAGATCACATGTTTGACGTATCTTTGGAGGGAGGATGGGAACGAACCTCTGCACGCGAACGGTTTCTCACACAGAATCGGCAGAATCCTTTGACATTCACAGCCACCGTCAGAGTCCGGACGAACAGCCGGAACCAGGCATTTCGAAGCTTCGGGGAAACGCGCGTCTGTGGCTTCAGCTTTAATCGGTCACTCAGATACTCCAGACGAACCCGGTTCTCGTACACGATCCAGTCAGACGGAGGGAGGCTTTGTGTGACGCATCTTCAGACGGTTTTAAAGACGTGACACACTTCGGTAGTCGCTTTTCCATCGGGCGTCTGCGCAAAACTTGACCGATATTTACTAAATGTGAAAAAAACACGAGTGCGCAGTGTCGGTTTTGCCCTTAAATCACAAATGCAGTGATTTCTTTATTCATCATCGCGAGGTGTCAGGAGAAGTCGTTCCATAAACACGTTGTCGAACATAAATATCTAGAACGCTCGTTACCCCTCTGTCCCGTACGAAATTAAAGAATGATTCGGTTTCCTCGTGTCCACACGTGCCGCGCCGTGTTTCTTCGCTTGTTGTAACGTCCATCAACATTGTTTTAATTTTTTTGTTCACGTGACTCTAGTTGCACATAAATGTCTTTCCGTTGCTGTTTTGCGCGATATACCAATTTCACGACGCCTGAAAAACCGCCTCTTACGAACGCCAAAACTATTCATCGAAAAATGAGAGTTTTGGTTTTCCGTTAGGCAAATTTTTATGCACAAGTTTGGTGCAATTTGTGGGTCAATGGAAAAGCGACTGTCTGTCTGATGCCTGCGGTGGAGTTTCTCATCATCTCCACTGTTTTCTTTTCCTTTCTACAGTTCTGTCCTTCAACCCGTGTCACAAAAGTCTCTATTTCTTACAACGTGTGATATGATTTTGGAGTGTAATTTATTCCCTCTGCAAATCAAACCTTCCCTTTGATTTCATCTGCCTTATATAGTTTCTCTAAATTTCCTAAAATCACGTGCCCATCCTGCGTTGATCCAACTTTGATTCAGTTTCCGTCACAGGAACACCTTAAACAAACTAATCGAATCATGAAAGAGGACCGCGTCGGCCTTAACACGTATCAAAAACCAATCATATCATTTCCAGCTGGACGGGGACAGGCAGCGAGAGTATTTATTACATGGACGATGGAGGCTGCGATGACTCAGACGAGCACAGCGTCCTGCGGCGAAGCAAAGATTTTATTTTGTTTTGATTTTCTAAGTCAAGGGTTCTTCCATCAATTGTAATGATCTGGATGCAGGTGTGAGAATGAAACATGCCTTTTTGAATAAAGAGGTTGAAATAACACCGGGGCTCCGTTTCTTCTTGGGTTTTAAACTTTTGTCCATTTTGAACTGAATTTTTTTTTTTTTTTCAGTTTGTTTTCACATTTGGACGGTTTCCTTTCCTACTGCTTACATCTTGAGTTTACACTTCAGCCTGAATCCAATAAGCACTTTACTTTATAAAGGAATAAGATCGGGAAAAAAAAAAAAAAAAAACACCTTTTAAGAACTCAGACCTGAAATATGGGGCAACTATGCACTGCATTTTATGAAGCATTTGAACTTAAAAAGGTTGGAAAGTAGTGGTTTAGTCTCTGACATGGTGGTGTTTTTAGAAATGACTTATTCAGGGTGTTTGTGCAGGTCTTGAAAGTTTTTAAAAGTTTGGAAAAAAGTTTCTCTCACTCAAATTGTAGAGTCTGCTCAAAGGCACATATTTATGTAGGTAATAATAAATACATGAGGAAAACATTTTTAAAAAACTTTATATGATTTCACTAACCGGTCGGTACTGGAGTGACGTCCAATCAAAGCTCGTGTTGCCTACGTCAGGGCTTCGCAGAGTGGGGTACGCGTACCCCCAGGGTACTTAGAAGAAGCCCAGGGGTACTTGAAGTGTTTAGGAAAAATACATTAAAAAAGTCACCATGTACTGAATATGATAAATATAAAATAAATGCAAATTAATGCTGAAACATATGAATGTATTTATTGTGTTTTATAAGTTTTATTGTTAATTATCTTGTTTAAGCTTCGGTAACATTCAAAGAACATTTGTTTTATATTATTTGCGTTTGAGTAGCTAAGTATTTTTTGTTGATGAAAGGTTCATTTATTAATTAATGACCAACTTGTTTTTTGTAATGAAAGGGCACTTTTCAGTTTATATTTTACACAAAAAAATTTACTTTAAAAAATTTGGGTTTATTTTTTATATATATTACAGTTAAATATATGTTTACAAAGTTTTATGAATATAAACAGACACCTTTGACACAGGAACAAATTTTGCCTAATTTTTTTCAATCAAGAATGCTGAAGTGAGAGTTGGGGGTACTTGGATTAAAAAAAAAAAAGTTTTTAATTTTTATTTGGTTAAAGAGCAAGCACCCTGTTTATTCTATCATCCATTATGTAAAAGGTTCATCTGAAAATCGATCTAAAAAAATTCAACTTTTACCTCTGGAAATGCAGTGAAGTATTCCATTAAGTTCAACTGCATCAAAACTGCCTTTATGTAAAGGATCTGATGAATGGACTTCAATACTTTCCATCTCTGTCCAACAACAGGAACAGATATTTTGAAGGACCTTCATCCTAAAATCTACAGATATAAATAAATGGAAAAGTCAGGATCACTGATGCACAAAAACAAAGGAAAAGTCTTCAATTAGATTTAATGTTTTCATCTTCAACTTTAACACATTCCATAAAAAGGCAAAAAACAAAAGCAAATCCACATTAAAAAAACAAAACTGCATTGACATGAATGCATCGCTTGTACATCAACTGTTGCAGCTCCTTTGTCGAAGCTAGAATATATTTATACATTCAATCAATGATTGAATGTATCACAAAATTCTACAATAAACACTGTTACCGTTATGACGACGACACAGATGCATGAATTAGCAGGAGTCGTGGATTATATTTCACTAACTCTGCATCACGTGTAAAAACAAAAAAGAAATAGAAATACAGACTTACTGAAGGAGCACACTGGTGAGTTTGTATATCGAGTCTTTTGAACGTCAGTGTGATGTTGAGGGCATCACATTGTTCCTTAATTATGCAGATTTTAACCCTTTAATTGTGTAGTTAAATGAACAGGGAGTCAGTATTTGTATTCAGTAGATTAATGCAGGCAAAAATACAGAAAGTTTTCTTTGTTACAAACCAAAACAAGCAAACAACAGGCTTCACATTGGATGAATTCAAACAGGACCAGTAACTGTTAAAGGGGCAATTTGTGATGTTTTTACTTTTAAAAACATTTAAAATTTTACCAAAATTACCAGCACAATGTAAAGACATTAAGTCAAAGATAATGATATTTTTTCAGAGAAATTATTTTCTGGTAAAATGTTGCTCCAATGTGTTGGTAATTTAAGAGTTTGTTTATTTTATCGTAATGTTAGAAACTGCCCCTTTAATTGTGCCCCTCCATTTATAGGTGATTATACTGTGAAAAAATGACTGAACGTCCCCCTTCAGTCATTCTTCACCTGTAACACTTAGTCCTCATCTTCCTCCTCCTCGCCACCAAACGACAGAAGGCTGTTGTTTTTAACTTTCTTTCCAGACTTCACTTCCTTCTTCTCCTCCTTCTCATCTTCATCATTCTTCTTCTTTTTACTGGAACTGGCAGTGATTCCCTGGAATTTGTCGGAAGATGAGCGCTTGACCGGTTTCTTGAAAAGGATTTTACCGTCGGCCGGTTTGTCATCTGTGGACAGACAGATGTGTGAGACTTGAGTCCTATTGGTGCAGAGCAAAGCAGTGGTGGAAAGTACTTTACTTAAGCATTTTACTAATGTAAAGATTCTTTATTTGGGTATTTTACATGTTATGCAACCTGACTTCATCTCAGAGTCAAATATTTTACTGTTTACTCTGCTACACTTATCTACGGAAAAAGATTAGGGCCACATTATTCTGAGGACAAAGTCAGAATTCTGACTGCTTTAAATATTTTTTTTCGTTTTTCTGACTTCAATCTCAGAATTTGATTTTTTTTCTCAGAATTTTATATATATATATATATATATATATATATATATGACCTTAATTTAAATGTTTTTTCCAGTGACCCTA
>JAPQRP010000010.1:28302026-28313972 GCA_037367295.1 Apogon hyalosoma
ACTTGTTCCACTGGCAGATTTTTTGATTGAATTAAGCAAAAAAAAAAAAAAAAAATCTTGAATTAAGCAAAAAATCTGCCAATGCAACAAGTGAAAATTATCTTGGTAAGATTTCTTGATATAAGATTTTCCAGATCTATTGTTTAAAAATAAGTTCTTATATCTCCCTGAAACGTTACTCCTTATGTGATTGTCATATTTTAAATGTGATGAGATATTTGGACTAAAAATGAGAAAAATACACTTGTTAAGATTTAGATTTTTGCAGTGTACCTAAAAGCAGTTCAAAGCTACAGAGCTTACACCGGAGTTAATTTCAGAAATGAACCCTGTGAACCCTAATACCTGTTGGTGAAATTGTGGGGAACCATACCCACGTATTCTGGATGTGTCCTAAGATCAGACCTTTTGGGGGCGATATATTTGCCGCTGTGAACACAGTTTTCAACCTAACATTTTCTAAAGAATTAAAGTTTGGTATTTTAGGTGTAATCCCAGAAAGTTTAGAGGGAAATAACCAAAAATACCTTTTGTGAATTTTACTAACGGCAGCCATTAAATGCATCACTATCAAGTGGTTGAGGCCTGAACCTCCCACATAAAACATTTGACTGAAAAAGTGAAGAAAATCTATCAGATGGAGTAAATTACTTATGTACTTAGAATTCAGGGAGAGCTTTTCACACAGAGAAGGAGTCCCACGATTAACCTTTAAATGCAATAAGCATTCAGAAGTGGTCATATACATGTATGTGTAGGTTTTTTTGTCTCTTTATAGTGTCATTCATGTTTCATTTGTGACTAATTGTAATCAATATCTACTGCAAATATCCATTTTTTTTCTCATATATGCCATATGGGGATGTTTGATTAGATATATTTATGTATGTAAAATGTCTTTTATATTTGTATGAGCAAAATTAACTTAAAAAAAAGCTACAGAGCTTCATAGTTTCTATTATTAAAGAGAATAATAATAGAATCCATAATTCCTTCACAGCATAATGTAATGCAAGAAGCCTGAGAGGCAAACTGGTACACCAGTACATACTTTTGGCCTTTATCAGGGTTCGTACACATTTCAAGGTCAAATTCAAGCACTTTTAAGGGTCATTTTCAAATTTTTCCAGCACCTTATCACTTGAGTAAAACACATATCTATAGCAATACATATACGCATGATTATTTTTTCACTTTTTATCACAATAATGTACATTATGCTATAAACATCTAAAATTGTTTCATAATAGCAACACGTTGAGAAATTAAAAGAGAACACAAAGTTTTGTATAACAAAAAAAAACAAAAAAAGGGAAACCACCTGACATTCTTCAGACAGTCACACTGAGACGAAGAGTAAGATAAAAATGTACCTGGAGTCGACCTGAGAACACCTGGTAATTTTCTTTTTTGGCATAAAGTTTTATTTTTCAAAACGTATCACCTCTCTCTAAGTAGTTTTGGCTTACCGTCTAACCTGGCAGAGTTCATATTAAAAATAAATAAATAAATGAATCACATCATAGAGTTATAGTTGCAAAAAATATTGAGTCTGCATTGGTTTAGTCT
The DNA here is from genome assembly GCA_037367295.1 of Apogon hyalosoma. Taxonomy (NCBI): domain Eukaryota; kingdom Metazoa; phylum Chordata; class Actinopteri; order Kurtiformes; family Apogonidae; genus Apogon; species Apogon hyalosoma. Next base: position 28,303,596 of record JAPQRP010000010.1, read on the forward strand.
CAAATGGTTCGTATTATAATTGGTTTCTTTTTCCTTTTGTCAACACTGAATGCCCGTGTTCTCAGTGTAATTTCTTTTACATTATATTTGTTGTCTTTTCCAGAATAAACTGCTTTTATTATCATTACCTCCTGTGTGTTCTTGGTTAAGTTGCAAATGAGGACTTTTCTTAAACACTCCAAGATTACATAAAGGTTATAATAATCTAACAGGGAAAAAACACACAAAAACTTGCATGATAATCCAATTAAGGTGTGACTCCCATCTTCTACAAGGTAAAATGGCCTTTTTGGTCAAAGAAAGTCTGGTACAAGAGTGATATAATTAATTCAGTTTTCTTTCTCATGTCAAGGTATGTTGGTTTAAATCTACAACAGATAATACACCGACTATGGATGAGTAACATACAATCCCATTTCAACAAATCCAAACTATGTCTAATCTTGAAGCCAATACCTCCCATGACTCTACTCTAGAGTTGCAGACAAAAAGAAGCTTAAAGCAGGAAAAGGAGTTTGGTTTAGTTTAGTTTGGTGAACCATCAGACTGAATGACTATGATGGTACCAAACCTTAGAGCAAAGACTCTGATTCCTTCTTCCACTGATACATGGACAGTTTTACCTTTGGGTTCAAATACATCTTCAGTTCAAGTTCATCACAAACACCTTTAAATCCTAAATGTTACACGTACAGCTTTAAATGGAAAGAGGTGAACAATAAAGCACCTGAAACCATTTGAAACTAACGTGGAAATAAAAAGAATGTTGTGTATAAGTGAATACACTGACATCCTGCATTAATCACAAGTACTGTACAAACCAGTACAGACTCTTTTTAGTTTTTACTAAAAAAAAAAACAATCTGTGGTTCACAGACTGGTATTCTGAAGTAACTGCCAAAATAAAGGAAACAGAGAAGGGTAAAAAGTCAAAATGTAGGAGCAAAGAGAGTACAATTTAGTCCAGGTCCAGAGCCCAGAGTCACCAAACCTGTTATTTAAGCGAATCCCAAAGGTCAGACACTGCAGCAAATGGACACAGTTTCTTATTCAGAGTTTAACCGGAATGAATAAAAGGAGACACAAACACTAAGAATCAGTGGCTGATTTTCTTAGTTCATAATACATGCACCACATACAATATCTTCACATCAAATGTAATGTGATCTAACCTATGCAAACAGAACAAGTGGTGCCAGGCACAACAAACCCCGTAGCTTATTTTGGTATCGATCAACTCTTTCATCCATATTCAATATTTGTTAAATATAAAAATTCTATATGTGCCAAGTTTGAAATAACGTCGATTTTATTTCAGTTTTTTATAGACATTTGAAATTTCACCCATTATAAGTAAATGGGGGAAGAAAAAGATTTAAAAATGTGACGAAAAATTTCAAAAACAAGCTATTACTTAAATATTTTGCAGTGGTGGCTAAAATTAATCTCTACACTGCTGCAATATTTTAAGTAAATTGAGTTAAAATTGACAATTTTATAGTGATTTGAAATTTTGCCCATTATAAGTAAATGGGAGAAAAACACTTTTATTTTTTAAATTCATTAAAAATGTGAACTTTGACCTACTTTTCCCAAAATCTAATCACATCTATTCTGGGTCACTGGCAATCTATAAATCCAATTTGGTATGAATTCAACCAATAGTTTTGCTGCTAAAGTGTTAAAACAAACCGAACCAAAAACAACACCCCTTGCCTCCCTTTTTTTTTTTTTTGGAGGGGGGGGGGTTTTTAGTAATAATAGTCATTAGTAATGATGACACATCCACAATGTTTGGACTGGTACCAGTACTGATGGTTTTTGGGACCATGTGGCTGATGCTGAGGTTTTTCAGTTGTTTGCTACAATTCGCTTCAGTCCAGTTGGAGGAGAATTCCCTTCTTATTTTGTCTGGTTTGGCTGAAGTTCATTCAGTCATCTTCCATAATACAGAACATACAGACCATCAGTGAGGTTGATTTTAAGTCAATCAACTGAATTCTGTTGAGACTGAACAGGCTTAGGCAGAAGCTAAATGCTTATAAGTGCCTCGCCTACAATCAAATCAAAATCAGTTTCAGGCTACCATTCAATACATCAAAAATCATTCTTGCTTGTAATCCTTCAAAAATGTCTTTACAAACCAATGTTTTGAAAACCATTAACCTTCTTATTTTGTTGTTAATCACTACCTGCATTGATGACCTTGGCTTGAATGAACTGTCGCCTACTGGAGATTCATGTAACAGACTTAACTACTTGGCGGTTTTTGAAGCAGACTGAACACCAGTGAATGTGGTGCAGCTGCAGACACATCCTTCAGTTCAACGGCAGATAAACATCAGCCACTGCAGCTGCATTGGGCGTCGTCTTATTTGCCGATAAGCTGATGGTAGTAAAACAGGCAAATATCCACAGATACCATCAGTGGCGTACCTCTAGTCATAACTACGCAATAATGAAAATGATCTTGTTCTGATAAGGAGAACACAGTCATGGTAGCAGTAGTGCTATGGTTTTAATAGTGTGTTGCATTTTGTAAGAGATAAGCACTAACACAATCTGCACTTTTCATTAATCACATAATTATTTGGTCTATAAAACATCAGAAAATTATGAAATATCTTGTTTGATTATTAGCTGAAGAAAAGAAACCAGAAAATACACAGCCTGGTCTAAAAAAAAAAAAAAAAAAGACAATAGTCCGCCTCTGGATTTAACTCAGCAAACAGCCTACTGCAGATCCTTCGATTGGATAATTACTGCAGTGAATAATATGTTTCAGTCCTTTAACCCTTGAACTGATGCAGTGAGGAGCTTCTCATGTCTTAAATAACCATCAGTTTGATAGAAAACATAAAGACTGGTCTGTGTTTCAATGGCTAAAGTCATGTGGTCTGGTCAGTCCAGACCAGTGTTGGATAAAGTGCTGGAAAGTCACACTTGAGTAGAAGTACAGGTACCCGACCAAAAAATGAGTGTGGTAGAAGTTCAAGTCACCAACTGAAATGCTACTCAAGTTAGTCTTTAGGTATTTACTGTACTTAAGTATATCAAGTATTCAGTTGGTCCGGTCTCGGTTCACAATGTTACATGTCCATAAAATTTTGGAAATAAATCTTATGATATTGCAAAAGATTAACAAAACAATGTCACGGTGAATGCCAGCTGTTATCAACACTAAAGGTGATTCGATGAAATAACAGAATGTGGGACTTTTTTTGGCCAGACTGTGTATTAACATTTAAGAAGATGGAACCTGATCATTTTGACCATCTTTCTTAGAAAAAAAAAAAACTAAAAACATTTATCAAAATAGCGGATTAATTAAGTAATCTGTACGTAATAAATGAATCCTTGCAGCTCTAATGCTACGTTAAATGTGGCAATTTTAACAAGATTTCACAGACAAAACAACGTGTTGTGCACTTTTAATCCCCCTCGGCCAAATGTAGTGTAAAATTCTGTTGAAAGTTACTGACCTGTGATTTACATTAGTGTAAATTTTGTGCAGAAATCACTATGCATTCTTCAGATAATGCGATTACGTAGACGAAAGAACATGTCACCATTTGACCTTGAAAAAGAAGGTCAAGGTGACCTATTTTCAAAATATTTCTGCTCTATGCCAAGATGCATCCACAGTATAAATTTGATGCAGATATCTCAATGCATTCTTCATACATTGTTGAATGGACAGACAGACGGACAAAACAATTCAAATACCCTTTCTGCCCGAAGTTGGGCCAAGGGGTAAAAAGTCGCACTAGAGGTCAAATTGAAAAGCTACTATCAACATGCATTAAAAACAAAAACATCTTCCTTAGGTGTGAAGTAACAATACAACTGAATGAAAAACTTGGCCCAGGCCTATGAGCTGCTGTATCTGACCTCCAGACACATATTTCTTAAGACAACGTGCTTCTTTGATCAGAACCAGATGTCCACTCATCCTGTCGTTTCCTCTATCATTTCAGCAGATGCGCTGCACGAACGTTGTTGTCATTTTCAGAACAATGGATCTTTTCAGCAGACAAAATGAGAAATTCAAGGTGTCAGAGCTCTGCATTAAATCTCTTTTTATTGCTCGCGGCAGTACAGGTGTAGACGATTTATTGCAGGTCTAGTGTTCACGGCTCCATTAACCTGTCAAGAAATTAATTCAGTAACTTTACAAACACTACGCTCCTACATACTTTCAATTTTAGCTCTGCAGGTGTCACCCACTATTGAAATCTCTTTCCTTTTGGCAGTTACTCACAGATGTTTTTCAATGAAAGCCTGTTGGAAATTCGTGACTCTATTCTACCTCAAGTTGCAGAAAAAGAGATATCACTTGGCCGTTAGAGGACTGAATCAAAGGGGTTAAAAAAGCAGAAGGTGTCAGCAGGTGGAGAAGCTCTGAAGAGTAGGGAGTTAAGAGGAAAAGGGGGAGGCTAGTGGGAGGCTGAGTGGGTCACTTACGGTCTCGTCGGTACAGATGGAGTGGACTTGGGTGCCGAACATCACAGAGGTGAAGATGAGGAAGAGGAGGCCCTCAAAGCACAGGAGAATGAGGAGGATGACTGTTGCTGGAGGAGAGAAGGAACTGCACTCTGGGGGGTGGAGGGATACGTGAAAGGGCACAGAAGAGGATCAGGACTACGAGGAAATGTGAGCTGCACAGTCAAATCTGAAACTACCGCACTACGGCCGTGACTCATCCACAGCGACGAGGAGGCAAAGATTTAATGATTTCAACTTCTATTAAAGCTTCAAGGTAATGCTGGGTAATTAGTATGTCGGTGCTGACGTTCACACTCATTTAGTGACTAAAGTTATTCAGCAGCTGTACAGACAAACAAAAGGCCTGTGCAATAAAACAATAATGGGATTTAATCTTACACACTGAAACATAATTTTTATGACTGATCATTTTCCTGAGCTGTTTCCTTTACATCACTAATCATTCTATTCTATCACTGTAGCGATTTGTTTGTCTTTAGAGATATTTTGTTAACGCTGTCAAATAAAACACTTGTTCCAGTCTTTTTCTCAGTATACAGTGCTGTGTAAAAGTATCTATCATTGTTGTTTGTGCAGGGTTGAAATGAACATACATATTTATTTCTGATTTTCTTTTCTTCATATACAGCATGAAAATACAGGAAATATGTACACAGCCTTAACAGACACACAAAAACTGAACTAAATGTGTTGTAAAGGTTAAAGTCACTATTTACAGGGTTCCTGCGGGGTCTTAAAAGTCTTGAATTTACAAATCTGCATTTAATGTCTTAAAAAAAGTCTTTAAAAAGTATTCAATTCAATATGGTAGGTCTTAAGTTATGTTGCCATAAACTTGTTTGCTGTATTGTGTTTAAATGTGTCTGTGAAATGTCCAAGAAAGCAATGTTAGTCGACTCAGTTCCACCTGTTCCAACTTGACAATTCATTTATTTACATTGAAATTAGGAACCAATTATCGCTAGCTTTGCAGCCCCCGGTGACAAATGAAATCGGAACAGTGGGAATCAAGATGTTGGAGTAAATAAATAGGCTACATTTTCCTAAATTCTAGGTGTCAAGAATTTTTTGCAAGTATGGCCTTGAAATAGGCTGTGACATGGGCATTAAATTCTGTACTACATAGTCTTAAAAACCCTTAAATTTAACTTGTAGAAACCTGTAGGAACCCTGTATTTAGTGTGACCTCTGACCCCATGACAAGAAGCACAAACAGCCAGAAACATCTGACATGTTGAATGAAATCTGGTATATAACATCAGAAAGTAAAGGCAATAAATCTCATATTGTCTGAACAAAAGGGTTAAAGACATGTTAAGTGCAAATGGAGGTCACACTAAATAGGACCACTTTGGTTTATAGAAGCAGTTTTTGCCATGAATCTTTTGTTTTTCCTGCTGTACATAGTTCACATACATCAGATTGAATCTTAATACAGAGACAAATGCATGTGTGGCCATAGGAACGTAACTAAACCAACAAACAGAATGTTGGACTAGGACTTTTGCACAGGACTGCGTATGAATGACAACACAACACTTCTCATATCTCTCATATCCAGACCTATTTCTACACTGCATTAGTCAAGCAGTCAAAGATCGGACACCCTCCACTATTGCTCTGGAATATGGGTAAAAGTCATCAGGGTTGTTTGTCTAGCTCATGGGCAGCCCTGCACGCAAGTACTATAACTGTGTGTTTGCAAAACATTGTCATGAGGGAAGTCATTGTGGTTGTTTTGGATGAGCACGAGGCAGCCGACCTGGTATTAAAATGACTACATCCCTACAGAAAACAACAGCACATAAAAGACACTTTTCAGTGTGTATTTGCAGCTCAGAAGTTTTCATTCTGTCATGTAACAATGGGGACTTTCAAAGTGTAAATGCACCGATGGCAGAAGAAAAAGGAATGACAATCCTGGTAACACTATATGACTGAAATGTTTACACTTATTCCCAGAGTATTTCCAGTGACACAGATTATGTTACACCTCTAAATTGCTGAAATGTTTGGCGTCAACAGCAAATAAGCATCTGGTTAGAGACGAACTACAAAAACAACCTTTAAATAGTGCTGGGCAAAAAATCATATCACGATAATTTTTTTTCATATCCGACAATATCGACATGTATCACGATATAAATCAAATCACTATTTTTGTCAGGCTTAAATTTTCTGTTACTTATAAGTTAGTTGTGAAGACATCAGAAGGTTATTTTTTTATTTAAACATGATTTATTTTCTGTCAGGGGTTGAACATGACAAATGTGGTGAAGAACATTATCCAACTGTGTCAGATAAATAAAACAGGTACTTGTATTTAAAACTGAACTAAAAGTTTGACCAGCAGGTAAAAGCTTTCAACCTTTAAAAGAGAACACAAAAAAAAAAAAAAAAAAAAAACATCTTCACAAAACAATACTGAGGTATATACATCGGGTGCGTTCCTTAACTGCTGTAACTGGCATAAAACCAAAAGTGAAACTTAAGGAAAGGTGACCGTTTGCGATCTTCACAGTGTCGTTGTTTAGGTTTCACAAAGACAACGTGAAACTATTGGATCGTCTCACAGAGGAAGAGTTTATTTGGCTTACATGATAAACAGGCACACGGACAGCCTCTCGGCATCTGAATAACAATGTCTTATTCTAACATCTGCTCTTTATGGTGTCTTCAGAATTCTTTACACAAATATGTTTACGTATTTGGTGGATAAGCCCAGAATTAAGACAGACATACTGATGCCCCGAGCTCCAACGGTCTTGACGAAGTACACTATGTTAGAATTCACAGCTTAGTTACATGTATTCACTCAGTACACCGCCGTATTGTATTGAAGGCCCTGAATCGAAATGGTTCCCACCCTCCTTTTTAGTAACCCGTTCACCCAAATTCTCGGTCAAATTTTCTCCTGAGGGAACACTCATTATCTCCCGTTGTAGCCCAAACATTAGCGCGTGTACTGTGGCTGCTCTTACGCCTGTGCTGTGTGTGTCAACCTAACTTGATGTGGCTCTAGTGTGATTGGTTCAGTGCGGCGCTGCTTAATTATGATTGACTGTTCTTATGTCTGTCAAAACGTGGAAGAATTAATTATAATGAAATTGTATCGAGCATGTATCATATCTCTATAGAGGAAAAGTTATTTCACAATATTTATTGTTATCGTTTTATCGCCCAGCCCTACCTTTAAATATGAAAGAAGACATTAATTAACCTTCATTGTGATCATTATTCTTCAACATGTCACCTAGTCCAACTTTGAGCTGTAAATGAAGTTTTCAAAAAGGAAAAGTGAGTCAAACCAGGGTCTCAAGAGTTCATGAAAAATGAAGTTTTCATATGGCATCAGTGCAACCATACCTCAGCCTGTACAACCGGTCAGCCATTGAGTTAAAGTGTAAGAATTCTAAATTATACAGTAGCTGCAGAAACACTGGATAACAGTACTTTATAAAATCAAGTCCATTCACACTCTAGGGTCTGATTCCAAGTCCGCCCTCGGTCCTAACCTAGTTTTGGAGTGTCCTCAACCGGGTAGTGGCCCTTCAGGACAGAGCGACGAGTGGTAGGAGTTGAAACTTTAACCTCGGAAATGGGACACAACTCGGTGGAACGTTAACATTACAGTCCTAGACATTTGATCTGAAAGCCTGGTGTTTGCTACCGTTGGCTATTACACTGACACAGATCTGTCCATGTTCATAGGACGGAACAAAACAGATCAATCTATTGACAACAGCCAGGAGCATGTTTGCATGTCTACTGTTTCAATGTCATCCCGCATACAAACATTTCTGTGCTATGCTCTATGTTTGATGAGAGGGGAAGTGGTGAAACTTTGCTGCTGGAATGTTTTTCAAGCCTCGTAACGTGGAAATGACATTAATGTGACTCACAAATCACTGACAAAGAGGGGGTGACTGGAAATGGGCCTGTACATAGATGTCTATTTAATAAAACTTAACATAGTAACATTAGTAGTTTTTTTCATATTACTAGACCCTGGGTGACGACTCACTAATGTAGCTCACATGCTAACTGAGTGAATCAGTTTACACCAACCACATGCTACTCATCACTGTTGATTCTTAGCGTGATTCCAAACCTAAGTAAAAGGGAAGAGAAGCGCCACTGGAGTCCAGACGGAAGGTAAAGCTTGTAAAATGTCATCCGTGATAGTATTACTATAAATATTGTATTTCTGATGGAGCGGAGCTGCAGGCTTCGTGCATTCAGCGATCAATGAAGAGTAAATATAGATATTTCACCCACTGAGTATCGAAGCAAAAGGAGTCCATCTATTCATTTCATTTCTCTTCACATTGATCTTTAGATGGGATTATAAGTGCACAATTTGGTAAACAAAAAAATCATACTGTAATTACTGTAGCCGTTATTTTGATTTGCGATTGTACCTCAAACAAAAACTTAAGTTAAAATCTCGAGCTTTTCATGTTTTATACAGTAGCTCTCTGTTCTCAGTGTAACTAAATCTGCTATCCCCAAACACACACTGAGCCTTTTGTGATCATCGATGTGCTCAACATGCAATACACATGACTGCAGCTGTAGTTTATTTGCAATCTGTGCATTAGACTGTATTGCTTCATGTTACCAATATTAACGTGCATCACAATAAAAGGACTTAAAACTAGAACATAATCTAACTCCAGTTCAGAGATGAAAAGCATGTTTTTTTGTTCAATGAAAGGGATTGAAGAAGGTAAAAAATCTACTCACTTGTCCAATCATCTTCAAAGCAGTAGAGGAAATGGAAGACCACCATGATTAGAGCGTGGAGAGAGATGAGTGCAATGTACATCTGAATTAAGAGAAAATATACACAAATTACAACATGAACTTTGTCTCAAACATCAAAACAGTGATGTCTGTAAAGCAAAGCATGATTCTCAAAGCATGATTCATTCATACATCCATCCCAATTACTCCTGCATCTTTAGTAAATGTCTTGGTTTGGTACTGGTCTGTATTCTTAACCTTTAGATACATAAATGAGTCAAAAAAAGACCTGCTGAGGTTGTTTTTGTGCAATATCTATGTAATGAAAAGTTAGTATTAATTCATATTCCAGGTATTCCTCAAAAACATGTTCTTGATATCATGCCATTCAAATTTTTAAGTTACCATTTGATAGATTTATGAAATTGTAGTTTTTGCTTCAATAAGTGGGTCACAAATTTCATCTGAACCTTTCAACAGCAAAACCAAAGGATTCACTCACTGACAAAATGGATGTTGACGTTGTTTTATTGCTGTTATATACTATATATTATCAATAAGTTGCTTTCCAAATTTTCTAAATATGTATATATAAACAGTTAGAATTGGTAAAAATGTTGAAAAAAAAAATTCAAACATGAAATCATTCTTTTGTGGACTAAAATATAATGCAAATGATTATTTTTAATATGACAAAATGACAAGAGTGGCATGAAAACACATTGTTTAGGTTATTTATTATAGTATCTTTTTACTTTTGTAACACACTCTCTGTACCTTTAATAGGTTTTATGCTATGTATCTTAATATATAATTTTATTTATTATTTATTTTTAAATTATAATTATTTTTATTTTATTTATTTATTTATTTTCATTTTCATCAGTGCTTGTGTTTTAATTTGTGACATTTGAAATGCCCTATGTGTTATTTTGTTTATCTGTTCATTTATATGTTTATAAAAAAAAAAACAAGTGTACTATTCCTATATCATAGATTGCACTGGTTTATAAGTTTGAAGAAAACTCAATAAAAAAAACAACATGTGAAAGAAAAAAACACGATTTATTAATGTCACTACGATGTAGCTTTTTACTTTTGTAACACATCCTCTGTACCTTGAAT
>JAPQRP010000010.1:28318579-28332389 GCA_037367295.1 Apogon hyalosoma
TTTTCTTTTCTGTTTGTTTTAATCACATGATACACACAGGAGTTAGTACTTGATTGCATAACCATTGTTTTTGATGACTTTTGGTGGTCTAGTAATTTTTTCTGTGACTGTATTTGAGATACACAACTCATATCAAATGTAGCAAAAATAAGTCTGTTGTACTACAAAAAGCCCCAAAATTAAACTGCTGTTATACAACTTGGTTCAAGAGAGGAGATGATTTTTTTTTTAAAGTTCAGGCATCGTTCAATTACCTGGAGTCATAAATAAAGAATAAACACAGGATTATCTGTCCAGACATGAGAAAGAGGACGGAGAAGCTTTAAAGACTTGGGGTCAAACCCTTTCGGAGTCTGTGGGCGACATCATCCATAAAAATGTCCTAATTTTTACTCTGTGAGCTCTTGAGTTTTGCCTGAGTTTGAGTCTTTGCTAACTTGTTTGCACTACACAATAAACCACAGTTGACTTGCAACCTGCCCCGAGACAGGTAAGGCTCGCCGGGGTAAAGTTAACAAACAGGAGCTGCTTAGTGAAACTCAACTTTCTTGTTCTTCAGCAAGCTTTCAGTCCATGTGAAGAAGCAAATCAGCATTGTCACATACTTAACCAAAATAAAAGCAACTGAAAAGGTGAAACATCAAATGAACTGAACCATACTTCTTCAATTTCAGTGAATATTCAATAAATGTAAACAGACAATAACTGATGAGTGCAGGTAGGACAAAGTATCACCTATATGGTCTACAACTGAAGATTATACATTTACATTTACTAAAGTACTGTCCCTAATTTGGACTCAACCACCTCTAACTATGGTGATGTTGAAAGTTTGTGACAAAATGAAGGATTATGGGTAAAGACAATTTCTGATTCTTATGTATTCCTTTGTAGCATACTCTTTTAGCAACACCCCCAATGGGAAACAGGCCAATACACAGCAGAAGTTTATTTCAGTATAATCTACACCTCATTAACCACCACTGTAAAAACGGAGGCAGAGGTTAACAGGACTATAAACGTATAAATGTTTGGCTCAATTAATCAACACTGTATAAAGTTCTTGAATTGTTCTGTATGTCATTGACACCTTTGGAAAGATACCCAGATATTTAACCTGCAGTTGTAGAAAGTCTGCATTTGATATTAACCCATAAAGACCCAAACAACCACCACTGACCAAAAGCATTTACTGAACTAAAATGATTAATAACTGCTGATCCACTAATCCTATCAATTTATGTAAATAATTGGTGTAAATTCATGGTCATCAGATATGACCCATTTGAATGTTCAGAGGTTCTGCAGTGAATATGGAAACACCGTCATCTTCTACAACATTGATTCACCCATAAAACCCATGGAGTTGGATCAATGACAGTGGATGGACACACTGGGTTTATGTTCAGTTAATGAGAGATTCTGTACAAAAGGTCACTTTAGCTTCAGTTTTCTCTGTTTTAATACTAATAACCTTTGAATTTACTTTGAATTTTAGCCTAAATTAAATATAGGAAATTGAATATAGGAAAACACATGATTTACAGTGAAACATACAAAATATAGGCTAGAGGATAATATTCTAATACATCGTAATATATCACTTAAGAAATATTAAAGAGAAAAATTCACTTGGGAATTGCCACAAAACTAGCAGTGGGTCTTTGTGGGTTAAGGTGTATTCCTTCTGTTGTATATGAGACTGACTGATAGACTCTAAAAACCCTGGAAAATGTACTGTCACAATGCTGAAAAACTGGTTGAGCTTAATCAATCATCACTACATGAAGCTCTTCAACTGTTTTACTTTCTTTAAGAGGTTCAGACAGATAACCAAAGTTTTTAGCTGTAACATCAATGTGTACATGAAATCATCACACAACTACAATTCACAAGATCTGTGTCGAACAGAGTTGTTAACATATTACCAATAAACCAATTTATTTTACTTATTTCTCTAAGCTCTCACAGTCACAAAACTCATGAGAAGGACTATTATGTCGTCATATTATGCTCTAGTGTTTCTAGTCTAGTTGCCATCTGGACTAGGGTTGGACAATCACATGACACTGCGCAATGGTGGGAAAATATGCACTGGCAAATATTTGTTAATACAGTTTCCAACGGAAGGAACTAACACTCAGTGTCTGCGTTTGTCTTTTATTTTGTGACTCAGCTGTTGACTCCTGTGAGACAGATGTTTCTGCCTGTACAGTAGTTTCAAATTAAGAGGAAATTATCGAATGTGATGGCGTAAAGTATGATAATTTTAAACTACTTCTGCACTGATATAAAGAACAATTACACATTGCTCTGAGAATGTATGTTTAACTTGTGGTTCTGAGAGTTTCTATAAATCTCTCTCTCTCCGCCTACCAGAGGCCCAGTTTTCTCTTCCATAAAAGAACTTTTTCCTCCTTCCTGTGCTCTGCGTTAGCTCTTGGAAGTTTTGTTGGGTCTCCTCTCCATATATGTCTTACTACAGGCCTTCACCTGAGTGTGCGAAACGCCTAGAGATAATCATATGTCATGACTGGTGGTATGTAACTAAAACTGAACTGAATTACTGTGATTTAAAAGTGGAAGATTCTGGCCACATCACCCAATCCTGCTGTTTCAAAGTGGATCAAATGAGGTCAACTGTAAATATCTATCACCAGGATCAAAATGCACATGAATGCATCAGTAGAATACGTATACTTAGACCATTTCACAGCTCAATAACTTTTACTCTTCACACTGACCATACTTCTACTTGAGTATGAGAGCAGAACCTTTAATTGGAATGCAGCATCTTCAGAGTATGGTTTGAGTACTTTGACTTTAACCAAAGTACCTAAATACTTCCTCCACCACTGTGCTCTTGTCAGAGGTCAAACAATCCTGATTCAGCTCAAATTACCTGAAGCAGACTGAGACCTGGGACTGGATGGACCTGAAAGATGGTAAACCGTGACCTAGAGTCCTCATTGGCCATTGCACCTACATAAATAACAGCAAATTCTAACCCTTTGTGGTCAAAAGTCCAACCAGGTCACATATTACTGTGGTCTGTTGAGAAATATGACATAATAGCTACAGATGTTGGTGTTGTGTTTTTACTGATGGGTGAAACCACTTCCATTTCACTGAGAACTAAGTAAGGCAGAAGTGCTATATTTCTAGCTGTGTAAGTGAATTATATGAGTTGGAAGACGTTTTTTAACAGCCTGTGAGACGTTTTAAAGGCCTAACCTACACGATACCTGACACATTTACCGTAATGTTAGCTTAGCCGTTCAGCTAGCTTACGTGGAAAAAGTGATGCATTTACTGACCTCTGTGAATAACCTGTTCAATGTCCTGCACTCCGGCTGTAACGCCACACAAACCGGCCAACGTCCGCGATTCTTTACACTACATTTACCCTTATCATATCCCGCTGAATCTCACCTGAAAAATAAGCATCCTTCGCTCGCTTTCGCCGCTGCCTCGTCGCCCCCCTCCGCTGCTCCCCCCGCCCCCTTCACCAACAATGTGACGACATGACGCACGGAGCCCATCAGCCAATAGGATCATGGGAAAGGTCTCCAGCCTTTTCACGCCCAGACGAACCTCTTCATATTTCCATATTTCTCTAGAAAACTGCGACATGTTTTACCAGAAACACATCCAAACAGATGGTTTTCACCAGGTTTGAATTCATATGCAACAGTTTACACTTTAAGATAAGACAAGATTATTAGATTTGCATTTATTAGGTTTCATTTCTCACATGCAGTATTTATACATAGTACTATGCACAGTGAAATGCATTTTTATACCTGCCACCAGTAGTAAAAGCTGTATGAATAAGGTGCATGGTAAAGTGATAGGTTGCATCAGAAATAAAAATACAGATGCTGACATTGATAAATTGTCAGCTCACACCAATTTATACATTTTATAAGTAAGAATTTGGTTGATAGCTAATGGAGATAGACTTTTGTTTCTTTGTGTGTGTTTGTTGTTTTTCTAGCAAAGAATTCTTCAGAATAAAAAAATAATCACAATATATAAATCACTTTACTGTCATTACACTCAAAGTAGGGTGCTCAGACCAATACATTTTGCTAATCTGCAGCATAATAACGTGAACACAGTTTATTACAGTGAAGTATAAAGAAGACAAGGTGCAAGTAAAAAAAAAAAAAAAAAGATGTATTTTCAAAGAGCATATTGTACTGTAGATATAATATTGCATTGAAAGTGATATTACAAACACAACAAAGTATTTGTTATGTAATTCTTACACTAGTATTTTTATCTATTATTACATATGCCACTATTGTTTACTTGAATTTTTTACAATAATCTGTATTTATAGAGCAGTTTTGAAACTGAAAATTGATTAAATAAATACTTGTATAGATATAAATTAAATATATATACTATTTAGTTTAAACTCGGTAGGTTGGATTTTTATCCAGATCTGTTAATCATGCAGGTATTATCAGACATATATATTCACACTAAAGAACGGCATATATAAAATAATGACAATGAGCTATAAGAATATTCATAAATTTCTGGATTTATTGAAAAAAATACATAAAAGAAAGGAAAAACTGTGACAACACAGTGATGAATCCTCAATAAACCTTAAAGTTTCTTGTATGTAGTCTGTTATATCCCCGAACGCAGTTTCGGGGATGTTATGCTTTTGGTCTGACCGCAACCACCAGATATCCTTCATGTTAATGTGATAACTAGAAAAATATTGGGTTTAGAAATTCCAAATTTTCCATAACAATGAATATCATGGAGAGGAAGAACTGATTCGATTTTGGACGATTTACCATTTCTAGATTGGCCACAAGGGGCCGCTCAAAAGTTTAAAATCACTAAACACTCTTGTTCATATCTCTGGAACTGTTTGTCTGATTGACTTCAAATCAAGTGCAAATGAAAGGTCATGACCTGGGGACACCTCATGTTATGACATCATAGCTGTCTGGTCAAGAATTTTGTCACTAGGTGGAGTTTCATGACTGAAAATTCACCGTTTTAGCCATATCTTTGGAACTATTTGTCCGATTCATCTTAAACTAAGTACAAATGAAAGGTAATCATCTCAGCATGTGTTATGTGATGATGTTATACCTGTGTGGTTCCAATTCTGCCACCAGGTGGAGCTTCCTTACTGAAAAATCACAGTGTTCGCCATATCTTTGAAACTATTTGTCCGAATGAGCTCAAATCAAGTGGAAATGAAAGGTAATGATCTCAGCATGGGTTATATCATGATGCTATGCCTGTATGGTTCCAAATTTTGCCACTAGGTGGAGTTTCATGACTAAAAAAATCATCGTTTGTGCCATCCTTTGTGTTAACGTGGCAACTTGAAAGATATTCAGTTTAGAAATTCCATGTTTTCCATATCAATCAGTATCATGGCGAGGAAGAACTGATTCGATTTTGGACGATTTACCATTCCTAGATTGGCCACAAGGGGCCGCTCAAAAGTTTAAAATCACTAAACAGTGTCCGGTACAATAGAGAGGACAGAGGTTATTATTTTTCCATTTGTAGACCTTCAAGCAGCTCTTTTTACATACAAAGGTGAGTTGAAGGCTGAGTTGAAAAATTGTAAAATTTGTGATAGATGAAGAACAGATGTGTCGGCATGTCACGTCAGGAAGATAAAACTTCAGCCCAAAATGAGTTCACATGTACAGATATAAATACATGACACTGTTTGACACAGTAGGTTTAACTGATTTACTTCTGCTGTTTGTTTTGTTTTGTTTACACTGATTATGTCATATTTTATTTAGTTTTGTTTTAACCCATAAAGACCCAAACATCCATCATCTACTGATCTAAACTGTTCAATACCTGTTGATCCACTAATCCTATCAATACATGTAAATAACTGGTGTAAAGTACAGTTATTCATCTTTTCATGGTCATCAGATATGACCCATTTGGACGTTCAGAGGCTTTGTAGTTACCGTGGAAACACCATCATCTTCAACAACACTGATTCACCAGTAAAACCCATGGGGTTGGATCGGTGACAGTGGATGGAAATGTATAGTTTATGTTCAGTTAATAATATATTTTACTGACAAAGTCACCTTTTCTGCAGTTTTCTATGTTGCTGATATAATAACCCTCAACTGTACTCTGAGTTTTTATGAACATCTTCATGATCAGTGAATTAAACACAGGAAAATATCTGATTTATACTGATAAAATACAGAGGATACTATTATAAATCAATGGTGATAAATCGCTTTAGAAAGGTTAGATATAGAGAAAACTTAATTTGGAAACTGACATAGAAGTAGCACTGGGTCTTTTTTTGGGTTGAAGACAGCTACTTTTCATCTACTGTTCACTAGAGGGCGCTACTGCACAGTTAACTGTAGAACTGTCTGCATTTGAAAACTTTTACATGGAGTTGTTTGTTAAATCAGCTGCATTTTTGCATATGTATAAATGCATTTTTAATCAGATTCAGGGGAAATTAATTTGTGTCTTAGCTCAAGAACAGAAACAGAAAGGAGAAAATGAAACCAAAAAACAAAAAAAGAAAAACAAAAATCAAAAAAGTGAATTATTTACAGAACTATCCATCTATGTTCAGTTTAGTCTCCAGTCTATTTTGGTGTCTAATGTGTTGTTGTACGATCTGATGCAGCAGAGTTGAAGGATCTATAGTAGCACCCAGTCCTGCATCTCAGGGAGGTGAGTCATCCACTGCAGATGCTTCTCTGGTTCGGCAGAATGAGGATGAAGGATGAGGATGAGGAGGAGGACGTACTGAAGCGTCCAAAATGTCCTCTTTAGCCTTGACTCTGGTATCATAGTTTAATCTCCTCCTGGTTGGATGAGTACAGTGCACTTGTCTCTTGTCTCAATGTACTCTTAATAAGTTTCCTTTGTTCAAGGTCCATCCACTCTATGACTCCAGTTTCATCAGCTTTCAGTCTGTTTTACAGTTCAATCAGTAGCTTGTAGAGGCTTGAATAGCTCCAGGGTATATCGCTGACCTCCTGACCTCTACAAGCCTGTATTCAACCTGAGATCCTCTTGGGAAGTGATTCCAGACTGTCCTTCACAAAAACATCAGAGACATGACTGAGCCTGTTCTGTATTTATGGAATAACCTGCCAGAGGGGATCAGGGAACTAACACACTGTTTTCTTTTAAGCGCCTTTAAAAAACAAATTATTGTACATAATTGCTTTTACTGTCAGCTTTATGGTTTCTCCTCCCACTGTGTTCTTAATTTTTTTTTTTTTAATTGTATGTCTTTTGTAAAGCTTTTTGTACCCTGCTTTCAAAAGTGCTACATAAATAAAGGCTGTATTTTTATTATTAATCTATATTGTTCTGTTTAGTTCAGTGACAGCAATCATTCAGCCAGATCTAAGAAGGCCGGCTCCAGCTTGTGGTGCCTAAGACCAGATTTAAAACCAGGGGGGACAGGGCTTTCTCTGTGGTCGGCCCCAGACTCTCCGCCCCCCCCCAGGTCCAAACAGCCCCGACGGTGGAGTGTTTTAAGTCTCGTCTTAAGACCCACTTTTATTCTCTGGCTTTTTAACTCCGTGTTAGTTGTGTGGGCATCTGTGTCTTATTTATTCATTTTTATTGATTTTATTACTTTTAATTGTTTGATTCTATTGTTTTATTTAGAGCATTGTTCTAGTTCTATGCATTTATTTATTGTTTTTAGTAGTTCTTGGAATTGTTTTATTGTTCTCATGATGTGCAGTGCTTTGGAAACGTTCTTGTTAATTAAATGCAGTATAAGTAAAGTGGATTGGATCGGATTGGAGAAGAATTAATATTTACAGAAATGACACGCAAGAACTAACAGCACTGAAAACTGAATCAACAAAATGATGACCTTTTGCCCCAAGCTCTACATTTGATCCTCTTACTCTTAATTATATGGATTAAATAGATCAAGACACCCATAAGGGGAAGGAAATTAGTGAAATAAATCATCCCGTTGGACAAATACACTCAATGCAATGACTATAAATGGAATTAAAGTGGTTCGAAGCAGTATCCATATTCCAAAGTCTCACCAGCAGGGGTCAGTCTGGTACCAGAACATACTTAGTTCTACCAAAATCACCAACAAATCAACCTCTGCATCCACAGACTGTATCACTCACTGAATTAAATATAAAGCTCATTGTTTACACACATCGTTATTATGGAATCATCAAGTTTTTTTCTTCAAACTAAAACACATCGACGCTTATTTTTTTAGTCACTCAAAATAACACCGCCTTAAAATCTTCACCTGCTGCATCAGCTGATAGTTTACATTATAGCTCTGTTAGCTTAGCTTTGTTACAGACTGAAAACAGCCATAGTAAAACCACTAATCATCTCTGTTTTCTGTACGGTTTGTGAAAGATTTGTTTGGAATGGAACAAACAAGGTCAAAACTGCTACAATTTAGTCTGAAGTGTGGATCAACAAACAACAACTTAGCAAAGAAAATAACATCCCATAATAACTTTATACCTTTATAAACCTCAGAATCAAACTCACCCATGTAGAAGTTTGATGTGATGTTTAATTATGTTGGTCATTTGTCCAGGACAACAGGTGGAAATTAGCTCCTCTGCTAAATCTGGTGCATGTATCTTGTTCTTTGTAACTAATACCAACACACACTGTCCTGTAACTAAACACATACACTACCAGTCAAAAGTTTGGACTCACCTTCTCATTTAAATGACATGAGATGGACCGCAGATGGCCAACAAGTGCTCTGCATCACTGGGAACTCCTTCAAGACTGTTGGAAAACATTTCAGGTGGCTACCTCATGAAATTCATCGAGAAAATGAGAAGAATGTGCAAAGCAGTAATAAAAGTAAAGCGTGTCTGTTTTGCAGAATCTAAAATATAAAACACGCTTTGGGTTATATCACACTTTTTTTAACTACATGATTCCATATCTGTTCATTCATAGTTTTGATGCCTTCAGTGAGAATCTACAATGGAAATAGTAATAAAAATAAAGAAAAAACAGGTGAGTCCAAACTTTTGACTGGTAGTGTAAATACTAAAAAAAATACTAAATACTAGAAGAAACTTTGGCATCTCAGCATCATACTCCATTATTTTCATTGAGAGCCAGTGGATACAATGCAATGTATGTATTTTAATCACTTTTTTCTTTGACTCTGAAAGTTTTTTCTTAACAGTTTCCATCCTAAATTCTGCATTTGCATCAGTTTTCCTCACTGTGTAACTCACTACTCCCTCTAGTTGTCACATAAATCCTCCAGTCCATTTCAGTTCATTTCAGAACATTTGCATCTTCAGCAGAACTTTATTACTCTTCACTCTAAACACTCTGATAATAACTTTAGGTATGTTTAAGTATAACAAGTGGTGCCAGGCACAACAAACCCTCGCACATATTTCACCTGTTCTAAGTAAATGAGAAGATTTTAAAAAATCATAAAAACTTTTAACTTTGACCTATCTTTCCCAAAATGCAATGACATCTGTTCTGGGTCACTGGCAATCTGTAAACCCAACATGGTATGAATTGAACCAATAGTATTGCTCCTAAAGTGTTAACTAAAAGAAACAAACAAGTGGCGCGCGCACAACAAACTCCACCCCTCACATGTATTGCAGCTTATTTTGGCATCGATCCAGCTGATGTCATTATGTCTATGCGTGTGCTGATGTCAGCATATATATAAACAGCATAGACAAATTTCGCCCATTATAAGTAAATGAGAAAAAAAAAGATTACAAAAATTCATTAAAAATGTGAACTTTGACCTACATTTCCCAAACTATAATGACATCTATTCTTAATCTATAAACCCAGTTTGGTATGAATTCAACCCATAGTTTTGCTGCTACAAACACTGGAAGTTTCACCCATTACAATTAAATGGGGAAAAAAAAGATTTAAAAAATTAATTAAAAAAATTTTAACTTTGACCTACTGTCCCCAAAATGTAATCAGATCTATTCTGGGTCACTGGCAATATATAAACCCAATTTGATATGAATTCAACTAGTAGTTTTTCTGCTAGAGTGTTAACAAACAAAGAAAACGAACCAAAAGCAATACCCCTGGCCTCACCTTTTGGGGTGTGTGTGTGTGTGTGTGTGTGTGGGAGGGGGGTGTAATAAAAGCCCAGTTTCATGTTTTAATGATAGAGTAGGTGGTTGAGTGGGAAATAACATGCACATTGTTTGGTTTTGTCAGTATTTAAACACTGTGGACGGTTTCTATGGTCGAGAAACAGTTGTTGGAATGTTTTCAGAAAACTCTAATGTCTATAAAAATAAATAAATACATTTTGTGTGAAGTACATGTAGTGCTGCTGTTAGATAAACATATGAAGAGCAGTTTTTCACCTTCATCCAAACAGCAGTGTATTTCCCAGAGGTGGGTAATCCCAGGTTCATCAAGTCAAAGTCCTGCCATGTATTGGTTCCAACCTGTTCACTGAACCAGCCCATTTTGATGAGCACAGCTCCTCATCCAGGTAGATGGGATCATTAGTAGAATCAACTGTGTTCAGCAAACAGTTTGGAACCAATAAATGGCAGGACTTTGACTTGATGAACCTGGGATTACCCACCTCTGATATTTCCCATATAAGGTAGGTCGTATAAATGCAATATTAACATCTGCAATATTTTTAACGTGTTCTTAGCTTTCAGAGAAAAAAAACATTATCACTCAGAGCTCTACAGCATCGCCTCCAGAGTGCACGTCAGTAGGGATATACTTTATCTCAAGCAGACTCATGCCATATATCTCTCCCACACACCTGAAACAGTCAGTGTTTTGTTCACAGTTTAATTCCCTATAGATGTGCATCGCTCCCTTGTTGCAACAAGTGAAAGAATAAAGAAAAGAAATGAGAAATAGCTTGGCTTTACAGTCCTCTGGAGACAAAGGAAGTTTCACATCATCTCTTCACAGCAACATTGGGTATTATGTAACTCTGCTGGAAATAAAGGAGCTACTTATCAATTGCACCACATTCATCATGTTAGTCATATTTAACCCAAGAAAACAGAGATTCACCTATCTTGTCATCTATAGTAAGTATAAGCCCAGATGCTCTCAGCCTTTCTCTTAGATAAGATGACTTTACTCGACCTTTCTTAATCCAACCAGCCTTTCAGCAGGAAATGAAGTAGCTCAGTGACTCAGAAATAACCCGCCTTATAGTGGTCAGTCACCGAAAGCCTGCTTTGGTATTTACTTTTCCTTTGAGAATTAAGAGCAGACCCTGGATTCAACCAAGAGCTTCTACATTAATAAGTTTCTGATTGAGAAACATTAGGAAGACTTTGCAGAGTCTTTCAAGAGCAATTTGTTTCATCTACACTGATTTCTTGCTAATAGCCTCTCCTATTGGGGCTGCCTAACAACCATGCAATGCAATCACGAAAAGATATTGTTTCTGTTAAATGCTCTACTGTGGACTAAAAGCTGTTTCAGAAGTTTCCACTCTCCCAGTGAAAACTGCACTTCTTGCAGAGTTAAAATTTGGCACGTGGAGCTTTATGATAAACTATCAAAACAACTGGGATTTCATGCATACATTGGTCCTTACTTATTCCATATGTGGTTCTATGCTGCATCAATAGCTGGGTTTCTGTTACCCTCAGAAATGTACAAAATGTAAATTGCGCAATAGAAAACTGGTAATGGAGACACCAAAATGTCACCAAAACTGTAACACCGTGGAGGTTTGGATCAAACTCAATTCGTCCATCTTCCTTAAAGGAGCGTCTAACAAAAACTACACAGTATTTGACAAGAATAACAACATGTCTTGAAATGGGACTTTACTAGAATCACACATCAGAAGCCAAACACTCCTCAATGGAAACACCTACAAGTAGTAATTGTACTTTGTCGAAATTGTAGAAATATCACTTTTATTTTGTTGAAAACTGTAATGGAAACCCAGCTATTGATATTAGTCCAGTCAGTTCATATGTTCATACCAACTGAATTCATTGCTCAAAGTATAATTTTTTCGGTAAACTTTACAATGTTTTTCACCATTCTCTTACACCTTCAAGTATGTTCGAGACCTGAAACAAAGACCTGAAAAAGCAAAACCCTAACCCTAACAATAAATGCAGGGATTTGATGTTTTTTTCTAAATGTAAAGTGAACATTTGTCAGGTTTGAATTTTAAGTTCAATAAAAACCAAAGCCATCAAGTTCAGTCAGATTTGTCCCATGTCCATGCATCACACAATACATGGACAAAAGTATCAGAACACGACTGAATAAGTAACTTTTGTTTTGAAGCCCAGCCCCATTAGCACCTAAATTCAATAACATCACCTTCATCATCTTTTATTACAACCCCCCCAAAAAAAAAACAAAAAAAACCCCATATCTATAAAACATCAATTTTGTTTCTATTTACTTCAGACTTTGCACATATATAGAGGCAATTGATAAGTTGACATCAGCACATGCAGAGACATGATGACATCAGCTGGATCGATGCCAAAATAAGCTACAATACGTGCGAGGGGCGGGGCTTGTTGTGCCTGGAACCGCTTGTTGAAACCAGAATTAGTCTTCTGAAAGTTCCCCTTATAGAGATGCTGTTCAGTTTTGGTTTGGGTGAATCAAGTGTCCTAGATTCTGGTGAACACATTGCTTGAAATGTACCATTAATGTGAAATGTGTTTGGCAGGTTTATCAGAATTTCAGGGTTGAAATGGGAATGAGTCGGGTTTGAGCTGCCAAATAAAACAAGAATTTCCCAGCTCAGCCATTTTCTTTTATGCTCTTAATCAATGTCTGTTGCTCTTTATCAGGAAGTGACA
Organism: Apogon hyalosoma; assembly: GCA_037367295.1. Classification (NCBI taxonomy): domain Eukaryota; kingdom Metazoa; phylum Chordata; class Actinopteri; order Kurtiformes; family Apogonidae; genus Apogon; species Apogon hyalosoma. The sequence goes on from JAPQRP010000010.1 coordinate 28,331,410, forward strand.
AACACTGAACAAGAAAAAACATATGAAAGAGGAATTGGAAATGGCACTTGGGTTAGTACTATCTGTGTGCAGTTGTGAAGTGTGTGTGTGTGTGTGTGTGTGGTGGGGGGGGGTATAGTCCTCACTATGTAGTCGTCTTGAAATGTAAAAAAAAAAGAAAAAAGTGTTCCACTTACAAGACCAAAAACAAACTTAAAATACTGTTTACTAAACATTGCTTTAATATTTCATTTATTCTTGAACTGAATTTCAGATCAGAGCATCCACAGATCAGTGGCATCCATTCTTGAGACGAAAGGTTGCAAAAGCACACACATTCTTTAATAAAGTAGAGGAACAAATAAAAAAAAACAAAACATGTCAGGTAAAAAGGCAAGTACTGATTCAACTACTCAAGTAAAAGTGACTAAGTCCATGGTCTAAGTATAAATGTATGAAGTGGGTCTTTGAAGGACATTTTTCTACTGGCAGTTAATATGCAAAGTTAAATGAATCTCAGTTAACTATTAAATTCTTAAATAAAACCTATCACTGTATGTTTCCTCCATGGTCCAGTCACATCTTCCTATTTATTTCATCTTTTACATCCATTTTGTTGCCACGGGATCATCTCTTCTATGTTTAAATAGAAAATGTCCTTGATGTTGGGAAGAAAATCATGAAAAATTAAAATAATCAGTAATGATCGTTTATGAAATTATACCAAACTAACCCATAAAGACCCAAACATCCACTGACGACCAAAATCATTCACTGATCTAAACAGTTTAATACCTGTCGATCCATTAATACTATCAATCCATGTCAATAAGTGGTGTAAAATTCCGTTCTTCATCTTTTCATGGTCATCAGATATGACCCATTTGGACGTTCAGAGGTTCGGTTGTTACCGTAGAAACACCATCATCTTCTACAACATTGACTCACCAGTAAAACCCATGGAGTTGGATCAGTGACAGTGGATGGACACACTGGGTTTA
>JAPQRP010000010.1:28364967-28377112 GCA_037367295.1 Apogon hyalosoma
CCCCCCCCCCCCCACACACGGCTCCATTATTTTTTCTTCCATCATTCCATAAATGTTGATGTGATCAGAACAGACTGGTTCCGTCCGTCTCCTTTGGCTGCAGTTGTTGTGGCGAGGAGGCGGCATAGGCCCAACCAGTTTTGCACAAAGCTGTGCCGGTTAAAGCCTGCCTTTGAGACGTGGTAAATATAGACGCAAAATCAGCCACCACAACCCGTTTCAGGTTTGGTAAGTCACATTTTACGCACTAGATATTTGCATCTACTCCTCCCAATAATTTTGCGTGTTCTGGCAGAAACACCCATGTTGCATATTCATCAAGGCAAACATGCTAAATGGGTTGCGTGAGCTATTTTGCCCATTTGAGTGATGCAACCTTTGGTGCGTCATGTTAGTAGATCAAGTTCAATGTGTTTTTGTGTGTACACTCAAGTTTGTGTATGTTTTTACCTGCACAGACCTTTAGTAAATCAGGCCCCTTGTGTTCCATCCAGTTTCCATCCTCTGCAGGGGCTCGTTTTTGCAGGTCAAGTGATCCAAACGTGGCTGCACAATCAGTTAGAGATCAGTGACAAATACGTTCCTGCCTTCATTTGGCCAGTCTTTTTCTATCTTTTCCTTATTCCGCTCTGTTGCCTTTCTGAATAATCCCACTGCTTATGTACGAGACAGAGGCTTGCTACATACTCGGCAAGATCAGAGGAATTTGTCTTCTCCAGGTGGCACAAACAAGAACAGAGTTCCTTCTGGCCAAAACGTTTCATGCTCGCATGGAGAGACTCAAGTGCTGAACCTGTGAAGCATTTTCCGCTTTTCTGCATTAACAGCCGCCACTTTTGAGTACTGAACCAATCGCGAACGTGCCAAGAACAGGCTGGAAGAACCCCCAAGAGTGACACGTAATTTCTCTGTTCTCCCGGAGTATGTCGCAGGTGTTACAGTCAAGGGGACTTTTCAGTTGAGGTTTCAGTTTTTATTTAATAAATTCTTCTGCTGCCTATGTCCCTTCCTCTCTGCTGCACAACATTACAATGATTAAAAAAAAAAACAAAAAACAAAATATGATAAATATGAGGTTCTATGAATTATTGATACAATGTTACAATTGTAGCTCAGCAAAGTGGAGTCGTGCATGTTTTGCAAATCATGTTAAAAATAGGACGGGGATGTACTTTTATTTAAGTAAATTATTAAAGCTAATTATGCAGCGAGAAGCGTTAGTTATTGAATATCATGGGATCATGTCGGTCCATGTAAAGCCAGTTGTTTGATCAAACCTGCATCAAAAAGGAGCTGGTGCGAAACAAGTGTAGTTCAAGGAAGAAACGCAGCGCTAATAGGATGTGTGGGAGTGAGAGTGTGCAGAGGATGGAAGGCAGAGTGGTTACTAATGGTGATGAAAACCTCCTTAACTTGATTGCATATTTCATGTCACGACTTTCGTTAATCATCATCAGTCACCGCAGACGTACATACTCTGAAGCAGAGAGGCGCTGTTTACACTCGGTCTGGCAGTATGTCGTATTTATGAGTGTTCAAAAGTGTCTTAGTCTGATTCGTGGTTGAAAAATCTAGCAGTAGGTTGAGGAATCCCTGTTGTGGGGGAATTTGTGTGGTGTTCAAGGAGCCCTGACCTTAAACGCATCAATTTGTAGGATGAGCAACAATGACAAGCAGGGAGTAGAAAATATTAACCTATAAAGACCCAAACATCCAGCGAAGACCAAGACCATCTAAACTGTTTAATACCTGTTGATCCACTAATCCTAACTGTACATGTCAATAATTGGTGTAAATACAGTTCTTCATCTTTTCATGGTCATCAGATATGACCCATTTGGATGTTCAGAGGCTCCGTAGTTACCATAGAAACACCGTCATCTTCTACAACATTGATTCACCAGTAAAACCCATGGACTTTAACAAAAGTCAGTAGATGGACACATTTGGATTATGTTCAGTCAATGATATATTTTACTGTAAAAGTCACTTTTTCTTCAGTTTTCTCTGTTTCTGATAGAAAAACCCTCAGCTTTACTCTGAGCTTTAACCCATGAGGCCCCAGTGTGACTTTTGTGTCAGTTCTCAAATTATTTTTTCTCTCTATTTAACCTTTCCTAAGTGATTTATCACCATTTATTACATTATTATCCTCTGAATTTTGCATATTTTCCAGTGAAAATAAGTTATTTTCCTATGTCTAATTGAGCTTTTATGAACATCTACATGATGAGTCAGAGAAAAGTCAGTGATTATTATATCAAAACAGAGAAAAACTAAAGAAAAAGTAACTTTTTATTTGTATTTGTATTAATTTATTTAGTTACAGGACAATGTGTATTGGCATTAATTACAAAAAACAAGATACATGCACCAGATTTAGCAGACAAGCTAATTTCCATCTGTAGTGTTTCAGTCCAATCTGTCATTAACTGAACATAAACCCAGTGTGTCCATTCACTGTCACTGATCCAACTCCATGGGTTTTACTAGTGAACCAAAGTTGTAGAAGATGACAGTGTTTCCACGGTAACTACAGAGCCTCTGAACATCCAAATGGGTCATATCTGATGACCATGAAAAGATGAAGAACTGCATTTACACCAATTATTTACATGTACTGATAGGATTAGTGGATCAGCAGTTTAGATTAGTAGATGCTTTTGGTCGATGTTTGGGTCTTTATGGGTTAAAGAACGTCTACATGATCAGTGAATTAAATGAAGGAAAATACCTGATTTTCTGAAAAAACACAAAATAAAGAAAATAATATTCCAATAAATGGTGATAAATCACTTAAGATTAAATATTGAGGTAAAAATCATTTGGGAACAGCCACAAACGTAACACTGGGTCTTTATGGGTTAAAGCAAGAAACAAAACCAAAAGATCTTCACTCTGATATTGATTTCAAGGCAAAATAAATAAACATTCTCCTTTGCTCTTTTAGTAGAGTGTCTTTTTTTGTGCTGTTACTGCACATTTTGGCTGTTTTATAAGTGTTTTTCATCTGCATAGTTTTAGTGCTGAAGATGCTGAAGCCTAATATGTGGGTTGGTTAAAAACAACAATGTATTATAAAATCTGAAATCCCAAAAGGGACATCATTAGGCCAGGCTTTGTGTTTTTTAATAAGGGGATAGAAAACAAACTGCAGGGAAGGAAGGCGTCTAATCGACTTGATTAAAAAAAGCAATTCTTGTCCTCGATTGTGACACATTCAAAGCCGTTATAAAACACTCACTTACACGCCTGTCACCTCATTACATCTGTGTCATTATGCCAACAAATAAATACTAGGTAGATAAGTGGGCGAAATACATGTGAAGGATTTTTATTTTTTCGAAAATGCTGAAATAATATCCTTGCTCATGGGATCATGCAATTAAATAGCTCTGTGCTTGCAAAGAGCAGCGAGAATATAATTGAGCACTGCACTGCTTATTGCCGGTGTGTTCTCCTAGGAAACCATTCTGGTTAATGTCGGAAGAACTAAAGATGATTAGGCAATTTGGTTTTAATAAGTTATTGCATTTTATTTTATTAACATACATTACAGAGTAAGATACAAGGCTGTGTGTTTTTTTGGTCTAAATTTGCAGTAAATGTTGTCATTTAATCGTCTTGTTCATGCAAATATTAACCCATAAAGACCCAGTGCTTCTTTTGTGGCAGCTCCCAAATTAATTTTTCTCTCTATTTTAACCTTTCTTAAGCAATTTATCACTATTTATTATAATATTATCCTCTGCATTTTGTGTTTTTTCAGTAAAAATCATGTATTTTCCAATATTTAATTCACTGATTTTGTAGAGATTCATTAAAGCTGCGACTACTGACGTTTCACAAGAACAGAAGAACAGACAAGAACGCATACTGAGAAACAGCCAATGACAATAAAGGCTGTTGTATTGTATTATATTATATGCATTACAATATGCTGAAAGGGAATTATGGGAATTTTTGCCCTAAAATACTATTGTCACAGCTGAGGGAGATATTTTCTGTCCTGTAATGTCATTATAATGTTCAATTCGGGACCAAAAAAGTGCAGTTGGTGTGAAAAGTTACAAATAATTAATGAGAGAAAAAAAAGCTAACTTATCATTCTGCGGAAAAACTCTTTATTGAAGCTGGCCAATCAGAGCAAAGGTCAGAATGATATAAGGCTATGTTATATGATAATAACTATCCTGTAGAGCCCTGCAATAATAAAAAAAAAAAAAAAATATGAAGCTCCACAGAACAGGTTTAATAACAGCAATTAAAGACACATTGTTCAAACTATCTGAAGACTTTGAACTGGCAGCTTCACAATGGCAAGGACCATGAACATTCCTGACCTTTTCTTCTGTTTTGTAGCTGTCCTTCAAAGGTACAGAGGCACACATACACGGAATACAATGCAGTAGTTTCCTGAACTGATTACGGCACCGGGGGAGTTCAGTCCCCTCTGTGATTATGTTGTCAGTGAATCCCTGTTGGACCGGAAGCTGTGGGACTTTTTTTTTTTTTTTACATCTTCATCACTCCAGGTTATAATTATTACTGGTGTTGTGATCAGAAACAGGAGCAGCGAGTGAACGTGAGTGTGGAAATCCTCATGTACATGATTAAGGATATTTATTAGAAAATCAGTGGCTGCAGAGTCCGGTGTCCTGTTTCCAGGTGGTTTTGCTGTTCTAAGATGATTCAGATATTGTAGATAGTAGAGGGTAATTTCAAGTTTGCTTCACTGGATTTTATGCAGCATATCTGACTTTCATAAAAACAGCTGGACCGCTGTTAAAAACTGACGATAGAGGGAATCAGAGGGGTTAGGTAAACGTTGATATAATTATAATAATTATCCTCAGTCTGCAGCCAGGCATGTATTCTGACTCATATCAAAAATGACAGTGTACCTCTTTCATTTTCATCATTATTAAAAGGATTGAAAAATGTTCCTTTCAAAATATCACAACTTCTGAAATACTCCCCAATTACAAAGCCCTAATAAACATGTCTGAGCAGAAAACACTTTCAGATGAGACGAAAGCTCTGATGTAAAAGGTCACACTATTCATCATGGAGAAAATACAGAATGAATGGAGATGATTAATGGCAAATGCAAAGGAGGAGGTCATTAAGCCTTTATGCAGCCCATTTAGCAGAATGCACCTGTGGGTTTTAATAACACAACTGCTGTCATCTTTCCACAGGTAAAGAATCCACTGGACATTTTCACCGCCCGCCAAGAGAAAACAGATGAACTGAAAGGAAGTCCATAAGTCTAGCATTGCGGTCGCATGTAAACTTTGGCAAAGCAAACTATTTGCAAGCCATGGACAAACACTGGCCGTCTGATGAGGACACATGGGAAAAAAAATCAATTGCATGTCTCTTGAGTAAAGAGTAGAGAGGAGCAGATGTGTTCACAAGGCTAGAGATTAGTCTGTCCTGAAAGCGCCGGCCAAAAGCTGAAAATAGGACACACATGAGAAGGACATTTTTGTGAAAATGACAAACTGTCTGTGGAGAGAAGCTTGTTGACAGCGTTCCCATTCGTATCCTAAAATCTGACTTTTGTCTGAGTGATCAGCGGGAAGCAGCCAAACTCTATGAACTGAAAACAACTGTCAGCGCCATTCTAGGACAGATTTGACATCAGGGTTTTCCAGGTCATCAACTTAAACTACACTAAGTAGGAGAATAACGGGAAACATTTCTAGAAGCATGTGAACAAACCTCAAAAATCTACTTTTAAATTCAGTGTTTGGCACCATTTTGGCTGACGATGAACGTTACGGTGAATCAGTCCGACTGCCCCGAAGTGGAGGTCCCCTTCCCCGTCTTCTTCACCATCGGAGTAGTTAGCTTAGTGGAAAACCTCCTGGTCGTGGTGGCGGTCATACGAAACAGGAACCTCCACTCGCCCATGTACTGCTTCATCTGTAGCTTGGCGGCCTTCAACACCATCGCCAGCCTCACCAAAACCTGGGAGAACCTGATGATTGTGTTTGCTGACATTGGACAGCTGGAGAAGACCGGTTCCTCTGAGACTCAGCTGGATGATGTGATTGACTCGCTGTTGTGCATGTCCTTCATGGGATCGATTTTGAGTTTTCTAGCCATCGCAGTGGACCGGTATGTATGTTTGTGGGGTAACACACACTTCTCGCCCAAATATAAACACAGATACTTGTGTAAAAAAAGATTCTTTCATTCTTTATTTAAGTAAAAGCAAAATTCTACAGCTCCTCAAAGGTAAAAAGTATTGACATGAAGGATGTAAGTCCTTTAGCTAAGGTTACACAAAATGGCAACATTTATTCTGCCAAAAGTTGGACCTCTGTGTAAACTCTTCTTCATTCCAAAGATTCTCAGTGGAGTTCAGGTGTGGACTGTGTGGTATCAAATCCATGTCTAAAAATGACATCTAACGCTCCTGAACCACAATTAAAAACCTGATCCTAATGAATTCTGGGGTTGTCGTATTGGAATATGAAGGTGTCACCAATGAAGAAAATATCCATTGATTATCAGACCTGGTCATCCTATATTATAAAAGGGAAGTGGACTCTGTGTATCTTGGGCATCACACAAAATCCAGAAAGAGCTGACTGCTGCAGTTTGGCATACTTATGTATTTTTGGTCAAGGGAGAGACTAGAGAAAATGGCAAGTTGACAGGACCAATATTTTGGGAGATATAAGTAATTTTGGAAAACAATGGCCTCCCAATGGCCAATCACATTGCTATGCCTAGAATCAAAGAATCATCATTGAAATGGATTACCTAGCAACAGATAAACAATAGGGCCATGTTGCAATAGTATTAAATTTCATGTTCAGAAACAGACATGCCAGCTGAGAGGTTATTCAACCGAAAATGCCAGTGAAATTTACCAAGAAAGTAAAGGAATGAACTGGATCAGAGGATCTAGAACCCATGGTTCCCCATGAGTCAACATGCTAGTCCAGTTTATTCAGGCTCAGCTGACCTCAATTTATGGACACAAAATGTTGTGAACCTCGACCTGAACAACTGCATCAACCTCAGATTATAATTCTGCCCCATGGGCTTGTACTGTAGGCAGTAGGCATGATGGGTAATCACTTCATCTGCCTCGATCTGGAACAGGGTAAATCTGGACTCATCACAAACTGGTAGTTTTCATCCATCAGTAAAAGGGTTAAAGAGCTGAAACATATTCACCACTGCAGCAATTATCCAATGGAAGGAAATGAACAGTTGAGTTAAATTCAAGTAGTGACTTTTTTTGTCAGGCTGTATATATCACTGCTTTTTGACAACATGAGGGGACGGAGCAGGAATGCATCTGAATATATGAATAAGTCCACTAATCCTGTTTTTCAAAGGCCTCACAGCCATTTGTTCCTTTTTTTTTTTTTTTTGTACAATCAGAGGATGAAGCTTACACCACCAGCAGTAAGGAGCAGAACCATGGTGGCTGGCCTGTATAGTGCAGAGTCAAGTGATTTACCTCATCTTTTGCTGCTGTGCTGGTTGTTTTGAACGTTTGTCTGTGGACTGAGTCCAAAAACCAATTATCTCACTTCTAAATTCTAAACATTGTCACACTAAGTCTCAGTGGAGAACTGAGAAACTATATGAACTTTTCTCTGACCTCTGGCCAAGAAAAGTTCCCAAAAATCTTACTTCCATTTCATTATTGCTGTTTCTGTTCTTTAAGTCAAAGTCGGAATGGTGTGAAAGAAGAGGATGTCAGACATGTCTATAGTGGTTTAATGATTTTATATGCATCCATAGCATATCTTCAGAAGTAGATGTATTGGTCTGTCAGTTAGTCTGATGATCCCTTATTACTTTAAACTACAGTATATCAAGAATAGTTTGACAGAGGGTTCACTTGGATGCAAAGTTGATCTAAAACTCTGATTGGTTAAGGCCCTGTTATCTGTTGTGTATCCTGTCTTATGAATATGACACCTCAAGAACATCTTTAGGGAATTTTGTCATGTTACATACCAATATTGTCATGGACTCAAAGACATGATAATTCAATTTTGGTGGCCAAAGGTCACATGTCAAGGTTGTTGTGATCTTACAAAATATTTTTGGTCTCAACTGCTTGTAACAGAGAGACCTGCATGAACACACTATGATGCAGGACAGTGGACACATTTTTTGTTTTAATCTGAGTGTTGCTTGGTCTTTGTCATGACGCAGATTGTCTTTCCAGAAAATGGTGAAGTAATTTGACACAGACTTATGAAAGGCTGCAAAAACGCAAATGAATTCTGTGCATTTCCATACTGGTTCTGTCCGGCTGGTTTAGCGTGAGTAACCTCAGCTGTGTTGCATCATCTGCAAATGACGGTTGTATTATACATGACTCTAATAAACAGAGTAGAAGAAGCAGAACATTCTGAGGATGTTTTCCACCTGAAACTGAAATTTTTAGTTTTCATGGAGACACAGGTCCTCATCAGTTCTCTAAGTCTACTGTACCACACTTTTTAGACTTTGATATCAGAATATCTAGAAAAACACTTTAAACTGTGTCATAGTAGAGAAAGGCTGCATCCAAATCACATCCATTCTCTTTTTCAGAATGCGCCAGAGCTGACCTTACTGTTTGGTCCAGTATGGACACAACTGGAACATTACATCATGATTACAACTGCACTTAAAAGGGTCTATATGTTATATTTTTACTCTCAAATGTTAAGAAATTAAGCCAAAAATGATCATAGTGTTTACAATATAAAGCTGTTCTGCCAAAGATTCTACTGTATTGGATTGTGGAGATATGAACCGACTTTATTTCCAGTGAGGGGTCGGGGGATTTTTGTGACCACTTGAGGGAGTGGTGAGCTGCTCTGACTCATCCTCACTTGGCCTTGGCTGGCAAAGAAAAGAAGTGATCAAAACAGAGGAATTGTTTTTACCACTAAAACCTAAATACCATACCAACTTTATTTATAAAGAACTTTACAGCTGGCCAAAGTGCTGTGTACGAATCATTAAACAAGGGAATACATAAGTAAAAACAGTGATAACACAGGGTGCAAAGCAGGCTAAGAACAACAAAATACAAAATCTAGTAAAAACATAGGAAATGTAAAAAAAAAAACCAAATCTCACTCATTGATTAGAAGCCAATGAGAAAAAAAGCATTTTTAGACACAATTTAAAATGAAAAAGAGTTTGATGCTGAAATAACAGCATTTCTCCTACATGTGAGTTTGATTATGAGGCTCAGGAAGGTTTAAAGTAATTATGTGATGTTATTTTCTTTGCCAAGTCACCGTTTGTTGATCCACGGTTCAGACTAAACTGCAACAATTCTGGCCTTGTTCGGATGATTCCAAACAGATCTTTAGTTCAGCTATTGACAACACAAACCGTACAGAAAACAGAGGTTATTTGTGGTTTTACTGCGTCTGTTTTGTGTCTAAAAACAGAACAATAGTGTAAACTATCAGCTGATGGAGAACATGAAGATTATAAGACAGTGTTTGTCATGACTGATCACAGGAGTCTGAGCCTAAATGCAAGAGCAGGAGCTAGAATTAAACTATACAATAGAATATTTATTTTGCACACAGAGGAAAAGACTTCGACGACGGTCGACAGGAAAACCAGGGTCTGTGTTAGGGAATTCGACTCCACAAAAGAAAACCAGACGTGCGGTAGGAAGCCAGACAAACAGGTCCAAACTGGTCTTATGAGTAGAAGCACCGACTGGGGACAGGCAGAGGATAGTCAGGAGGCAGGCCGGGTCATACACCAAAAGGCACAGAGGAAGGCGGAAATACAAGTACCATAGCAGGCTTGGGTCAGTAACGCAGAGGCAGAGGTACCGGCATGGAAAAGGGGAGGTTCAGGAAAACAGGGTCGATCAGAAAACAGGCAGGCAAGGACAAACGCTGGTAGGTAACGCACAAGGGAAGATTACGAACTGGCAACTAAGGAAGGAAGCACACCCACACTGGGAGAGGGAGACAACGAGACACAGGTGAAACACATTAGGGCGGGGTAAGGTAATCACACGAGCGGGAAAGGAGGGAACAGGGAGTAAAGACACCAGACACGGCACAGGAGGGAGGATGACAATAAAACAGGAAAAGACAACACAAAAAGACACTACTGCCAGGGAGCCAACGAGACAGTGTTATTTTGAGCGACTGTCAAAATAACCATCTATGAGCGTTCGTTTGAGAAAGAAAACTTGATGACACAATAATACAGATGTGTGGGAACAGTGAGTCTTATACTTTATTCAGTGAGTGATACAGTCTGTGGATACATTTGAATATCAATACTGCATAGAAGACATTTAAACTTTGGCACTTACAAATACAGCTGTCACAAAGGACCACCTAGAAAAGTATGCTGGCTTGCATTCTGAAAAACAGGATGCGTCACAATATCCTGGTCCTCGAATTTGTGGTAATTAATGTACTAAATCTTTTTCTGGCATTCTAATACGGCAACACAGGGTAAAGTAACGACACAACCTCCAACCTGCGGCAGAAATGAAGGCAATTATACTGTCTGAATTCTTATTGAACAGTCTGCCTTTATCCGGTCACATATAGATATAAAGGATAGTACTTCAGTGCCAAGTAGGGGCGCTTTTGATGCTGGGTTTTAATTCAGTTCACTTCAATTGAGGTTAATTTATAAAGCCCCAATCATATAACGCACTTATGTCAAGGCACTTCACAAATCAAGTTCGTAAATGTGCTGTACTGAGAAGAACTTAAACTCTCAGAGGGCAAAGCTCAGGGTGTCAGCATGAAAGAAAAACATCATTTATAGAATAAAAAACTAAATAGAACCAGGCTCTGAGTAGGTGACCATTTGCCTCGACTGGTTGGGTGAGTAGAAAGAGGTAAGAGAAACATAAAATATAGAGGAGAAAAAAAAGCAAAAGTCTACAGAGATACTGGAGAATACAGTTGAAGGCAACGCCAGGATCACAGATCAGGGATGTTTTAGGGTGCTTTCACACACAGCACTTGGTGTGCACCAAACGTTTCATTCGAACCAAAAGCTCTTAGTTTGGGTTGTTTTCGTTGGTGTGAAAGCATCAACTACACTCAGATCTGCACTAAATCAAGCGGACCCAGACCTCCAAATAGAGGTGGTCTGGGTCCGCTTGACTCCGCACCTAATGCCAAACTCTGGTGCGGTCCCTCTGGTGAGAATGCAAACTCGGGTCCAAACCATAGACAGTAGGTCCAAACAAAGTATTCCAAATGCATCATGGGTCAGGTCCGGTCAGCATGAGCACATTCTTGAAAATAGTGCGTCTCCTCTGCCTGAAATGACGCACTATACGCCTTCGATGACTCCAGTGCATCAGCAGATTGTTCTCCAGACGCAGCCGCGACTCATTTTCCAATTGGATATTTAGCCAAAAATGGTCAATACAGAGAATGTAATATACAAAGATCAGAGCAAGTACCAATGTGCCAACGAGTTGGTCCATAGTGAGTCAAAATTGATGCTTATTTCTACCAGAAGATAAACATTGATGAAACGTCAATCTGACCAATTTTGTTTCGTTTGCAGGTGTGAAAGTGGACCACAATAGAGTCTATACGCAACAGAAGAACAATTTTATTGCCTGGTGCGGACCAAATTATCAAACTAGCGGTGTGAAAGCACCCTTATGTGCAAAAACTTGAATTCCTGATGCAAATCTATTCTACAGAATTATAAAAGTTGACCTTCAACAGCAAATTTTGGAATTATTTCTGAATATATACATATATGTAATTGTTTGTCTATAAAGTGTCAGTGAAAGGTTTGCCCAAAGTCCAACCTGACATCGTCAAATGTTGTTTGACATTTCACCAGACATCTTCCACTTTGAACAAACAAACAACAAAAAAAAAAAAGATGAAAATGACTCTCTTCTTTTAACTTCAGTGGTTTCCAACCTTTTTTGGCTCCTGACCCCATTTTAACATCACAAATTTCTGGCAACCCCAGACATTCAAAACGGAGCCTTTTTTTTTGCTAGAATTATTTTGTTTATGATCATGTAATAGTTTGCTATACTATGTTGTAAATAAACATTAATTTTAGACACATTTAGTCTATATAATGTATATTATTATGGTCGGAGGCAGTAAAGCCAGGTGTAGATTACTGCACAAAGGGAGAA
>JAPQRP010000010.1:28377539-28403401 GCA_037367295.1 Apogon hyalosoma
TTTTCCTTGGTCAGGATATGTACAGTCAGTCCAGCTTGGATTTACAAGGCTGACAATGAATATGAACAAACAAGAACGAAACTAGGAATTATGAAAGAGCTGCAGCATCTGAAACCCACCACAAGGAACATTTGACATAAACAGTACCACAGTGCTTCAGTTTCAGCTTCACAGTTTGTCATGTCTTTTATGGATTGGGATTGTCTTTCTCAACTCACCATATATTTTTATCAATTACTAGAAATTTCAGGCGACCCCATTTGAATTCCAGATGACTCTGCATGGGCTCCCGACCCCAAGGTTGAAAAACACTGTTTTATTTGGCTTAGTTTTGATAAAGAAAGTAAATCCAAGACATGTCGATAGAAATGAGTCCACTCCCTCCTATCCTTTCAGTGGGTCATAGTGTTATTAAAGGGGCTCCTTCACACTGCCTCATTCTCTCAGATCAGTTGATCAGCTGCTCTTGGTGGAGCTGAAAACAAAGCATAAGGACCAAGGAAATGGGGCCTTTGCTGGTGCTGGTCCCAGATCAGGGAATGACCTGCCTCTGCATATCAGACAGGCCTCCTCGTCTGTTTTTAAATCTTTTCTTAAAACCCACCTGTTCTCTGGCTTTTTAACACGTTTACAATGTTGACATTTTGCTTAGGTTGTTATCTTTTAACTTGTTTTATTTATTTGATTTTATTGTTTCTTAATGCTTTGATTAATTTTATTCACTGTGCTTTTCGTCTTCTGTACAACACTGGTTGTTTTAAAGTGCTTTATAAATTAAGTGATGTCCCGATCTGGATTTTTTTGCTTCCAATCCTTTTTTTTTAGGATTAGTTTTGCCGATACCGATCTGAAACTGACTTTTGACAATGACATTTTAATTTAAATTTGGCGTCATTATGCTATTATTTTGCTTGAGATCGCAATTGGGCTGAAAGTGGAACCTGGACTAAAACAAGTATGACACCTTTGTCTCGTAATAACTTATATCATTTTTGCACCTTCCAAATTCATACTGTGGGCCAAATTGGAACCTTTGGCAGGCTGGTTTTGGCCTGTGGGCCATATGTTTGCCACTGCTGTAGCTGTCTATGGACAGATCAGTTCAAGTATTATATGGGGGTGCATTCTGTGCTGTACATTAGTGATGTGCACGTCAGTGGGGTACTCACGGGTTGGGGCAGGTCAAAAGAATGTGAGTTCATTTGTGGGGCGCTTACCTTATGCACTTACCTCTGAATGAGTACGCACAGAGTGAAAGTGAAACTCAGATGCTTTACTAATTCCTCTAAGCCTCCCACAGATGTGCAGCTAATTTTCCTTTTCCCTACCTTCGGGAACTTTAATTTGAGGGGGCAGGATGTTTGTTTACCCCCCACAACCGGGCCCAATCTCATGACTTATTCCGATCTGACCTTCTAAAAAAAATGCCAGATCGGCAGCTGATACTGATCTTTAGATCGGATCGGATCGGGACATCCCTGTTGTAAATAAAGTTAGATTGGATTGGGGTGCATTGGATTTACACATCATCAAAACTGTACCATTCCATGATCCAAAGATATGCAGTTTGTCACAGAGATGGAAAGAAACCAGAAAATATTTACTTTTTCTTTAATAAATCATTACTGAAATAAAAGGTTAGTCAATTATCTATGTAGCTCATTCCTCAAACAGTTGAATAGTTGATTCATTATTAATGCAGCTCCACCTTATTTTACTCCATGTGTTTGTTTTTTTCCTTCAGTTACATCACCATCTTCCACGCCCTTCGATATCACAACATCATGACGATGAAGCGCACCGGCGCCGTCTTGGGCGTCATCTGGGCGACATGTGGCGCATTAGCCATGCTCATGATCAAGTTCTTCGACTACTATTTCATCATGATCTACTTCATTGTCTTCTTCAGTGTCTCCTTGGTGATCATCTGCTTCCTCTACGTCTACATGTTCATGCTGGCACGTATCCATGCCAGGAAGATTGCGTCCCTCCCCACTGGCGGAGGTAGGAGCAGTGGGCGACGGTGGCGGTGGGGGAGCAGCATGCGAGGGGCCCTGACACTCACCATCCTGTTTGGGTCTTTTCTGGTGTGCTGGGCACCGTTTTTTCTCCACCTCATTATCATCATGGTTTGTCCCCTGAACCCGTACTGTGAATGTTACCGGTCGCTGTTCCAGCTTCACGTGGTGCTGCTGATGAGCCACGCCATCATCGACCCGGCCATCTACGCCTTCCGCAGCGCCGAACTCAGACACACCTTCAGGAAGATGTTTCTGTGTAGGGTTGCGTATATTCACACCTGGGTATCAACAGTTCAGTAACAGAGCAGAGCAGTCATATCTGGAGTGTATCGCGGTGATTCGTGAACTGAACCTGAAATTACAGTTCTTTTGATCCAAACATGACCTGTAGGTGGACATCTAAACAAAGGCTAATGCTTTGGTATGAATGTGCAGCTTGTTGTCAATAAAGTGACAGGTAGAAAGTAACTGCACTACCACAGGATCAAGGCTAAATAATCCTTAGTTTATAAAGGTTAAAAGGTACAGTGTGTAACTCCCCTGCACGAGGTAGCAGCAAATACCTGAGTCAATGCAAAGGCAGCGCAATTTCTCTGTTCTGGTGTTGCACTTCCCTAATGGCAGGCACTTTGTGACAAAAAGCTTTGGTTGTATCTTTCGTGATACAGTTTCCACAACTTGCCAAATTGGCGAGCACCTCAGCTTCTCTGTCATCACTTCCATCGAATGACAAAGTAAGTGCAGAAAAATAAAAACATTCATGAATTGGACAGGAAAAGATTTAAAATATGGAGAAGTCCTGCCCATTTGCAGGCGGCTACTTCAAATTTTTTTCTCTGTAGGCTCATGTAGGGAAAAAAAATGGCGGCGCCCAGTAAGTAGTACCCGCACTATGTATATTTAAATAGCTTCTTCAAGGTTAAATGTAATAGAACAAATTGTTTTGTTTGACTATTTCATTGAAAAACAATAAATAATTAGACTGATTATTGGAAAGAACACTATACAAATCTTACACATTGTACCTTTAAAGGAGCTGTATGTAAAAATTATGTTCCCAGTAATCATAAAATGGCCCTAAATGTCACCAGACATTAAAGAATCATGTTCATTTCAAATACTGATATCACTGACAGTGGTAGTCCTGCTGGAATATTCACGTTTGAAAAGCTAAGTGTCAGCGCCTAAATAATGTTTATGTTGTCATTTTGTGTTTTGGTCTGATGCTCCACCCATCACCTATCTGCCAATCACCAAGTCAGTAGTGTTTCAGCATCCAGGTTGCCAGTTCCCACTGAGCTGCAGCTGCAAATGTCTGATGTTACTAAACCTAAAAGGCCTCTTATGATTCCTCAATACGTCGTGACAAAGTAAGAAACAAAACAAGGATATGTACAGGAGATGCTTTTGAAAGATGGAGACGGCTGAAAATGAAGAATTTGAAGACCGACGCCGACTCTCGCATGGTCCGGCTCGTGGTCTCCTCCATTGTGTAAAATATTTTTACGCATTTCATTGTTAATTTTGACACTGAGTTGAGTAGAATTAACTCTGAAAATGAGACAGACCATAGAGTAAATTTTACTCTGACCAAATATTTTCTGAAACAGAGTTAAATTCAACTCTCTAAGAGTTAAATTGACAGTGTTTTTTACTGTGTTGGTGCTTTAGTACCAGTGTTCTGTATATGTTCATGACACTTATGTATCTGGTGTAATTTATTTACTCGATAAACATCAGACACTGTTGGTATACGCGACAACACCCTAGAATTGACTGGGTATTGGACCGAACAGGGAATCAATAGTATCAAGTCTGAACAAATTCCTTCCATTTTAATCACCAGAAAATATGACAGATTCAAGCTCACGTGGATTTTTCATGCAATATGTGCCATATGTACTCTGGTGTCTTATGTTATTTTATCCGGATAAAACCAGCACAAAGCGCCTTCTGTACATCATTCATATGGCATTAACGTTATTCAGTCATCTTCTGTGTGACTCCCATTTCCTCCAGGCTTTGTAGCATTTGTTTCCTTGGACGGAAGCATCACCAAGCAACAAGCCCATCACTGTTGGACAGAATAATCAGTAGATGCTTCTGTTCACTTTTCAAAAGCTGAGAAATATAGGTCTTGTTCAGGAAAAAAGAAAAAAAAAAATACATGTCACTTTTTCACTGTGTAACATGTCCTGGAAAAATATATTGACCTGCATATTAAAACACCCCTTGGATTTGAGAGCAAAGAGTGCGTTTCTTGTCCCTGTTTTGTAGCTTGTTATTTCAGCTGTAGGCTTGATCAATCAATGCTTTTATCCCCTTGTATTAACATATGTGTCATGTATCGCTCTCTCAGGAGTATTTCTGTTTTCTTCTGTCATTTTTACTTGATAATTAGCCATCTATCTTCTCCCTGATCTTATGGTGAACTCTTCATCTCTTTTCCATCATCCTTTCATCTCAGGACCCAACTGAAATCTCATGTTTTTTAGATTTCAGCGTAAAATTGGAACATACACTGATCATCCATAACATCATGACAACTGACAGGAAAAGTGCAAATAATATTGTTTCACTCCAGTGGTACCTTTTGCTGGGTTGGATTTATTAGGCACCAAGTCCACATTTAGGCCCTGTCCATAGGAGGATGGTTTTAGTCGCATCTGAAAAAGGCCTTTCGCCCACACAAAACCATTGCTTTCAGTCAGTGAAACAGCAGCTTCTTGAAACCAGAGTGGATGAATTTGAAATCACCACTTTCACATCATCTGTATGAAGAAACTGCAACTTTTCTAAATTGATGTCATAGCCACACCTCTCTAACCTTTCACCCCAGAAGCAAAACGCCACTTCACAACAACAACGGTGGGCTACAGAATAGAGCTGGTGCTACAACAGCTAGAGCTTATTGGAATTATTAATCCAAATGTCAGCTACCCTTTCATTACAGTGAGCAACAAACAACCATAGTGAACAATAGTCACCACATGCTCTTGGAGCGTTCTTTTTCTGTAGTTTAGAGTTTGTATACAGCACACAAGCTTTAGTCACATGCTCCCTGTCTTCTCCGTTTTTTTTTTAACGAAGGCATTTGTAACCGGTATGGTACAGACCCAGACAGATGCACTTAAATTAAAACAGTCTTTATTACGTTCAAGGTACACAGGATGTAGTGGTTTAAAGAGTTTTTCCTCGACAGTCAGCTGAGCACTAAGGTGCAAAAACTCAATGGTAAATGGACTGAACTTATATAGTGCATTTTCATAATGTCCAAAGCCCTTTACAATTTCCTCACATTCACCCAGTCGCACGCACACCAGTAGGCAGCTGCTGCCATGCAAGGCGTGCCAGACCCTACTGTGAGCAATTCAGGGTTTGGAGTCTTGCCCAAGGACACTTTGACATGTGAACAGTCGGAGCCAGGGTTCAAACTGCCGATACAATAGTAAGAGGAAACACAGGACCACACCGTGTTAGGGTTAACCGCCTCAGGTAACCAAAGTCCGACAAGGAGCATGCACAGGGGAAGTTGGGGACAGGCGAGGGTCGAAGTCGGAGGAACCAGGAACAGCCAAGGCAGAGACAGGAGATGTGGTCGAGGAACAGAAGGCAGGTGGATAATCGGGGAGCAGATGAAGAGACAGAGTCAAAACAGGCAGGCACAATACCAGGGATACGGCGAGAAGACGTGATCAGGCAGGTAGCAGAGCAGTGCAGGTTAAGTAACGGCACCGCAAGCAGGTAACACTGGATAGTCTCGTACAAGGTAGAGCAAGAGTCTGGCAAAAAAAAAAAAACAGTGACCAAAATGATGAATATATACCCCTCACCTGATGAGACACAGCTGCGCTCACAGGTGAGGGTGATAGAGCTGATTAGGAGCGTGAGCGTGAAACTAGGTCAGGGGTCAGAGAAAGAAAATCAGAGCACAAATAGAGATGTGACAGCGTTACAGCACCACGTACAGGCCTGGCATTTGTTGTTTTCAGAGGCTTCGTGTGGATGCAGATATTTCCTGAAACAACTCTGTGTTTACGGAGCACTTTTTTGAAAATGACAAAGAAAAAGATCGGATAGGAAAAGATGTGATTTCATGTGGACATATGGCCTCAGTCGTCAAAGCTGATGTGTAGGAAGCAGCAAAATGAGGAACGTAAGGAATTGAATGCCTTATTGTAATGGTGATGACTGGGTCCTCCACAACTGCAGGTCTTGTTGGGTGTTCCAGGTCTGCAGTGGTTAGTACCGACCCAAAATGGACTACGGAGGGACATTCCAATCCGAAGACCATTGAGCATAGTGGAACGTACTGGATAAACAAGTCCAGTCCCTCCCATTTCACAGCTTCCAGGACCTCAGGGATCTGCTGCCAGTCTTGGTCCAGATACCACAGCAGACCTTCAGAGGTCTAGTGGAGTCTAGGCCTCAAGTCACAGGTGTTTTTGTGAAAAAAGGGGGACAGGTGGTAATAATGTTCTGCTCCCATAGATGCTGGATTGGTTGAGATTTGGTTGTTATTCTTTCGTTCACTTTAGGTAGACACTAACTAGACTGAACAGAAAAAACAGCATGAAACAGTTCACCATTTCACCTTTTACTTTTATTCAGACACATTAAGAGAACATTGGCCACATGGCCGACATTGGCCAAGATCAGTCATTTCCACTGAAGCACACGTTGATATTTTTGCATGCCACCACTTACATCACTAATATAAAATACTGCACGTCCCCACAGTTATTTATGTCGTCTCATTGTTTATGATGCAGGACTGAAAGTTGCAGTCAGCAATCGAGATGTGGCTTCACCTCTGGTCGTGTCACATCCCAGTAAGTAGGCTTTGTTTTTTGGGGGGACACTGAAGAACTGTCACAAACAACAATAAACAAATGAAGCATATGCATAACTGCATGTTACAGTTGAATGTACAGTACAGTTAGCAAACACACAACTGCTGTTTTTCTTCAAATTAACCTCTATGAAGAAACAACTGTGCAAAGTCAGTGTCATTAATAAAAGACTTTTCCACATGGGTGTATGATACAAACATTTCTGTGCATTAATTTAGCTCGTCTTTTAATCTCACAATTGCAAAACACTTAAACATTTTTCGGAAGCCACAGTAAGGCAAATACAAACACAAAACCCCAAAAACACATTATACTCTTTTCTTCATGTTTGTTTCCAAAGTTTCATGGCGAAATATAAGCAATTGAAAGGGATGCACAAATAGGTTGTTTGCAATAAATATTCCTGCATGACACCAGAAAACTAACATTTTAATGAAAAGCACTTTGAGCAGATTGTTGCACTGTGTGAGATAAAGTTCTGTCAAGCTTCTCAGTTGGGAGGTAGGCAACACCAACACATTTACATTTAGCGCACTGTGAAACTATTTTTACATTCTTTTGCTATTTTATTTATTTTTACATTTCAAGTGTAGCCTAATGACATCTTTACATACAGTGGGCAGGAAGGCTGTTTGCAGAGCACATTGGGGTCACACTGACAGAGCAGAGCTACAGTAATTAACAAGAAAACACAGTCACCAAGACAAACCACACCGGAGAGTGACTCTGCATCCAAATGACTACGGCACAAACAAATGACTGCCATGCACTGAACAGCGACAGACTGGAGCTCGGTGCTTGTTAACTGTGGCAGTCGGAGGCAGAAGTGCCAGGAAATGAGCCGTCGGTAGGAGTCGTCGTCCAAAAGCTCAGCAGCAGTCAACTTTTCTCCACTTACTGATGGCAAACAAGGTGTCTGAGACAATGGAGTGAAGTGATGTGGCTGTTTTTTGGGGTAGGATGAGGTGTAAACATGTATTCTGCCAAATGGATCGTCTACTTGGTAAAACGAGAGGGAACAGTGAAACTTTTGCAGTCACATTAAATAAAGTCTGTTTCAGAGAACTTGCATCTTTGCACCTGAACACATTTATGTTGATATTTGAATGCTCTGTCCACACCAACATGGATATTTCTCTAAACAGATATTTTCTTTTTCTGTTTAAAAAAAAATCCATCTACACAACCTTTATTTTACTAAATATCTCTGTCACAATGTAGAATCAACTCCAAACAGGTCCAAAGTCTCAGACAAACCATAACTGTGTTTGTCCAACCTGTGGACACCGTGGATAATACTGGACGCATCAGCCGGTCCGGTCCGTCTCCCAAAGGTATCAGTGCTGATGTCACTGTACCGCAGGTCATACACTGATTTATACACCTGGATTTGATGTTTCAGGTTCAGCTTCATTACAATAAGACATAATAGACATGAGCAAGATGGGATGTGACGCCACTGTTTTACAATATCTACATTTTCCCTGAACACACAAACCAGAGTTTAGAAAATTTACCCTTTGGATAGCGCTCAAAAATCGCAGTTTTTGAGGTGGATGAGAGGAACGAACATAGAGAAAAATACCTGAGTTGTGTGGACGGGGCATGAATGCTTGCTCTTCAGATTTGCCACTGCTTTTAAAAATAATACATACAGTAAAAATTTTTTTGAGAGTGTCTAGTGCTATCAAAGACACCAGGACTGAAGAGGAAAGATTCCAATCTGGCTAGTTAGGATAAGATCATCACTGTGAGCCAATTGTATCAATTCCCTGATGTCGTCATATGTTCTAATGTTTGGTGAGCCTGATAATTACCCCACCCCTGAAGGGGAGGCAAGGGGTAATGTTTTTGGTTCAGTTTGTCTATTTATTTGTTAACACTTTACCAACAAAACTATTAGTTGAATTCATACCAAATTGGGTTTATAGATTGCCAGTGACCCTGAATAGATGTGATTACATATTGGGAACAGTAGGTCGCACTTAAAAATTTTTATTAATTCTTAAAATCTTTTTTTTTTCTCCCATTTACTTATAATGGGTAACATTTCATGTTTATAAAAATATCCATTTTGTTTCAATTTACTTCGTACTTGACAATATATAGAGGTAATTGATATGCTGCCATCAACACAGACATAGAATTGATGACATCAGCTAAATCGATGCCAAAATAAGCTACAATATGTGCGAGGGGCGGGGCTTGTGCCTGGCACCACTTGTTTTTACATTTTATTTTGATGATATAATGAAAAGTGATATAAAACCTCATGTGTTTTGGTACTTGACAGATTGTAGAGCTACCATACATGGACCTTGACTGTTGCAACATCTCAAGT
Source organism: Apogon hyalosoma (assembly GCA_037367295.1). Lineage (NCBI taxonomy): Eukaryota > Metazoa > Chordata > Actinopteri > Kurtiformes > Apogonidae > Apogon > Apogon hyalosoma. Next base: position 28,386,755 of record JAPQRP010000010.1, read on the forward strand.
TGTCAGTTATCTCCCAAGGTGATCATTTACTTAGTGTTACATCTTATCAGGTGGTCTCATAATTTGCTAGTCTATAGCAAAGATGTTACAGATCATCACAGAAGTGGTTGTCTGATTATTATGGAACCAATAGTTTTCACTAAATAGTTGTTAATTCAGTGAACTGAGCTATTTCTCCCATTGGTTTTATCCATAGAGACTGACGAAGATTGAAGATTTGAATCTTGGATCTTTAGTCAGAAAATCGTTGGGGCAATGGTTGAGGTTAATCTTGTGTGAGACAAAAGAGACTGTGTTAATTCTATGGAAACAGATAACTGGACAGAATCAAGAAAGTAAATGTTAAGTGTATCACATTATGGCACATTTTAAAGTCAACTGAATCCACCCAAGCTTAATCTCTGGTAGGTTTTGGCACTGAGAAGTAACTACTTACACAATTCCTCTGTTGTTTCCATAACAAAATGTGGTAAATGTTAGTGGCTTGATGTGAGCAGAGAAAGCACAAAAAAATAAGCATTTTAATAGTTACTTTCTCAAAACAAATACATTCACAGCAGTGTTTTACAATGAAGTAGTGAAAAACAAACTACTGTGTCTGCAGAAGCAGCAATGATAGAGCTAGAAAGTGGTCAAGTGACAAAAAATAGTTAAAGAATAGATGAAATACATACATGGATGGATGGATGGATGGATGGATGGATAGATGGATTATTTCTATATAAATAAATTCAAGCCAACTTCAAACATCTCTTGCCATTGGATGTTGTTGGGATTAAAAAGTGAAGGTCAGGAATGGAGGTCTGTACATACAACATAATGTTTATACCCGGATCAGATCTTCACTCATTCTGCAGCTGGATTCTGTTATCCATGCACAACTGAAAAGAAATAATAACTGTTTTTTTTTTTTACTCTTAATGTTGAATCGTAACCCAAGAACTAGGTTATAACACACTGACTCATCCATGTTTTAATTCATGATTGTTATTCTCGTCATCGGAGTGCTTCAGATTCCTCCCCACTGCTGTTAAACATCCATGACATTCATTAATAATAAGCTGTACATTTTCCATTCAGATGTGGCCTAGCCCTATGCTTGGCGAGCACCTGATTCCCCCTTTTCCCAACCCCAGTGCAGAGCTCCTCGTATTGTTCCTTCACCCTCTGCTTGGTTTGGATTGGATATGGATCCCGCTGCAGCCACAAACAAACTGAGCCACAGTTTATTTGCAATCGGACAAAGACTAATTCCTCCAAACAGTCTGTGTGAGGCTGTTTTTATCTGTACCGAGTCTGATTTCTTGCCTGTTTGCTTCTGCCCAAACCAATCGTACCGAGGGGGGAAAAAAAATAGAGGCCAATTAAACCAGACTAAATAGTGTAGGTAAAAAAAAAAAAAAAAACACCCACCCTCAGACGATCTTGGAATGATCCGTCGTGTCTTTCCACGCAACTGGGTGGAGCGTAAAAAATTTTGTCAGTGTCGACTTTCCAGTTCATACTGTTCTTGCGAAAGTGTGATTGACTACGCAGTGTACTTGCTTAAAATTGGAGCTCTTAGCTTATATATTTTCATAGTCTTCCATAATTATTCTCCAGTGTCAGGTTCTTTTAGTCCAATCCTTTCATTTGTTTTTCTCAGTACTTGCCCGTCAGTGCACAGAGGTTGGTGCATGCATTTCTCAGACTGTAACAGCAGATGATCTCCTTAAAAGTCTTCCTCATTTCCTGACTCCTGAAGGCATAGATCAGTGGGTCAATCACAGAGTTGCACATGATGAGGATGAGGTACATGTTGAAGTGGGACATGAAGCACACACAGTACAGGTTCCGGGGGCAGGAGATCATCAGGATCAGGTGGAGGAAGAAGGGTGCCCAGCAGACGATGAAGATCCCCAGGAGGATAGTCAGTGTGATGGCGCCCTTCATGCTAGCCCGTTGGTGGATAGAGTTGTATCCTGGCAGGGCGGCGATGCGCTTCACGTGTGAACGCGCCAGCATGAACATGTGGCTGTACAGCGATGCCATGATGAGCAGCATGGCGAAGAACATGGACACCAGGCAGATGATGACGGGGGTGGAGTCTGAGTAGATGATGAAGACGATGCCGCAGCCTGTGCAGAAGGTCCAGATCCCTCCGATGATGCAGCCGGCTCTCCGGACTGTCATTATGTTGTGGTACCTCAGTGCGTAAAAGATGGTGATATACCTGCAGATAACATGTTACGAAAAACTTAACTATTAAGCATTTCCCAGCATTAACAAGCAACAGCGGTAGAAGATCCACCTGTTTTTTCCACCACTGCAACAAATCACCATTCAGATCTAAACAATCCCTCCCACTGTACTTTGCAAAGCACCAAACTTTTGACTTTTGTCTTCAGAGGTATGCTGAATAGTGATGCGCGGATAAGCCGGTTACCCGCGGGTATTGCGGGTTACCTGTGGGTTGGGTTGGGGTGGGTCAAAAAAAAGTCGCTTTATTGGTGGGACGGGTCAAATAATTCCACAAAAGTGGTACCCGCAGCTTGAAAAAAAACCTGACTCGCACATCACTTTTCGCTTTTCCATTTGATATTTGGCAAAACTTTGCCAATATTTACTAAATGTCTTTAAAACAGAAGTGCGTAATGTCATTTTTTCCATTAAATCACAAATGCGATTTGTTTATTTATTATCACGAGATGACACGAGAAGTCATTCCATAAACAAGGGCGACGAACGTAAATGTCGTGTTGATTTCCAGATATATTCACTATTACCCCTCTATCTCATACTAAATTAAAAAATGATTCGGTTTCCTGGTGTGTCCACGCATACCGCGCCATGTTTCTTTTAAAACTCTTCTTCACTTGTAATGTCCGTCAACGTCCTTTTTTTTTTTTTTTAAATTCACGTGACTAGTTGTGGAAAAAAGGTATTTCCATTGCAGTTTTGTGTGATATACCAAATTGCGCTACGCTTGAAAACCATCTCTTCTAATCAAAAAGCCAGAGTTTGGGCGAAATTGTCATTTTTCCATTAATTAAATTTTCATGTGCAAGTTACATTCGCGCAATTTGAGGATCAGTGGAAAAGCCACTACTAATGCTGAATATCTCCTCTTCACCTGTTGTCCATGTTTGCTGTTTACTAACTGCGGCTGCGGCTCCCGTATGTTTTAATAACAAAACGCCAAAAGATAGTGATGGTGCGTTCACGGCACCTTGAAAACACAGGTGCAGAGGAGATAAACTATGGAATAATCGATGTAACTACGGGTTTTACCGATGCAGACACACAAAGAAAGATAGATTGCACATTTAGCCAGCAGTTGTATCCGACAAATACTGACGCTACCGGTGCAGTCTTATCGCAAACATCTGTCTCGGACCACTAATTCAAATCAGTGAATCTCTCCATCCCTACTATGTACCTATTTTTGTAGCTAAAGTAAAAAATTTAAAATACAGACTCAAAATATGTAAATACTGCTCATTTCATTTCTAGTCCATATTCTTTTTTTTTCTTGCTTCCCTAAAAATACACCCTCAGGTATTTGTGCACTGGTGGCTTCAGGTGATAGGTTGAGAGAGACTTTCTCCATCAGCATATCGATGTGAGGAACTCATCAAAATGTCAAACTAAAATGGAGGGTACTTTAAAGAACAAATACAAACGCTGAAGAGAATTTGTACAGCAGATTTCTTTGAGCCACAAATACAATTCACCAGTGTTTGAGTGATTTCTGGACTGCCTCCTTTGTCCAGGAAAATACTATTGATTTTCTCATATTGCCATCACGTTGGCAGTTCTTTCTCTTTTCTTTCTCTTTTCTCCAACGACAGCTTAAATGTGTTTCAGTCCTTTGTGATCACATTTTCTCACTGCAACTGAACGGAGTAAAGGAAGATGGATGGAGCTCCAATATCATCCAATACTGCTCCTGCTGGGGCTAATTTTCTTATGCAGTCATCTACTGATTTTGAACAGCAGGACTTGAATCGCTGAAGAATGAAGCTGACAAATTTGCCCTATACGGCAGTTTTAGAGGCTTCTATTACAACAATAATCACAGCATCAGATGAACTGATACTGCGCAATTTGTGAAGTTCTCATATGAGCTAAGAAATACAGAACTCTGTAGGAGACCCTGTTGTTTTTTTTGGTTTTTTTTTAGGAAAGAGCCAAAACCAAACAGTGGTTATGGAGTTGGATCAATACTGAAAACCATTTTTAGTATTTGTAGAGACAAATTTAGACACAGCAGATGTTGCCTGAAATGGCCCCAGGCAGTTAAAGTCAGATTTTGCAGTTTTCCTCCGCTTTAATGCATGATCTAGTCTTAACATATTTTTCTTCAGTATCAGCACTGAATAGCTGAAAGAAAAAGGGAGGAAATGAGTTTCTACTGTAGTGAAACCAATATTACAGATCAGGTGTGCTGAATACATGCCTGTAAATGTGAGTAACATTTTCTTGATTTTGTTAAAAAAAAAAAAAAATCCGTAGTTTTCTATCACATCAGACCAACCTTTTGAGATGAAACAGTGTTGTGTTAAATCAGTGCAAGAAATTGGTTTGAAATACTAACTTTATTATTATTGAATTATTTGAACTGTTGATTGGCATGTACTTTCTGTGCAAATAAAAAAAAAAACAAAAAAAAAACAGCTTTCAGTTCCCTATAATTAATCTCATAGCTGGATTTCTTGGAGATGTTGTATATCAGTTTTCTTGTTTCAGAGCATTTTTTTAGTAAGTTCAATGTGTTCTCATTTATTGCACCAGTATGTGTCAGCGTGGAGACTGGGATGATTAAGACTACTTTACGTACAGTGGTGGAAAAAAAGTTGCATTTGTGATATATTGCATTATGAATCACTCTGAAGTCATTGAACTCTGCCAAGTATTATTCCATTCTCACTCAGATACTCCCTTTTACATTCACTCCGTTCCACAACTGACTGTTTTGACAAAATAATTAAACTGTCAAGAAATTAGTTGTGTTATTTTTTTTCTTGTTAACAAACAAACAAAAAAATGTATTTGCTTGTGTCTTTCTGATGCAGTCACACCTTTTGAAACTCTAAATTGATTTTTTACACAAATATTTCATGATCATATTTAAGGGTTTTTTAAATATATTTGAACTTTTTTCCACTACTGTAACTGTCATTGAAAATAGTTCCAATAAAATGCGGCCTTTTTCTTTATTTCATGTAAAATAAAACAAAGTGATTGAGTTTTTACATAAAAAAAACAAGGTTCATAAGAGCAATAAAAAGCCAGAATGTGTCCTTTTTTTCTGTGTTTTTACTGCATGGATGAATATACAGTATATCCATCATTACCTGTCCACAGCGATGGCCAGTAGACTGCACATGGACGCCACTACAGAGATGCAGATCATCGAGTCAAACACGTTGTCCATCTGTCGGATGAAGTGGTCCTCCACCACCAACTGTCTGTTGTTCAAGAGGTAAATGATGATGGTCTCCCAGGCATTGGACACACTCACCAGCATGTCAGCTACCGCTAGGCTGCAATAAAAATAGAAAATGAAATACTGATAATCACTGAATGCCTCCACTCAAAGAGATTCCCACATCTGTTGTCGTGTATCTGTGTCAGTCCAGGACACAGATACACAAACACATTATTATTCACCCCCCAGTCCAATAAATAAAGCCTCTTTTATAAAAACACAGCAACAAGGCATAAAAAGAAACTACAGACCGACCACAGTTAGTCTGTACCCTGTGTGGTTTCTCTGTAGATTAACAGAAGACACTGAAAGGCAATGTTTTAAAAAGCAGCAAAGTGAGAAGTGCCTCTAAATGAACAATAATTGGAACAGAAACAGGCCTTGTCTCTCATTTTGCTGCTGGCGTCACCCAACAAACACTGATCTGTGGACCTGCTGTTTTCAAGTCATGAAGTTCAGACTTAATGGCAAAATAAGGTTTTTGTTTTGCTAAAAATGTTGTCAGTCTCATTAGCCTGACACTGGAAATGGAATCATGTCGAAAAAATGAGAATAGTTAGTGAGAGGAGTCTAGACCTTGTACATAAACTGACAGTTTGCGCCTCCTTTCTGTCATGTCTGTCATGCATTTTTTTTTAATATCTTGGAAACATAATCAAGGGAACAACCTTCTGGCCAAACAAAATTTTTTTACAATCAATTGTAAGAGATAATTACAGTGGCACCTTGACTTACGAGTGCACCAACTTTCAAGTGGCTCTTTCATCCCTCTGCTGCAGCTCCCTGTGGCTTTTGAAAACTAATAATGAAGTTTTAATTTAAATTTATTTTATCTTAGTTCTTTTTTTTTTTTTTTTAATGTAATTTTACTTCAGAAAATTACGGCGTTATTAGATATTACAGGTATTATCTCCTGCAGCATAACAAAGTCGGGGCGCTGTCCATGAGGGAGGTGCTGAAATGCTTTACCACGTGAAAAGAGGTCATCCAGAACATGTCAAATACGTATACATACATCGATATGCATTGAAGACAAGTTCAATATAAGTTCAATGTAGGTTCAAAGTACAGGGTGTTCCAAAAAAATTGACATCATTTCATCACCTCATAATTTGTTTAAAATTTGTTTGCTCTTTTTGCTCGAAAAAGGAAAATGGATTGTGGACGTGCTAATGATGGAGACATCGTGCTATTGAAATGGCCCCCACGCTCACCTGACCTAACACCGTGCAATTTCTTTCCGTGGAATTATGTGAAAGGATTGGTTTATATCCCACCACTTCCACACATGTAGAGGAACTGAAGAGGAGAATCACAGGCTCTGGAGAATGTTCCACACCACATGCTGCAGTGAGTGTGGCAGGAACTCCACCACCGACTGGACGTGTGAAGCGTCACAAGCGGCGCACACACTGAACGTTTGGAATAACTTCGGAACATTATAAAATTACCATCCCCCAGATTTTTTTGTTTGAAACTTGTAGAATAAGACATTTTACATCCAAAATAAATCCTATTAAGTATCATTTCCCCTGACCATGTAGTCACTCCGATAAGGACATCTCAAATGATGTCAGTTTTTTTGAGACACCCTGTACAAATAACTTCCTTGTTCCCGGAATCACCTTGAAACCCGGAAATCATCATCTGCTTTCCCCACACACATGAAGATTTTTGGTCAAAAATAATTAACAAGTTTAATATTTATGATTATGAGGACAAATTCACTCTTAACACACCTCAGACCACAGGATAATCTTAAAAAACATAAGATAATCTGGTGTTCGGTCCTTGGTCGGGAAGGGGGAAAATCAAGACAGAAACAGCCTGATTATCGTTAAGTGTGTACCCCGCTTTAGTCACACTTCGAGAAAAGAGGACAGTGGCTAATTATCTCCGCTTAAGGAGGTCATGTTCTCATCGGGGTTTGTTTGTCTGTCTGTTGGCAAGATAACTCAAAAAGTTATGGTCGGATTTTGATGACATTTTCAGGAAATGTTGATACTGGCACAAGAAACAAATGATTAAATTTTGGTGGTGACTGGGGGGGGGCTGATCTACCTTGGCGGAGGTCTGCGCGCTCCGAGTGCTTTTCTAATTAAACATGTGAGTCATCAGATGTCTCACAATCAAGCATGATGCGATATCACTGCTGTGGCGTCTCACTGCTGCTTGAGAACAAGGCTCAACCATTTGCGACAGAAATGTTTTGACAGTCATCTCATTCCACGTTTCCTACGCAGCAGCTTTGTTTCACCCTTTCAAAGATACAAAGATTCTTTTGCCTTCCAGAACAGTCCAACATCAAGTTTGTTTTTTTTTTGTTTTTTTTTTAGCTGCAGTAATTGGGTCTTGTCTTTCAACAGCTGTCTCAATTATCCGTAGAAAAAGTGAATTCTTTTTTTGAATGAATTATCATGTTGAAAGGAATGTATTAATGACAGCCTTAAAATGTCTTTTACTCTAAATAAAATTGCCCTTTTCATTTAGTCGTGCACCAAAGGTTAATCATTGAGCCCACTCTGCACAGTGTGACGTTTTAATGGGATTAAAACAAATGAATCTGCTTCTTTCTGTCTTCCTTGGATCTGTGCAGTATCAGTAGAACAAAGCTGGACTGATGTGCTGAATTTGATGTGTATTTGTGTAAGGTGTTATTAGCAGTGGTGTGTAATAGTGTACAAGTACAAAATGCGTTGGAGGTGTGTTTACATGCTGTTTCATATGTTACCGTTGACCCGATAATTAGCCATACCCTGCAGTCTGACATTAAAAGTGAATGTAAATGTTGCTTTATCTTTGCTTTAATGAGTCAAACCAGAACATATGGTATCTTTAAGGCACATATGTGGGAGATTTCAACTAATGGTTCAACTTGTGAAGTCTGACGCTGCAGGATGTCGTCTGTGTCGATGACAATGTGGCTGTTAGTCAGTGACTATTTGCAGAAACCTGAAAGGTCATTGGTTTTATCTTGTACATACACCCAGACACAAGCTAAGAGCTGGTTCTTCTAAGATAAAAACATGACCTTTCTGCCAGTTCTGCCGTTCATCTACTGCTCAATTCAGATACTGTATAGGACAAAATAAGGGGATTGACAGACCGACAACAGATTGGGCATAATTTATGGAGAGATAGGAGGCAGCAATGAAATGAAACATTATCAGTTTTTTTGTTTTTTTTTAATCAGATTTTGTTGCAGATATGGAAACTATGGCTGGATTGTGTCATGCTAGCAATATCAAAATCAGACAGCAGAGCACCTCCTCAAAAAGACTGCTGCAGCTCCAATACAGGAAATCTTTCCTGCCACATTCCATCTGACTCTATGATAACTCACCTCTGTGTGAAGTCTCTGCTCATGAATCCATTTACACTTAAATGTCATTTTGCTCCTTCCCATTTGGAATATTTCAATTTGTTTTGCACCTTACACTTCTATTTCAGCACACTACAGTTATTATCCAGATTCTATCCGGATCTTATATACTTCTAATGTAAAATGTACAGTGTATAGAGTTTGCTCTAGTGTTGTTTTTCTTTTTTATTCATGTTTATTGTGGTATTGTTTTTACCCCGCACCCTGAAGGGTAGGCGAGGGTACTGTTTTTGGTTCTGTTTGTTTGTTTGTCAGCATCTTTACTCAAAAAATACTGGACCCATTTCCATGACATTTTCAGGAAAGGTGCGAGGTGGTCCAGAATAGGTCCCATTAAATTTTGGTGAAGGTAGGTCAAAGGACAAGGTCACCAAAAGTGTGTTTTCACAATGATAAGAGATAGGACAAATGAGGTAAAATGTTTGTGAGGGGCTGGGTTTGTTGTGCCTGGCGCCACTTGTTGTTTATGTGTCATGCTGCTGCTACGCTGTAATTTCACAGTTTGGGATAAATTAAGTGTGTGTGTGTGTGTGTGTGCGTGTGTGTGTGTGTGTGTGTGTGTGTGTGTGTGTGTGTTCTGTCTACCAAGAGTTTTATCACCCTCTTCCAAACTTTCTGACTCAAATGTGCAAAATAATTTTAATTGACATAGTTGCACAACAACAGAGGCTGCAGAAATACACTTTTTGTCCAGGAATTTTGGTGCCTTTAAGAGCAATGTGGGCTCCACATCCCCATCCTAAAAGACTGTATGATGATAAGAAAATACAATGACAAACAGCATGTACAGTAAATGGGCATTTCTTTTTAATCCAGCCTCACACTAACCCTTTCAGAGCTTCATATGCTTCTACATTAGTGTTTTTATTCTCTGATTTACGGCGTCCCTGAAGTACTCCTGTCTCACAACCAAACTGGGCGTTCAGATTCTGATCACCTCCAACTTGCAGCAGTTTTCAGACTCATGTAGGGGGTGGAGTTAGACTCACAACAGGGGTGAAGTTACACTTTATCAACAGTTCTAACTTAGAAATGCAGGTTTAAATTAAGGCAATGGCTGTCGTCACAGTGCTGTGGCACGAAATATCAGTTTGTCTATTGCCACAGAGCCGATCAAATGATCCGAATTCTGCAGTCTGAACGTTGTCCCAGACGCTGATTTATATATTCATCAAAAAACCCGCAATTTCTTCATATAAGGCAAAACAGTCGCCACGTTTTGTGTTGTTTGTCTGCATGCTGAAACTGAAAGTGTGAATAGAAACGCAAAGCAGCTTCCGGTAACTGGTACTCTGGCCTTTTCCTGTAACAGTATAGGCACAGTACTGTGGCAGCAGGATGACAGGTTAGTGGTTAGCAGTCTACACGATAGAACGAGGGCTGATTTTCTCTGCGGTAATACACAAAAGAGAAAGTAGTGCCACAGTACAGGGGCAAGAGCCACTTCGGTAAAGGTGGGGTAGGAAGTTTTTTCCTGGAGGATTTTTTACTATATTGCTTAAAATCCCCTTCACACCCCGACTGCAACCAATTAATTAAATGCTCTAACACAAAAATTTAAAAAAAATTGTCACCTGTGGAACGGACAGGACTGAAAAAACACCATCCAATCATTTTAACCGGCCCATTGAAATGATTGAATGGTGATCTGTCTATCAAACTCAACTGCCATTTGCGCTGTAAACATTCATTAGAACCAGTTGTTTTATCCATTCTGTGGATGTGAACGGCTTATTCTGCAAAATGAAGAAAACACGACTATTTATAGTGTACGTCACTCCCGTACTTGACTAAACTGTGTAAATAATATGTAAACAAACACAAAAATGCCGTGGTACTGGCTAGGTCCTCTTGTGTTATGTTAAGTGCAGACATTTGCGTTACCTGCAAACAAAGAAGTACATGGGAGAGTGAAGGTTCTTGTTCTTCACTATGGCTGTGATGACCAGGATGTTCTCCAGCAGTGAGATGATCCCCAGAATCAGAAACACCTGCAGAGAAAAAAAAAAAAACCAAAAAAAAAAACAAAACAAAAAAACCACAATTTATAAAAAATAAAATGAAAGCATCAAGATGAAAAGATAAGTATTGTAGCTTAAACACAGCATGGAGGGACTCATGCTGAGATTAACTCAAAACTCCAAGGGGATTGTCTTGATTTATCAATACTTTCTTAAATTCACCTTTATAACGTACTTGTGGAAAACAAGTAAAACGAGTGTTTTATATCAGAATGTTCCGGATGGTCTCAGTTTTATGTGCACCGGGGCCTGTTTTTGTCTTAGAGCACTGCAGCGAGAGATAATTCAGCGCAAATCCTCAAAAGTTTGAAGTGAGATCTGTGAAAAACTTCAAATCTCTTGCGAAAACACACTTTCATTCATGTGGACAGAGTGTTTTAGTGCCTGAAATAGGTTTACAAAAGTCTTAGAAAACATTTGCAATACTGCCTTTTAAGATTAAATGTTGTCTGTCATTCTATTTTCACCAAATACAGATTCAGAATACTTTCAGAATATGTACTTTATGAATCTCAGAGGAAGCTGTTGTGTGTTATGTCTCAAATGTGAGATAAATGAGGCTGATTAATGACTTCATGTTACACATCAATCTTTGTTAGATGTCTGTAAATGAGAAAGGCGGACTATATTATATATATTTACTAAGCACACAATATTTCTTATATTCACATACTGTATATGAATTTTTTCCTTTTTTTCTTTTTTTTTAAATTAAAACCTTGTACAGTATTTCCTTCCCCATGCTGCATAAATGGATGGCAAGGAATAATAGATAATAGTAAAAGAAAAGACACAGGATATTAGCTTTTTTTCTGGCTTCTCCGCAGACTTCACTTCATCATGTCTCAAAAATTCCTTAAAAAAATTTAATCTGCAAATGAAAATGGGTTTAGAGACCATAAGCTATAACCTAGCATGATAAACCATGTCTGAAAATGTCTCGGCTCAGACAGTTAATTAACAGTTACATTGACGGTAGCAGGACATAATGAGTTTTTTACAATGGAAAAAGTATTGATGTAAGTGATAGTTAAATAAATAATGAAGTTTTAATGAAGCGACACACTGCGCAGACCACACATACAGACCTCCACTGCGATGTGGACCTGTTCGCATGCTGCAGGTTTGGTCGTGCTGGTCTTGTCTGTCGTCAGCAGAGGGGGGAGGGTGTAGTTGTAGTGGTCATGGGAGTACACCCAGGTGGAGTTACCCAGAAGCCCCTCCTCTGTGTACGAGGTCTCAGCGGACATGTTCATCCCTGCTGTGACACTGGTCCAGATCACTGCCGTGCTATTCTAGATTCCATCGTTTCCAACAGGCTGACGGAGAGAAAAAACATTACAGCGATATTACGAATGGAGAAAAAAACTGAATGTGAATTTATTTAACACAGTTGATTTATACTCAGAGTCAGACATTTAGAAAGAGTGGGTAGTTTTTCATCATTGTGCACAGCTGTGGAAAAGATCACATGATAACTCCAAAACCTGAACCAAAACCTACGGAATGAGTTCAAGAGGATGATGAATGGGCACGAGCCATCAAACAAAGTTGAGCTGCTCATTATTCGGTGCCAGGAGCTACATCTACCAGCCACCAGCGATGCCAAAGTCTGGAGCAGAGCACGCCAAGACACAATGGAACTGGGAGGAAATATAGCTCCTATCTAACCAAATACTGACTGTTACGACACCAGTGTTGTGCTGTTTAACCCTCGTGTTATCCTTGGGGTCAATTTGACCCCATTCAATGTTTATCATTCAAAAAAATAATAGTTGACTTTTTTTTTTTGCTTCATATTTCATCATGTTTCTTAACCTTGTAACTCCAAATGTATCATATTTGATTCATGAGATTTGAAGCCCTCTACATGATCAGTGTGATATTTTTTTCTTGATGTGTACAATTACATGCAATACACAGATAATCCACCAGGGGAAGGAATTCATTCACCAGAGGCCTTTCCAGTGACGCTGCAAGACTGTCATTAAAGCTGCGTATGACTTTTGTCACCAGTTTTTCATCAAATCTGTCAAATCCAAGTCATAGCCTGAGTGTCATAAAATCCGTAAGTCTTTTCGTGATTACACAAATGAATCTCTTCCCTCACGGTGAACAATGTCGAAGTGTACTCCACCATAAACAATCCATTTGTTTACGAACAGAGTCGGTAAGTTGGTCAGGCATTTTCAGAAATTCATCTCGACGTGCATTGTGAGAAGCGGAGCTCGGGTTTTACAGATTTGATGAAAAATCGGTGACGAAAGTCTCCCACAGCTTTAATGAGGAAGGAGGCAGAACTTTGCCAATTTTGAAAAGGAATGAACAATTTATTAGACATGTTTGTGTTATATTATGTTTTTGTTTGTTCAAAAATAATAATATTGGAGCACTGAGATCTGATGTATCAAATATGATAAAAAAAAAAAAGAAAAAGTTGATATTTGAAAAACATTTTTTTTGGGTGGATCAGAAGGACCAATAAAGGCTCCAGTGTCAAACAACTGTTTTTTTTCTATCATTTAATGGTTCAGGCTTTACAGGGTTAATTTGATGGGGACAGCTGATTATTATGATGATATTTTTTCAATGTGCTGAACTCATTGCAGGCATTGGTGTTCCTCTGGGGTCAACTTGACCCCAGGTTGTTTTATCTATGTAAAACTGGTCTGTCTGTGTGTGACCTCACATCCCCACACCTGCAGGTACAGAGCTGATGCTTTTGAGTTGATCCATAACAGGGGGGCGGGGAAAACAACTATTCCCATGAGAACTTTGACACTTCTCTGATGATGTGGGCACGTGGGAAACAACTTGACTTGTAAACTCCTGTCAAAATGAGGAAGTCAGTGCAGGCTTGGAGTTGATCACATCCAAGTCGTTTCAACTACACATGCCTCTCCTCTAAAATGATCATCTCAAGTACAGTATTAATCAAGAAGTTACAGGCATTTGTCAGTCGTAGCCTCCGACACATCCTTGGAATATTCTGTCCAAATAGAATGAACAACGACAAGCTGTGGCATTGCACGGAACAGGAGAGAATCGAAGACACTGTCAGACAGAGGAAATGGTGATGGATCGGGCACACTCTAAGGAAACCGGCAAACCACATCGCACGGTAGTCACTAAAGTGGAACCCACAAGGGAAAAGGAAGAGAGGGCGACCTAAGAAGTCTTGGAGAAGGACTGTCACGGAGGAACATCAGGAGATAGACGTCATGGGAACAGCTAAAGTGGGCAGCCAAGAACAGAGTTCACTGGAAAGACCTTGTGGAGTGAAGAGGATTAAACAAATAATAATAATAATAATAATAATAATAATGATAATAATAATGATGATGATAATAAACAAACTGCCTAACACAAAAAACTTGGTTAACAATGTTATGTAAATCGTTTTCTAGGGCAATTATCCCTGAAGTCAGATTGAACCAAGGGTAAAATGTGTTAGTAATATTTGAGGATAACATGAGGGTTAAAAATCTATATGAACGGTTTTTCTTTGCATAAGTTAATGTCTGACAACACTGCATGCTGTGGTGTTAATTTCTGCAAATACATGTTCTATAAGACAATATTTTTGATTGTTTCTTGTTGCTGCAGGGCTCCATGGAGGAAGATGTCATGAATCTCAGTGTGATATTTCAGTATAAATAAAGAATAAATAAAAACTGCAACCCCTTCTCAAAAAAACAAAAACAAAAAAACAAACTTGGGACATTGTTTAAAATGTAAATAAAAACAGAATGTAATGATTTGCAAATCATCGCATTAACAAAATACAGTTCTTTTGATTATATTCTGTAGATTATGATCATTAAGTGTAGATTATGATGATGTAATTGTACATATAATAACATTATTCTGAAATTGTTCCACAATTTGTAGATTCAGTGTTTTGCAGAATGATGAATCTCTAAGATGCTCCTCTTACTGTCCTGTTGCCAATTAACATGAATACTTGTAAAATAAACCACTTCCAGACTTCTGTCTCAACTTTTTGCAGACAGGCTGTTGTCATTAAATTAAAATGTACCCTAGTTTTTCCTCAAATTATGTATTTTGTCATGTTAAATAATTGATATGTTTCTGTGTTCTATTGTGAATACGATTTAGCTTCATAAGCTTTGTAAAAAAACAAAAAACAAAACAAAAACATTGAATTCGTTCTTATTTACATTTTACACAGCGTCTCTTGCAACTTCTTTGGGAATTATGGTTGTACATTCTACTTTTTTTTTTTAAAATTTAAGCCATTATTCAAACAAATACATACAAATAAAACCACTGGTCTGGTCATTTTTTTCTGACCTGTACATATTCAGGACATTCTACATATTAAAGTTTGAAGTCATGCATGTTATTAATATGCTCACTTTACCCAAACCCAAATAATGAAAAAAAAACTCTATTGTGTAAAATACCTCAGTCTTTTCATGTAGGACCATAAGCTGATTAACCAAAACATTTCTGAAGGTGAAATCCACCTGATGGGTCTTTCACGAAACACCTAATCTGTTCTTAAGTGGATTTAACATAATTATGAGTTAAATTTGACTTGAAAATGCTAACATTCTCCACATGCTTTGGATTAGACCAATTATACTGCATCAAGTTGACTAAAAAGATGACTGACGTCCGTATGTGAAGTGGTCATTAAAGTTATGACATGCTACATGTCAGTCAGATTCATCTAGTGTTTGTTTACAGCGTTCCCCTATGGACAGGACAGAGCTTCATTACACGTCTACAGCAACTGAGACAAGGAACAAGTCTCACTATTAATTATCTTTCCTCAGCTGATGCGATGGAATGTGATCAGGTCTCAAAGGATGGCTTAAACTCTTCCCTTCAGGCTTGCACTGTCTCTTAACTCATGACTGCGCTAACAGACCATCTGGTGATGTCAAATGACAATATTTGAGCTTGTTATGCATTTGCAGTTCTTATATTTATGCTAAAATTTCCCCTGAGTCATGCAGTGTGTGAGGGATTTACATGAGTACTGAAAAAGTGGAACTGGAAAATGAAGAGACAAGCACACTGACAGCAAAATAAAACCATTTAAATTAAACAAAAAACCCTTTGCCATGTGAGCAGAATGGCATTATCTTAATCCTATTACAATGTGTGAGTCTGAGCAAAGACGACACAGTAATTAACCTTTACTGCAAAGCTAAATGAATAAGACGTGGCACTTATGTTTGAGTTAAAAACATTTTCCAGCTGTCACAGTTGCACTCGGAGCACAATAATTGCAGGAAACGAGGATTACATCATTGAAATAGGAAATATTTTTTTTCCGCTGCTAATCGACAAAGCAGTTAACTTTAAGCTGTTCAAAGAAGAAACACAATTACAGCAGCTTCAAACAGTCTTTCATGTTGGACTTTTATCAAAGTCAACCTCTTCATGTGAAACTTTTTCACTATTATTAAGTCATTCATGTATTTACAGTCGCGGAAAAAACTATTAGGCCACCCCTTGTTTTCTTCAGTTTCTTGTTCATTTTAATGCCTGGTCCAACTACATTTAGGTACATTTGTTCAGACAAATATAATGATAACAACAAAAATAGCTCATATGAGTTTAATTTAACAGCTGATATCCATTTTCAATGGTTTTCTTGATAAGAACCAAAATCACTTCAGTTCTCACTGCAAAAATCCTAATCTTAACAAGTGTATTTTTCTAATTTCTAGTCCAAATATCTCATCACACTTGAAATAAGACATAATCACCTAAAGAGTAACTTTTCAGTGAGATATAAG
>JAPQRP010000010.1:28440399-28459052 GCA_037367295.1 Apogon hyalosoma
GTACCACAGTGCTTCAGTTGGAACATTTGACAGATAAACAGTACCACAGTGCTTCAGTTTCAGCTTCACAGTTTGTCTTTTATGTATTGATTGTCTCTCTAAATTCACCATATATAATTTTATTAGTAATTTTTTATTTTTATCAATTACAAGAAATTTCAGGTGACCCCACATGGGGTCCAGACCCCGAGGTTGAAAAACACTGACTTAAGTGATTCTGGTTATTATCAAGAAAACCATGGAAAATGTCTATATATCAGCTCTTAAACTAAACTCTTAATTAGCTATTTTTGTTGTTATTATTATATTTGTTCAAACAGATGTACCTTTAATTGTACCAGGCATTAAAATGAACAAGAAACGGAAGAAAACAAGGGGTGGTCTAATCATTTTTTCCGTGACCGTATCACCATTCAATCATTTTGATGGCTCGGTTAAAATGATTGGATGGTGTTTTTCAGTCCCGTCCGTTCCACAGGTGACTACATTTTTTTTTTTTATTTTTGTGTTAGAGCATTTAATTAATTGCAATTGGGGTGTGAAGGGGATTTTAAGCAATATAGTAAAAAATGCTCCAGGAAAACACCTCCTACCCCACCTTTAATTTCTTGTTTTAAGTAATCATACATGTAGACATGCTTGTTTCTAGATTTAACAATGTTAATTGAAGAAATCTTGTCAAGTCAAATCCTCTTACTGCATGGACAGATATTTCACTTGTTTTGAGTACCTTTTTCCTCAGATTTAGTGATTTTAAGGATTATATATAAGGATTTCAATGGATGATTCATAGACATGAATTGAACCATTATGATGTCATATGATGTCCGCTTTTTAGAACCAGAGGTGGTCACATTTGGACTTTAACTGACCATATTTTGATTTGATTGTTTTATAGTGACCTCAGTAAAACTTAGACCCATCTTCATAACCTCACATCATCTGAACATTTTGACATTAAACTGACATGTCTGGAATACACAGATCTGGAAGTAATTGACTTATTTGAGGACTGTTTCTGTCTCAGTAAAAATATTCACAAGATCTGACAACACAATGACGTGTAAAGGAGGTAAAAACAAACATGAATGCGGATGATGACTTTGATAAAATAATATTATCTATATAATAATGTGATGTTTTTGTATTATTATTTTATGTAGTCATTGGTATTCCACTTCCAGTCATTCATACAACATCCTCAACTCTCAAAAGGAAGTAAAACATTTTGTATAACTAGTGATGCGACACTGTACCTTTTTTTGTATATAGAGAATCTCTGACATTAGATTAAACTGGTAAACTTCACTTCACTTCACGGTCTCATTAGCGTAATTTGTTAATCACAACTACGGATGAACAGGATAAAGAAGATGAGGAGGATAAGTTTACACATGGACCACCAGATCGGTCGGAATAAAGCATATAAAGCAGAGAAACTAAATATGAAACAGCATTTCACAAGAACAAATCTTAAAAACGTGCGTCCAGACATGTTGTGGAGTGGTTTTGTGGAATACAATGGAACAAAATATCATATATAAAAAGAATTATAAAAACCTTATTTTCCTTATTTTCCCTTAAGCCCTTCCCCTCCGACTTATTGAGAATCAGGACACGTGAACATGCATAATGGAGGGGGTAGGGGTAAGGGGGAGGGGCCAAGGGGCGAACTGGGATTGGGCCTTTATCATTATCATTTTATGAGAGCAGAATGAGTCCTGGAAAGATTTTGTTGATTTAAGCTACAAGAAGGTTAAGAAGTTCAATGTAAGTCTATGGGAAGCAGAGTTATTTGCAGCAGCAGCAGCTAGTGGCCGGCGGTGGTATTACACTTTAATATATACACATAGCAATCACTGCTCGAGTTTTTATGTATTTTTTACATATGCGTTTTTAAGTGTTCTCTGTCCTTTTTAATTGTTTAATGTGACGTGTGTGACAATTCTGCTGCAACCTGAATCACCCTTTAAGAGACCGTTAATAAAATAAAATGAAGTGATCGCTAATCGCTGGAGGCAGTATTGGACGATAATGATCACAATTTGAGGCCTTTTATTCATATGTTGCATCATTACTTAAGTCTTAACAACACTGTATCTTAAATGTTGAAATTAAGAGATATGGAACTGTCATGGATTAAAAACCATTTTAAAAGTCCCTTTAGCTGCACATTAAAGTTTTCTCCCAGAGTTTATCTGATTAGCTCTACTGATTGGTTTTTATAATGACTGCCAATAACACTCTTATTCAAAATCTTGTGAGAACACATAGAGAAAGAGAGCATGACAATGACGGATTAGATTGTTTTTTTTACATGCTTGATGTTCCAAAAGTAGGGCAGTAGGAGGATCTGTATGCCACTTTTTCTGAAGCTAATGGACTGAAACTTTAGCTTGAAACAGGCACAAAAACTTTATCATATTACAGAGACTGTATTTTCCCATCAGTCTTTCTTCCCTTCAGTGATTTATTGTTAAATTCATGTTTTAAAGACTCACAAGAGACGGATGTTGCATGAGTATTTTCACGTGTTCCCACAATTCCCAGAAGACAAACAGACAGACGTTCCATCTCTGTCTTCTCTGCACTGGGAAAAAAATCGAATCTACGTCTTACCAAGTGTATTTTTCTCATCACACTTAAAATACAACATAATCACCTAAAGAGTAACTTTTCAGTGAGATATAAGAACTTATTTTTAGACAATAGATCTGAAAAAACCTCATTTAAAGAAATCTTACCAAGATAATTTTCACTTGTTCCATTGGCAGATTGTTGTTTTTTTTTTTTTTTGCTTAATTCAAGATATTTTTTGCTTAATTCTAGCACAAAAATCTTTGACAGAACTTCACAGCTCTTTATTCTAAACACTGATGAACATTTTAATTCATTTTTTAACATATACAAGTAAAAATACTTAATTTAAGTTAAAATGCAAACAAAGAAAATGAACAAACAAACAAAGAATTATTTAGTTTTATTACATTGTCCGATTTTCTAACTTTCATATAGAAACTGAAACGAGTCACATGATGGATTGAATGACTTGCAAACCCACTGTTCGTTAAATGTCTCATATTCTGCAAAGCCATTTTATTCTTTGCCTAGTGTGACCCATTGCCTTTGTGGGAATAAAAACAAAGGTTATTTTGCCTACAGTTCCATTGTGTTTGGTGCTGCATAGTTCAATTGTTTGCTGCTAGTTTTAGTTTCCATTAACTACAGTAGCTCAGCTGTTATGAAATTGCTCCAACATCCGCTGGGTTCCTTTCTCCTCCAAATAACTGAAGGAATTATGCAACTCCTCTGCATGACTAAACCACCTTTGAAGTGTAAAGTAGACGCAGCGCCCCTTTAAAAAGTTAGAGCTGCAGAGTTTTCCTCGTAGTATGTGATGTTACATAACCGACATCTTCTCATGTTTGTTTTTAAGCTGTTGATTTGCTTTTCTGTGTCACGTAAGAGTAGAACTTTCAGCAGGAAGTGGTAAAAGGAAACTGCCCACCCACAGTTTACCAATGAGGTGACAGCGCAGCATTGTTCACATTTGTTTTCACAGTTTTCCTAACAGCGAAACAAAGAGAACTTTCCACGTCCTCATGCTTCTAATAACTATATCACCTGCAAAGGAAGTCTATGATGTCACAGACTGTTTCATGTTTTGTGTGAAAATGCTGTTTTTTTTTCGTCTTTTCTGCTATGAAGTCATGCGTAAAGTAAGTCTCAGAGGTACGGTTTGATTGTGTTTGGTGTTTCCATGATCAGGCGCCAAACTGTTTATTTCTTATCTTCTTCATGCAGCAAAACAGGATTCATCATGAACACAAATAATGGAGGATGTTAATTGCGCATCTGCACATAAACACCCATTTATTTCGGGCCGTTGCATTTTTATTTGTGTGTTTTCTTTCTGCTTGTATTGTGCACAATATTTAATTTAATGGTATCTTGTCTGCTGGATATTATTGAATCAGAAAAGTGTTCATCTAAAACAGAAGACAGGTCATGCTTTTCTACATCTCCATTCTCTTTCATATTTGTAAGAGCTGTACATAAATTGATTTTCCTGTGAATGTGACTGCCGGGGTCTGTGGCGAATATTTGCATTATCTATAGATGTCCTGTTTGACAGCACAAACACTGTATGAAAATAACCATTACCCGTAGGCTGAATGAGGTTATTCCATCACACGCTCTTTCCTATTCCTATAATATTCTTCAGATCTTTACAAAGCTTTACAATCTCTGCCTGAGGTTGACTTTCAGTAAGATAAATGGGATTCAGTCACTTTGGTGAAAACATCCCTGAAGATCCACAAATGTCACGGTGTGAGAGAAAATACTGTAAAGAATATTTCCAGCCAGTTTGCATAATGACTCATAGTAAGAACAGATGACATTTAGACTCATAAAAGCCTCTGTTGGTGAATTGTTTTGATTGATCCAGCAATTCCTTCAATTATAATAATTATTTCCTTCAACAGACTAACAAGGCACCTGATTTACTTTGTCGTCTTCACTTAAACATTAAACATTAACTGTCCCTTGCAGCATTTTACCTAACTTGATTAATTAATGTACATCTTTGGAAATAATTGTTAGACTTCCTGTAATCTCAACTGACTTTAGGATGTTTTGCATTTGTAATATTATTTATTTCTAAATAGTTATAAATAGTTTTTCACCATTTAATGTGTATTTAATACTCATATTGTGTTTTGTTGTCGTTAATTTTAAACACTTTATTAAATTTGTGACAGTTTTATTAGAGAAGAAAAACCTGTTGGATCAAAATCATCTAGATTATTACCAGTCATGTACAATAATATATCACTGTTAGAACTGGACTCTTAAGAGTGAAATCAAGTTCTTCCAACATTTATACCCCATTCACTCAAATGCAGACAATTTGCAAAACAGATATTTTTGTCTATGTTTATTCCTCTTGTCCACATGTAAACATTTAAACACTGGTTTGTGTGTATCTGTGTTCAGGGAAAACATACAGATTATTAAATGATGGCATCTCACCCCATTTGACTGATGTCTATAATGTCTTTGTGGAATGAAGCTGCACCTGAAACATCAAATCCAGGTGTGTAAACCTGCTTGACAGAATTCTTAAAGGGGTCATACTTTGCTAACCCCACTTTTATTAGTCTCTGGTTCATTTATTTGTGTATTTGGACCCAAACAGTTCATTAAGTTTAATTTGAACCCTCCAGGTGCTGCAAAGCTATCTTTAGATTAATTCCGGCAAAAATCGAGTGGATTTCTACAACCTTAACTTAATTCCTGCTTAATTTGTTTCCTTATTTTAACTTGTTACATCACGACATTTGCACATATAAGGTCCAGACTTCTGATGAACATTTCTCTGAGTTCGATATAATTGTTTGTCAGCAGCAGTGATTGAAGTCCGTACTGGAAATATGTCCAAACTTCGAGCTGATTTCCTAAAATGTTCATTTGTTGGTTGAATCGGACAGAGCAGCATAGCCAACAACCTGGAGGGGGCGGGGCCTGAAGTGGCTCATGTGCATTTAAAGGGCCAGCGCTCCAAACCGCCTTTCTGGTGTCGTTACTCAGAAATAGGGTTGAAGATGGACCTGTGGAGTTGAATTAATGAAGAATTCAGACCCAAGCAGAGCATTTACAGTTTATGCAGACCACAGGGAAATGTTTGAAAATGAAGAATTCCATTTAAAAAAGCAAAATATCACTCCTTTAAAACGGTGAGGCTGGAACACCAAAGTCCATCCCAGTGAAGTGGGATACAGAGGATTTGTGGAGTCCACCATCAGACTGCTGAAAAGATCCTGGATTCCACAGTCAGACTCAGGTCATAAAATAGAAGAGAAATGACACTCATCTGTGATTTCTCACACCAGGAATTTGGAGTACAGTCTGGACACACATGGGTCACATGTTGAGGACTGATGTTAAAGTGTTGAAAAGCTGAAACACCAAATGATTCAAGGTGATGTGTCCAATATCTGACACTTTTCAAACTCTCTCTCTAGGCCACAGGTCCCAAACATGTGGCCTGTGGGCCAAAACTGGCCTTCCAAATGTTCCAGTCCGGCCCATGGCATGATTTTATGCAGTGCAAAAATTACACTGATGATATTAACAGTCAAGGGTGTTGAACTCATTTTAGTTCAGGTTCCACATACAGACCAATGTGATCTAAAGTAAGATAATAGCACATTAACCTTTTAACAATAAAATGTCAACTACCTGAAAATTAAGTACAATTTTAACAATATTGTGGCTGTTACTAAATGTTTTGTGCATTTGTAGGTCTGATTTGTAAGTTGTGTTAATAATAAACTGACACATAATATTGTAGAAATTATTCTTATTCTAGTTCTAAATTCAACAATATTATGCCTGTTACCAGATGTTAGTGTAACACTGTGTGTAATACACATGTACAAATGAAATACAAAGTTGAGGCATAATATTGTTCAAGCTGCACTTTTTCTGAAGAAATGTCAGTTTTTTTTTCTGGTTATTCACATCTTTCTGTGAAAGCATAGTTTCTAGGCCACCAGGATGGTGGCAGAGAAGACGCAAGTGGCATATTCAGCCCGAGAAAACCAAGTGGGAAGGAAGAGAACCTCCATTCACCCTGTAACAAACCACTTAACCATCACAAACACTTTGAAACTGTTTAATAAAGGTAAAAATCTTGCCCCTTAGTGGGTATTGGTTTTGGTTTGGTTTGTTTGTTAACTTTTAGCAACAAAACTATTGGTTCAGTTCATACCAAACTGGATTAATAGATTGCCAGTGACCCAGAATAGATGTCATTACATTTCGGTAAAGGTAGGTCAAAGTTCAATTTTTTTTTTTGGTAATGATTTTTTTTAATATTTCCATTTACTTATTGTGGTAACCCGGATGCACACAGACGTTAACACTTAAATAATAATAATAATAATAATAATAATAATAATAAATTTTATTTATAGATGCCTTTCAGGACACCCAAGGTCTGGGGTGCTGTTGGAGGGGGGGACATGACAAATTTATGGGGCCCAGTATTTCTGAGGGGCCCATAAAGCAGTGGAGGGGGCCCAGTGCGTACAGGTTCGAAGTTGTGAAAATTTGGTGTAAGATCTGCTGTATAAGAGAGGAACAAAAGTCAGGAGGCAAATGTTGAAAGCTTGTTAAGCTACAGTTTCATTTTCACGCTATCGTAAATGACGCTGTTTATGGAGCGCACCCCCACCCAGTCCGACAGATTGAGAAGATAGTGAATTTCTATGGGGTCCATAACGATTATGCTTGGGGCCCATAATTAGTTGCAGTGCCCCTGTTCAAGGTCCCCATACAAGATTGTTAAAATAAAATAAAACACAATTTAAATTACACACATGCATATATAAAACACGTAGGCAGCAGATAAAAGTGAAA
This sequence comes from Apogon hyalosoma, assembly GCA_037367295.1. NCBI lineage: Eukaryota > Metazoa > Chordata > Actinopteri > Kurtiformes > Apogonidae > Apogon > Apogon hyalosoma. The sequence goes on from JAPQRP010000010.1 coordinate 28,447,825, forward strand.
TCATGGAAGAGAGTAGGCCTGTCTGAATAAATGAGTTTTAAACTGGGATTTGAAGGTGGTAACGGAGTCTGAATGTTTTATGTGTTCTGGGAGGGCATTCCAGAGGCGGGGGGGCTGAAGGCTCTGGACCCCATGGTGGTCAAGCAGGCAGGTGGGAGGGTGAGTTGGATGGATGAGGATGACCTAAGAGTGAGTTAAACTTAAATGGAATGATCAGTACACTTCACTAACCCGCAGGTAACAACACACATGACATGACTGGATGTCCACCGCGTAACAGGGACGAGTCACTGCTACTTAATAGACAAGGGTTCCAGGTTACGCCCAGCCCTTTATATCAGTAGAGACCGTCCCTCTGCAACACTTATAATGGGCAAAATATGTGTGAGGGGTGGGGTTTGTTGTGCCTGGCACCCCTTGTTTGATAAGTTATTGTTAAAATTATCCCTTTTTTTTTTAAACAATAATGCACACTTGCATCCTTGCAAGCCCTGCTTTTATTGATGTTGTTGTACATATATGCTTACTTAAATATATTTTGTGTTGAGGTAAAATATAGAAACCTCAAAACAACAAAAAAAATTTATATTAAAAATGCAAGGATGAAATACTTCTTTGTTTATCCACATAATAATGTTTTTTTTCCCTTGGAAATGCAGTCTTCGAAAAGCTCTATCCAACAGCTCTATTGTTATGCATCAGAGAAAAACATGTGCACACATTTGTTTGTAATTAATTTGCATTTATAAACATACATTAGCAGGAGATAAAGCAGCTGTATATAACAGCTCAAGTCAGTGGTTGCGTTCTGTTCAGTCCGGAGGGTATTCCAATAAATCCATTAGCCCAAATAAAAGCTGAACTTCCAAGAATCCTGCGAGAAGCTACATTAACCGCGTCTGAGCATCTCAAGTGGCAATTAGATCCAGAAGGCGATGAGAGCGCTATCTTCAGCCAAACCTTCCTCTAAGTTATTTATTTTTTTCAAAACTATTAAACCCCGAAGAACCACTGGAGCAATTTAATAATCTAATAACACAGGAGACTATTTTTGTTTCCTGCATTTAGAGCTGGAGTCATTGGGTTTAATCTCTTTGCATTGTGTAACGCAGCATCAAAGCGGCGCCTCTGTTGTACGCCACCATTTACCAGAGAAAGGATCAGCCTAACGTCATGTCTCTTCCTTTTTCATTCCAGCCTCGAACCAACCTTCTTGCCTCTTTGTCTACAATAAACCATTCTAAGCATCAAAGCGATTCTTGACAAACGTATTAAACTCGGCACCTTTGTGGTTCCATCAGAGACTTTGTACTCGTTCATTTATGGTGAATGCTGCCGCTCAGAGCTTTTAATTATCTGGGAGAAAAGCTCCATTTCTCACTCCTCAAACGTAATCAATTTCTATATGCACAGAATGTTCCACAGACTCATCACTGTGCTTCTTTGTCAGGTTTTTTTTTCCCTGTGAGGCTGGAAACACCGGCAGCAGAACGACATGGAGTGAAGTAGCCGCTGTGGAATACTCTGAGTGTAGATGGAAGAGCTGAGGTTTTACAGAGATTTTATTGGCTTTTTTATCTATTTTTATTTTCTGAAAACCTGTCAGCGCTGAATCACATTTGGCAGCGTCTTTTTAATGAAGCAGCGATCTCAAAACTTTTTAAACAGCAAAAGTTGTGTTGCTTTCCCCCCAACTTGTCTGTCAAACTTCTTTAATAGCACTTCAGTTTATATTAACCCTTAAACACCCAGAACTACTTTTGTGTTGACTTCCAAATGGATTTTTCTCTAAATCTAACCTTTCTTAAGTGATTTATCACCATTTAGTATAATAATATCCTCTATGTTTTTCTTTTTTCAGTATAAATCAAGTATTTTCCTATATTTATTTCACTGATCATGTAGATCACAGGTGTCAAACAGCCTGGGGGCCAAATCCAGCCCGCCAAAGAGTCCAATCTGGCCCATGGGGTGAATTTGTGAAATGCAAAAATGACATTTGAAGACATTAACAATCAATGGTGTCAAAATCATTTTAATTCAGGTTCCACATATAGATCAAAATGATCTCAAGTGGCTCAGACCAGTAAAGTACTATTATAATAATATAGAAATAATGACAACTACAAATTTTCTCTTTGCTTTAGTCTAAAAAAGTATAATTATACAAAAATATTTACATAAACAAACTATCCTTTTACAAAAAATATGAACAACCTGAAATGCCTTAAGAGAAGTATAAGCAATTCTACCAATATTCTGCCTGTTACTAAATGTTTTGTGTATTTGTAATAGTAATATGAGTTGTAATGCACATGTGGCAGCTGTGGTTCAGGAGGTAGAGCAGTTCGTCCAAAAACCAAAGGGTTGGCAGTTCGAGCCCCGCTCTATCCTAGTCATTGGGCCGACATTTCACCTTCCTTGCCTCCACTGATGCTACTCACACTGGTGTTTGAATGCGTATGACTGTTCAGTGGTGGTCAGAGGGGCCCAGGGCAGCTGTGGATACAGATGTAGTTTACCACCACCAGAGTGTGAATGTGTGAGTGAATGAATGATGGATCCACTGTACGCGCTTTGAGTGTGCGTTAATAGAAGAATGCTATATAAATGTAATCCATTATTAGTATTTATTATTAAATGATAAACTGACAAATTGAGGCAAAATATTGTTAAAATTGCACTTGTTATTTTATGTTTCAAGTTGTTCATATTATTCTGAATTTCAAGGAAATGTTGTAGATGTAAATATTATCATAATATAATTGTACTTTTTTCACTGTAATTTCCCAGTTTGAGATAAAGTACATCTATCCATCTTTCTATCCATCTATCCTTCTTTCTTTCTTTCTTTCTTTCTAATATGACTTTGACACCCCTGATGTAGATGTTCATAAACACTCTTTCTTATTTTGATTAACTAAAAACTTTGAAAATATGCTGTGAGGGAATCCGTTTGCCCATTTTTCCAAAGCGCTTTTTTTTTTTTTTTTTTTTACCATATCTTTCCAAATCTAGCAATCATTTACAATTCACTGCATGCTATAATTGTGCTAAAATAGTGTCTTCTCCAGCTTCTAGTACAGGCATTAGTGAAATTACCATAACAACCCAATAACACATATACAGCACAACGTCTCAGGATTCAGAAACTGTTGGAATTTCTCCAATTACACAAACAGTGAAAGAGCTACAGCCATCCAATCTGCATATGCGTAGGGCGTGTCAGCGATGACACGTCAGGTTTGAAAGAGTTACTCAAGCCTGTTTCAGAAATGCCTGAATTAAATTTAGACAGACTCTTCAGTAAATCATGCTGATTTTTTTAAGGGTTTTTACTATTGTTTGTACTATTGAGCTATAGATCTGCTCTGAAATGCAGAGAAGAGTATGAAAAGGCTAAACAAGGACAAACTGCAAACTCTATTATTAGCACAAAACAATGGAGTAGCTGGTAGAAGAAGCGTCATTCATTTAAACCAAGATATGATCAGAAACAGCAAAGGTAAGACAACATTAAAAGCCATAACTTCTTAATGCAACAATTTATGTTTGCTCTTCTTTGTCTTTTTCGGTGAGTTTTATCTGTAGAGAAATAATACTTGTACTGTTGGATCTGCTTAGTGTTAGTTTAAGGCAGCAAAGTTTGTCACATTGGTCCATTTTGTTGTTATTCATGACATGCACTGGGCTCAGGACGCTTGGTTTAGATTTGCTCATTTAAGAGCTTCTTTGGTTGTGTTCTGTTGTCTAATAATTGGCTTTGTTGAGCATTTAGCCTCTTCTTATGTGGATGTATAGAATATGTATATTGCTCCAAGCATGGTATAGCATTGCCATGGCAACACAAATGGAACTGTGGGCACCGGGGGCAACTGGGCTCCAAAGGACTAAACTGAATGCAAATGCAAAAAATACATACATTACTATGAACCGTTGCAGTCCATTTTATGTATTTAGCTGATGCAGTTCCCCAGTGACACTGAGCAGAGTGGATGTCAGTGTACACACAGACAGAGTGACAAACAAACCATTAACTGTACAAATCACTGCACTCGTGTTCAATTTGGTCAGAACTATTTTCTCATACAGGACAGTTTAATTGCATATTGCCAGTAGCAAACATGTATCTCCAGCATCTAGTCTCATTGCAGTTTAGATTAGTGGTGTAATGGTCCCTGGAGAAGTGGGTATACGCTCAATTTTTACCTTAAAAAAAAAAAAAAGTAGTCGCCCTGTTTTAGGAACAGTGACATGTCAGACTAGTTTATTTAGTTCACCCAAAAATCTGTCAGTAGTATTTACTCACTATTATACAATTATGACTTGATCAGGAGCAGTTTTTAGGTTTTACCAGTCACAAATGCAGCTGCATGAATGTAAACGTATTCAACATGAGGCAAACATAGGATAACATTAGCCTTTCGTAACGTTAGCCTTTCGTAACGTTAGCCTTTCATAACATTAGCCTTTTTTTTAAATAGCCATTCATATTGTTAGCCTTTCATAACATTAGCCTTTCATAATATTAGCCTTTCGTAACATTAGCCTACTCACATAGTTCAACTAGTGGCGACATCTCCTCCTCTAAATGTGCAGTCACACGACCAGTAGTTTTAAGCAGTGACTCATTTGGAAACCACCTTAAAACTGACCTCAGAATTACGTATTCCATGAAAGTAGGTTCTCTTGATATGTGTCACTCACTGGAAAGATGTTTATTCTGTCTTTCTTGTTCGCATTTCCAATAATCATGCATCTTTCAACGAGACATGCAGCGACCTGCCAATCAACTTGGGGTGGCACTGGCACCTGAGCTGTCCAATCAGGTTCCAGAAGTGGCCACATAGACATATATACGTAGACACCGCATCAACTGCTCCTGCCCATTGGAGTGACGTGCCTACAGGGCGGCCATCTTGGTACAGTGCTACTCGCTGCTACTGCGCATTTAGTCTATAGAGGAAAGAAGTGTTTGCACTATTAAAGTGATCATAAATTGCTCAGCTGTCAACATATATTTACATGGGTTGTTTGTTAAAAACATCAGACATGGAGGATTGATAGACATACAGATACAGACATAAATAGAACAAAAGGAACCCAGAAAACGTCAAGGTGTGTTCAGGTCTTCATTTTAAAGAATATCTTTAATTTGATTATTATGATTATTATTATTATTATCATCATCAAAATAATAGCAGAATAAAAGTACTAGTAGAGACAAGTGGCAAAGTAATAAATAAATAATAATAATAAGTGGCTTATGTTATTACTATAATATATAATATTATAGTATACACTTAACAAAAATATAATAGTAATGGTATGATGGTAAATGCTGTATTCTACCAGATCAATCACTGCAGTCTAGGGTCTGTTTTCTTTCAAACAAGAGGCAGTTTATAGAAAAATAACAGTATTTTAACATATATTTTGTCTCTCGTCAGCAACTGTAGGATCATGTAAACTGATCTGGTAGAGCCCGGATGCAGAGCAGAGGGTTTCTATGCGTCCGGTCTTGATTTATGTCGCTATCTAACAGCCTGCTCACTCCAGTTTATTCCTCACTTACACCATACCTGTGAAAAGTGATTCCATCACATCTCATGTTAAGGTTCCGCTTGTTCGAACAGCCATAAGCAGCAGAACACCGGTATCTTTGACACTGTTGTCAGATTGTCTATTGGAAACATTATGTAGAATTTGGATTTGGGTAGTAAAACCAGCATTTTTAAAACATCTAAGCATCATGTATCATACCTACATGTGTGATGTTTTAACAAATCAAACCGTTTGGAAATCAGCCAAAAATTCAGTGAATAATTCTAAATTGAGATTGTGTTGTACCTCTTACCTCCATAGACCTACATACACTTCTGCCTCTGTAGCCCTGGACCAAGATGGCGGCGCTTCAGGCACGTCCCTCAACAGCCAATGCGGCGTCTACGTATATATGTCTATGGGTGGCCAGCGCTAGTTAGCAATATTTTCCTTGGCATGACCCGCCCTACTCTGCCTCCGATTGGCTCATCAGTCCTCATACCTAAAGTTAACCAATCTAATCAGTGACGGCAGCAAGTACCAGCCAATTAGAGGCAGAGTAGGGCGGGTCATGGCTTTGGCTGCAGATACTACTGAATAGTGCACATGAGGGGGGATTTAGAAGTGGGTATATGCAATGCTGACTAAAAAATATGCAGGTATACACTGTATACTCCTGGACTACACACTGGTTTGGATGAAAGCTGCGTTGAACTGATGCCTCACATTTATTCACAGTCGCTTACATGATTGGTTTCACCTCAAGGGGATGCGTCGCAGACTTTGTGCGCAGCTCTCTGGTTTGCAAACAGTGAACAGATCACACTGTCATCCTCCTGTCAACCATCTTATCTTGACTTTTCCAGCCCTGCAGTTTCTTTCTCATTAATTCTGTGCACCCTCTTTCTTATCTTATTCCTCTGTCCTGTCCATATCTTTCCACGGCACTTAACTCACATAGAAAATTGAATTTCACTTTAGAAACCAGGAGAATGGGAAGCATCCTTTTATTATACTGCACCACACGACCACACTGAAGACAAGAAGACCACAGTTTGTGCTTTTAGGAAGATTAACATGATACGTTATCTGGCAATGATCATGTGTGTCTTCCTGGAGTCAAACTGAAGACATGACATCACAGTATATTTACATTCACACTAATATCCCTCTGAATTTAACATGTAAACAGCATATTTCACTTGAATATTCTGAATCAGGCCTTTTCTCAGTGGAGCATTTTCAGATTCAGCCATGTGGGACGTGCTTGTTATTCTGGTTTTACGGAGATTCTTCAGAAAATGAATCTAATGTCTGTGTCTTACTGGAGGTTGCGAAGACAAAGATCCTCTCCAAAGAAAATCCACAATTCTAGTCACAAGGAGAAACACACTTACTGTTCAACATTATGACAGAGGAAATCAACAGGCTTATAAATAAAAAACAAACAGTAAAAGCCGACCAAACACATTTCAGAAGGTGTTTGATGGAACAAAAGTACAAGGCTGAGTTCACACAGTGGAACATTTGCCCCTAGAAAACTGTGAAAAAGCATTATTTGTAAGGTTTTTTTTCACGGCTTCATGTAAACGGGGATGTTAGAGGAATATTCATTTTCATTGCCCCTGTATTTTTGGATACTGTCTTTCTCAGAATTAGGGAAAGCACAAATAATTAGTGTGCATGTGATGAATTGCATGCTTCTGTAGGCATTGGATTTGTTGAACACTGTGGGTATACATTGTGGGGCCTGGGGGTATGCTTCAGGACATTTTGAGCATTTTTTTTTTTAACTCAATTTATTATCCCTGTAGAGGAATTTCTCCCCATTTTACTCATCATAGTGCATACTCAGTACTTTTACCATGTAAATGTAATTTCCAGGTCAATATTGGGAATGAGAATGAGTTCTCAACTAACTTAACTGGTGAAATAAAAATTAAATAAATAAATAAAAATAACAGTGTTGCAGTGGATAGCACTCGTGCCTCACAGCAAGAAGGTCCTGGGTTTGATTCCAACACCAGTTGACGGGGGGGGGGCTTTCTGTGTGGAGTTTGCATGTTCTCCCCGTGTCTGTGTGGGTTCTCTCGGTAACACTTTACTTGACGGGTGAGTTCATCACACATTCATAGCAGCTGTCATAAACTGCACATAAAGCATTCATACTGTTTCATAAGACATGACTCAACATTCATGCCAAACCTTTCAGAAATGTTGAAGACAGAATGATGATAACTTGTCACAATAAAAGTCCAACAACCTCAAAGCAGCATTGGCTTTTTTTTTTTTTTTTTAAACCTGTTACCTGATCATGTCACATCTGAGTCAATGGGGAAGTCCAGTGTTCAAGAGAACTTTAATGTTTGAGGTTTTTTTGTTTGTTTTATGATGTAACCTTTGAAGGATGCATGGTTGGACATTCCCAGTAGCAAAAGATGAGAAATCATCTGCAAAGGTTACATTATAAAACAAATACATTTTTATGAAACAAAAATTATTTGCTTGACCATGTTCTGTCTTTTTGTCACTGGACTAGCCCGTTGACTCAGGTGTGACGTGATCAGGTAAGAGGCTTGGAACAAAAACAGCAATGCTACTTTGAGATTGTTGGACTTTTATTTTGACAAGTTGTCGTTGTTCTGTCTTCCACATTCATGAAAGGTTTGGTATGAATGTTGACTCTTGTCTCATGAAACAGTCATGAATGCAGTTTATGACAGCTGCTATGAATGTGTTCTGAACTCACCTGTCAAGTAAAGTGTTACCGTTCTCTCTGGGTACTCTAGCTTCCTCCCACCATCCAAACACATGCACTGAGAGGTTAATTGGTTAATCTAAGTTGCCCATAGGTGTGAATGTGAGAGTGATTGTTTGTCTCTATATATCAGCCCTGTGATGAACTGGAGACACGTCCAGGGTGAACCCCGCCTTCACCCATATGTAGCTGGAATAGACTCCAGTGACCCCCTGTGACCCTAGTGAGGATAAAGCGGGTTCAGAAAACGAATGAATGAAAAATAACAACACAGTATTGAGGCCTGGTGTAACTATCAAACATAATAGAACATAATACAGTGCGGTTCTCAGGTCTTCTGCTTTCACGGTCATTCTCCTGTAGATCAGCTTTTCTTATTCATTCCAAATACACACATTGTCATAATTTATTTGTCCAGTATTTGTCAGGGAAAACAACCTCTGACTTACATTTACCACAAAAGGTGCAAGGTTGCATGACTTCTTCATTAATATTCATGTTTTGGGAATAAATAAAGACTCCAGGAAAATATGTATATGCATGAACTGTATATCTTGCTCCTCTTGTATATGTGATTAACATAGCACTTTTTTCCATTTGAGTGATAGCATTTGGAAGACAAATGTATATTTTCCTCTTCCTAAGTCATGAAATGTACACATATACGTAATGTTCTTATTGAAAAATGCAGGTCAGCATCAAAACAAATTCATATGCATTTTACAAGTTAACATTAAGTAAAGGTACAGTTTTTTACCCCTCGCCCAACTCCTGGCTGAAAGGGTATTGTAATTGTTTTGTCATCAGTCTGTCCATTCAACGATGTAATCGCATTATCTGAAGAATGCATTGCGATATCTGCACCAAATTTATACTGTGGATGCATCTTGGCATGGAGCAGAAGAATATTGAAAATAGATGTCCTTGACCTACTTTTTCAAGGTCAAATGGCATCAAATGGTGACATGCCAATCACATTTATGCCATGTATACATCCTGGCATGGCATGGTTTGTTGGGATGACACGGGGACACAGATAAGATAAGATAAGATACTTTATTGTCATTATACAGAATGTACAATGAAATTTAGGTGCATTGTCAGGATGAGGACTCATAAATAGTAATAATAACTATAAAAATATAATTTAAAAAAACAAAAATATGCATCACTCACATATCAACATCCATTCATTTGCTCACACATTAACATTCATTCATTTATCTATCACAGAGCAGTTTGTCACACACACATCATGTATGCAGAGACCAAACAGTGCAAATAAAAATGTCTGTCCTTTCCTGTTCAATAGTCTCTGTGTTTAAACTAAATAACTGATTTCCAGGTTTATTACATGTATGAACAGGTCTCAGTAAGTACTTTCACATGACACATGTTACAATTTACAGAATTATAATTTTGGGGTAAAAATACTTAAATTCTTACTGCGTGACACGGAGACTCAAAATGGACATAATTTTTTTTCATTTCACACAATTGTACAAAACATGCTGTTCTCATAAGAAATGGATCCTAAATTAAACATAAGGCTGTAACTATGATGTTAAACTACAATTGTTATCCATGTTGGATAAAAATGTTGAAATGATAAGTTTTTATGAACATAGATATGTTGTGACACAGAGACAGCAGTTTGTCACTTTGTTCAGTATCAGAATAAAAGACTTTGCTGGAACTAAAACCCTAAAAATATGCTCAAACTTGTATTGAACATACATATTACAACTGAAGTGATATTTACAGCTAATAGAGCATATTTGACTAATACTTGGATTGGACATAATCTTGTGCTGTTGAATAATTAGTTACAGATTCACAGATTCAAAATATCACTAATACAAGCAAGAAAAATATTATTAAAGTTAATAGTGCATTTACATGGATGTCAGAAGTATAGCTTTACATAATCAGTTATATCTTTTTTTCTACAAGTGACACTGACATTTTGTAAACAGTTCCATAAAATAGAGTTCTTAAGCTAAAAAATGAGCCTATTTGAGAAATGATAGATGAAGCTTTAATTTTTGACACTGACGTTCACTTTCACTTGATCTGGCCCTGTTCATATGTTCGTTTGAAACAGCCTTATGCAGTTATAATATCTGATTATTTTCAAATATGTGTGTGTGTGTGTGTGTGTATATATATATATATATATATATATATATAATACATTTTATACAAGGACAATCTGATCTAAATTATAGGGCAGTAGCTTTCAACAGAATCTTACACCATATTTGGCCAAGGGGGATTAAAAGTGTGCAGCATGTCATGTTTGTTTTTTGTTTTTTTCTGCCAGTGTATGTCATACAGTATCAAAAATACTGAAAATAGTTTAAATCACATGTTTGAAGCCTTTGAGATATAGTCTCTGCTGTCTAGTAATGTTAGTTCTAGTCATCTACAGACTGGAGATAAAAACCACAAATACACTCCTCTGCCTCTACAGTATGTGGCATGATGAATGATTGTGTTGTTTGGCTTTTTTTTCCCACTGATATGTGTGAACACCATGACAAAATAACCGCTGGATTTTCAGTAATTGTCTTTATGTAGTTTTACAAAAAAAACAATTGCCAAGCTCTGAAAGGATTGAATGTACTTGTGAAGGTCACATAAATAGACTGGTCTCTATCAAAAAACTATTTCCACAGATATAAGAATGGGATAATGCTAGCAGCAAAACTATTGGTTGAATTCATACCAAACTGGTTTATAGATTACCAGTGACCCAGAATATTTCAGATTACATTTTGGGAAAAGTAGGTCAAAGTTAAAAGTTTTAATGAATTTGTGAATTCTTTTTTTTTTTTTCTCTCCTATTAACTTATAATGGGTGAAATTTCACATGTCTGTAGCAGCAAAACTATTGGTTGAATTCATACCAAATTGGGTTTATAGA
>JAPQRP010000010.1:28459504-28471555 GCA_037367295.1 Apogon hyalosoma
TTCCTCTCCTATTTACTTATAATGGGCAAAATTTCAAATGTCTGTAAAAATGTCAATTTTGTTTTAATTAACTTCAAACTTAGCACATATATATTTAGAGGCAACTGATATACTGACATCAGCACAGGCAATAGACATGATGACATCAGCTGGATCGATGCCAAAGTAAGCTACAATATGTGTGAGGGGCAGGGTTTGTTGTGCCTGGAACCACTTATTGTTATTATTATTATTATTATTATTATTATTGTTGTTGTTGTTTTTTTGTTTGTTTTTTTATTAGTGACACAGTTTACAAGACATAGTAATCAGAAAAACAAAAAGCAAAAAGCAAATAAACCAATAACAAAAAAATAATAATAATGGCAAACAACAACAATGGCAACATCATATTATAATGAAAAAGATAATAAACATAAAGAGCAACTAAACAATATAGATTGATTAGGAGCAATAAGGAAAAGTGGAAGGGGGAGAGTGAGTGAAAGTGAGAAGGGGGTGTGTGAGAGGGAAAATAATAATTATAATAAAGATGATAATGATAATAAAAACAACACAACAATATGTAGTAATAATGCCAATAGTCTAATTTGTTAGTATCATTGTGGTGGCGGAGGCAGCCACAGTGCAAAAACGGGTTAAATAATTAAATATTTTAATAATGTACAACAATTACTGTCAGTTTGAGTTTATATTCATTAACTGAAATTAATATGGCTATGGGGGGTGGAGCCAAGCACACAGAGCCTGAGGAGAGGAGTACACCATTATTATTTTAAAATAAACTGATTGGAAATAGAGCAAACCATTCTATATAATAATGTTTATGACTGTTAATCTATGAACTGACTAGATGATGTTTCTGAAAAGTTACATTTTACAAGCCACTCTGCTCCCTGAGGTCAAACTCATTAATGTCAAACCCCAATTTACTCCTCTGGTAAAATGAGTGAAGTGCGGTGTGTAATCCTGTTTTCCACAAACGCTGATCTCATTTTGTTGAAAGCAAAGCTAGGGTCATTTACCGTTTCCCAGAAAGGTGTGAAATTGAATTGGCCTTCACATGTAAACCTCTATCATGGTTTCACTTTCCTCTGAACGTAGATGAAGAGAATGAAAATGGTGTTTTTCTATAATAGCTTCACGCATTTTGGATTAATTGGTCAATCTATCGGCCATGGATGTGAATTTGGGAGTGAATGGTGGTTTGTCTGTATGTGTCAGCCCTGTGATGAACTGAGTGCACCCCTCCTGCACCCATTGGCTGCTGGGACACGCACAGAAATATCGTATGAGATCCATATCCCAGTTTCCCACTATTCACTACAGGGGTGTCAAACTCATTTCAGTTCAGGGGCCACATTAATCCAAATTTGAGCTGCAATGGGCCTGACCAGTGAAATATAACATAACAATATATAAATAAAGTCAACTCCAAACTTTCCTCTATGTTTACAGCGAAAAAAGTTAAACTATGCGATGAAAATGTTTACATCTACCAGCTATCCTTCAAAACAATGTAAATAACATGGACAGGTTATTTTTCAAACCGCTGGGCTTTTGTGGAATTATTTGACCCGACCCAACTCGCACCACAAATAAACTGACATTCTTTTGATCCACTCCAACCTGACTCGTGAGTAACCCACCGATCCGTGCATCACTAACGTACGGCACTGAACGCACCCCCATATAATCCCTAGATAGACCTGTCCATAGACAGCTACAGCAGTGGCAAACATAAGGCCCACAGGCCAAAACCGGCCTGCCAAAGGTCCTAATTTGGCCCAGAGTATGAATTTGGAAAGTGCAAAATGATACTAAAGTTATTAAGAGTCAAAGGTGTTATACTTGTTTTAGTTCAGGTTCCACATTCAGCCCACATGTGATCTCAAGTAAAAATAATAGCAAAATAACCTGTAAACAATGACTCTAGATTTAAATCATAACTTTATTGTAAAAAGTTGGTATTGGATCCATATCGGCAAAACTAAGTCTAAAAAAATTTGGATCAGATCAGAAGCAAAAAAATCCAGATCGGGACGTCAGTATCTAAACCCACAGGTGTCAAACTGAGAGACCTGCAGTCTTCTGGGAAACTTTGCTTGTTGCAAATCATGGCGGGTAGAAGATATCTACCTCAAAGTTGCTTCAAGGTAATGAACTATAGAATTATTTAGTGAAAAAGCTAATTACACGACTCCTACAATATGTCTGGACTGGTCAAACTACACAAAAAAATGCTGAATGCACCAAGTAATTACTCATACGTGACTCTGTAGAATAAATAGATTCGTACAAGACCCTGTGTAAGAAATATTAATAAAAGTGCTTTTATACTGTTCTGGGGATTATTTTCGAATGACATTTTCCAGGTGCTGCTGTAATCCTGCAGGCAGCATAATGAAAACTGAGCTCTGCATTTGATTAACACCTGTGCTTGTGTGGCACCGTTACAGAAAATGATTGTACCGTTGTATCGTCAAACATCCATAATTCAGACTACGCCTGTTCTTCATAATGTTGCGTGCTTGTTTCTAGATGAACTTGATGGATAAAAAAGATGTTTTGACAGGATTATGTGATCTATGGAATTGGTTTGGACTTGAATGAATGAGCGGCTCTGATTTGGAAACATGGTTGCATCTTAGTGTGATGTTCTGGGTTCAGTCAATTTTAGGAAACTCCAAAGGCTCATCATATCTGTTCTGGCTTTTAACTGGTTTGTTTGCTTTAACAGAGCGTGACATTACAAGATTATTTGGTTGGTAATGCACAGTGATGCTTTATTCTCACAGGCAAAACACAACGGACGGATTAATTGTAGGGTTGGTTTTGTTGTTGTTAATGGCAAAAGTAGTTTTACCTTCTATTTTTACTCTGTTAGTTTAGTTCTTATTAGGTTTCCGTCTCTCCTACACAAAATCTTTAACTTATTAGCGTCTAAAAAAAAAGTGGGAAAACAGAGATTGTTAAACGATGGCGTCTCATCCCATTTTACTCTATTGTGTCTTTGTGTAATGAAGCTGCACCTGAAACATCAAATCCAGGTGAATAAACCAGTGTACGACCTGGAGTAGATGGAGATCAGCACCGATACCTTTGGGATACGGACTGGACCGGACCGGACCAGCATTATGGACTAATCATATGTAAAGCAGGGGTGTCAAACTCATTTTAATTCAGGTGCTACATACAGAACAATATTATCTCAAACTGGCCTGATCAGTAAAATAATAACATAATAACTTATAAATAATGACAACTCCAGACTTCTCATAATGTAATTTTACTCCAAAAAGTAAAATTACATGATGAAAATCTTTACATGTAGAAATTATCCTAACATTAACATGATTAACCTGAAGTTTCTTAAGAAAAATACGTTCAATTTTAACAATATTTCACCTCAACTCATTATTTTATTCAGGTATATTACAACTTACAGCTCACAGTGTCTCTACGAAGACACACAACATTTAGTAACAGGCAGAATATTGTTAAAATTTGTAGTTTGGAACTTCAATGGTTTTCACGCCCTTGACTGTTATCTTCAGTGTAATTTTTGCATTTCAGAAATTCATCCCATAAGCTTAATTGGACCCTTTGGCAGGCCGGTTTGGGCCCGCGGACCATATGTTTGACACAACTGAACTTGTTGCTGCTTCACCTTCATGACAGATTAAAGCCTCTGCATCTATTAGGTCCAGTATTATCCACGGTGTCCACAGGTTGGACAACAACAGCTGTGGTGTGACTGAGACTTTGGACCAGTTTGGAGTCGATTTTGCAAGATATTTGTAAAATGAAGGTCATGTGGACAGAATCACTTTTCAGAAACAGAGTAAAAAATATCTGTGTAGAAAAATATCCATGTGAGTGAAGATAAGACATAAAAAGAGGTTTTTATGGACAGTGAGGAGTAGGTTTGGGTGTAGAGGAGGCAAAGAAAGAAAGAAAGAAAGAAAGAAAGAAAGAAAGAAAGAAAGAAAGAAAGAAAGAAAGAAAGAAAGAACGAAAGAACGAAAGAAAGAAAGAAAGAAAGAAAGAAAGAAAGAAAGAAAGAAAGAACGAAAGAACGAAAGAACGAAAGAAAGAAAGAAAGAACTGAGCATCTATCTGTTAAAAACAAATGATTCTAGTCTAAAATGTTCACCCTTTTATTTATTTCTAACCTTTATTTAACCAGGAAAAAGCTCATTGAGATTAAAAGTCTCTTTTTCAAGAGTGTCCTGGCCAAGACAGCAGCAGAAGTTACACAAAATAGAAATCACAGCCATTCATCCACACTAAAAATAAACATAAAACACAATAAAAGACAGTACTAAAACTATACATAAAACACTAAAATAAGAACATACGTATAAAACATCACCGGTATTTTAAAAGGTACTAAAAGTATAACAACAATGTTCCTTAAAAGCATCTCAAAGCAGAACTCCATCCAATCAATTGGAAAAACATCTACATCCAGATTTATCCTTTTCACATTCATTCTAAACAACTGGGAATGACTGTTTTCTTTCTGCACTGTAAGTTTTAATGAATTCTCATTATTAATTCTGAAAATTTATTAAACATCAAAGTAGCTTCTTTTATGAATTACTTTTATTACTATTCCACATTACTTTGTCTAAATGTTTTTACAATTGACTATTTCAGCATGTTGTTCATCTGGATGTGCATTTTATTTCTATAAATTGTGCATGAAAATTAGTTTTATGATTATTTGACAGTTTATATGATAAACTGCCATAATATTAGTCGAAGGCCAAATAGGAACAACTGATGAAAAAGAGTCAAAACATTACCTCTTGTTTGTGCTAAAGAAAAATCCCTAAACAAAAATAGATTTTGTATCAATAATGAAACTGATTAGAGTTAGTGATGGATTCCAGAGATGAGATCTGAGGGAAAACAGATGGTCCATGTTCAGACTCATCATGTGGTTTTTTTTTTTTTTACTAGTCATCCTCCATCATGTTCTTCTGTTACTGTTGGTTTTTAATCTTTATCTGGAAAGATGCTCTGGGCCAAACTGGTCAGATTATTGAGGGAACAAAACTGAGTAAAGTTCTCATAGATAAGTCGAGTGTATTTTTATCAGCCTAAAGAAATTATGTTCATATGCAGCAAAACTGTAAATCCAATCACGGTTGATAATGGACAGGACACTGCCCACATTATGTCGAGCTGCAGTTATAATCTGAGCTTTAATTTTGTTGTAAGTAAATATAATGCCTGACTAATGGATTCATGACTCTGTTTGCCTTTCCTCGATTGGTGGCTGGGTAACAGATCCAGGACTCTGACCCTGGACTAGAGTCTGCATCGTGGCTCCCAGGTTTAGCCAATAACAGTGATCTGGTCTGACTTTGGAAAAGATGTGTCACGGTGTTAACCAGTCCATGTTTTACTGAACAGGCCACAATCATTCAGTACAACTATTATCACCATATTTAATGGCAGTGGCCACAGTACTGTGGCAGGAAATATGGTGTGGTCTGTTTCCACAGAGCCAAGCAAATGTTAGCATTTGTACAATAAGCAGGAAGGACATTATGTTGCCCCAGAGCCAATCATGGATACTGTTCATGAACTCATTGTTTTCTTGTTGCCACGGTACTGTGGTCATATATGGCGTATACACCCCGTACACACCACAATGAAATAATGTCAATCCACAAAAGTTTAATATCGTTTCGGCCTTTCGTCCACATGACACCGACGTTGTCGGTGCCCTGCAATGGTATTTTTGGAGAACAGGTCCCAGAGCAGAAAAATCTCACAACGGCGCCCTCGTGTGGCCAAATGGATAAATAAAACACCGCGTTTTGGAATCAATGACGCTATAGTACCATGTGACCAGAAGAAGAAAACCCCGGTGTAACCTCCTGCACATGCTTCGTGCATTTTTCTGTGATTTGAGTGTATCCTGCCATAGGCTCTGTCTGTTTGTGTTTGTGTACAGCGCCACATATAGGTGTGACAGATGCATTACACCATTTGAACCCAGTTTTCCCGTTTCCACCTGGACGCAGATATTTCTTGAAATGATACATGTATGGATGCAAAACTTTTAGAATCCACAAAGAAAAATACCATGAGAGCTGTCATCTGGACGTAGCCTAACTGGTATCCTAGCCTCTTCCTGTAACCGGATAGGCACATGGTATTTGCGATGCTTATTCTGTGTGAGGGCGCCGATTGGCTCTGTGGTAATAGACAATGAGAAAGTGTCCCACAGTACTGTGGCAAAAGCCGCTTCGATAGTCTATACCTGGCATGTGCAGTGAGGATACAGTAATGGGGGAAAAAAAAGTTCCTGGATACCCTTAAAATTTTACACAAGCTCAGATATTATCATGAAATTTTTAGACACAAACAAAAGCAAATGATTTGTTTTAGTTATTGTTAACAAGAAAAACTCAACTAAATTAATTCTTGACCATTTGAACTTGTCATGTCCTGGATGATGTGTTGCATTATTTTGTTGAAACATCCAGTTTTGACCTTGATGGAACTGAGTATGTGCAGAAGGGAGCATGTGGGTTTGAATGGAACAATACTTGGCAGAGTTCAGTGACTTAAGGCTGATTCTTAATGCAGTGTATTACAAATGCGTGGGGTGAACAAAAACATTTTTCCACCACTGTAGTTATTAGTGCTTGTGCAAAACATTTGTGCAACATGGTTTTTGTTACAGTCTGTCATTCCTAAAGCTCAAGGATGCTTTAGCTAGCATGGCACAGTCATTATTTTAATGTATGTTCTATGTATTTTTATGGTTTATGGCATCAGTTAACTCCATATCTGCACAATAACCTGCACAACATTAGTTTTATTTTCCCCAAACAATCTAGGCTTATTTATTCCTCCAACCCATCAGTTAATGTACTGACTCTTCCATACATCCATGCAGCCGGATTTTATAGCTAAAATCTAGGGATTTATGAGTATCTGTTCAATCTATGGGAGTTTTCCTGCTGTTTATAAAGTTAGATGTTATTGAATGGTATCGTTGATAAAAGATTCATATTATTGTCTGCAGCCATGGATGGTTGATGGCTACGGAAACCTTCATTTTTACTTATTTATTTTCGTGGCTGTGAGCTGAATAAGATGCTCTGTTACACATTGACTCATTCATTTTCTATGGTGTAAATAAATGCTAGGTTTTGCTGTAGACTTTTTTGTTCTTTTTCCATTATTTTTTTTCTTTAGTTTTTTGTGAATAGTTTTAATATTGTGCTGTCAGTTGGATGTTGTCAGTAAATTGCATGGGGGACCCAAACTTCTCCTCTTCCTCCCACTCTAACAATGAGACATTTCTTATAACGTTTTTGTGAACTTCTGTGTACAACCACATAGCAGCATTTCCCAAACACAACCAGAAAAAGTTTTGGAATATTATTGTCAGAAAGAGCTGATATTATAAATGAAGTTGGTGGATTGTTTGGTGGAACAAAATACCTTATCTGTAAACAATTTGCAATTTTTGCAGCATTGACATCTATCTTGTTATTCCTGGACCTTTGGATTTTCCAATTTGATCCAAACTAAACTTGCAGATGTTCAAACTCCTCTTGACCACACAGATGAATCAGCCTGTCTATTCATTTACACTGTGAAAACACTTTTTCGATTGTTCAGAAAAGTCACAGGGCATTACACTATGCTATCGTCACCAAAAACCAAACTCGAGGAAAACCGAAGAGAAGAAGATGAAAATGATTAACACTGAGCTGATGATGTGTCTATACAGGGAGACATTTATTACAGCATCATGTGTCAGTCCAAAACCAAACAAACTGGCCTGAACAGTAGGGCTGGACGGATCGATTTAAACATCGATAGTATGGATACCAAGGTGAGTATCGGTATTGGATCGATACTAGTGTGATGAGATCGATACTTTTGTTGCAGTTTCTCTTCTATACGTCCAACAAATTATTTGAATTTCCACAGAGTTCAAGTGAGTGCAGCTTCTCCAAGTCTGTCTGTGCAAACAGCACACACCTCTCTCTCTCTCTCTCTCTGCTGCTCTGTCAGCCCCCCCCCCCCCCACTTCCATTCTGCTGGAGAGCGGAGAGTCAGAGCACTGACTGAGAGCAGCCCATGGTGGCAGAGAGAAAGATAAGTGCTGTGTGGAGCTTTTTCACTGCTGCATACAGGAAACTGTCATATGTGATGTGTGCAATAAAGTCATTTGCTACTGTGGTAACACCACAAATTTAAAAGGGGAATTATTTTATTATTTTTATACTGTTATACTGTTGTTTTAGGCCTATATTGTAGTTAGTTAATAAAAAATAATATGTTTATTTGCCTAAAATCATAATTATAATTAACTAACCAAAGGCAAAATCACAAAATTATTCAATGATTATGACATTTTAAGTAACAAATATCAGTATCAGCAATACTAGCCCTGTATTTACTTGGTATTGGATCAATACCAAAATTCCCAGTATTGCCCACCCCTACTGAACGGTACCAAAAACATGAACCCAGTAGGTCACTTGGGAATTTTTGGAAATGTGTCTGCTGCAGTAGCAAGAGGCAGTTAAGCTGGTTCCATGTTTGTTGCCACTGAAGCGATAATACGACTGCGTGGAGCTCCGCCTCCCACAATGCATGTTGTGACAAATATCCGAAAATCCCCAAGTGATCTACTGGCTCTGTTTGTAAAGACATGGACTGTTTATGGCGGAGTACACTTTAAAATTGTTCACCATGAGGGAAGGGATTCAGGTGCGTAATCACGGAAAGACTTCTAGATTTGTGATATTTATGCTATGACCCAGGTTTTACAGATTTGATGAAAAACTGGTGACGAAAGTCATACACAGCTTTAAGAATTTCAGGTTTTTCAGGTAATTCACAATTTCATTTGTAAATGTAAACTTTTTTTTACACTTAAACACAGAGAAAATGTAGCAGTTGTCATTATTTATAGGTTATTATGCTATTATTTTACTAGTCTGGCCCACTTGAGATCAAATGGGACTGAATGTAGAACCTGAACTAAAATGAGTCCGACAGCCCTGACATGGACCCTCTACGTCCAGTCCATCCTGCCTCTTGTCCACAGACCTGTTTGTCGATCTGAAGCTGTTGTGTTGTGTACTTGTGTTAGCGAGAGCACAGTCTTAGGTTGTTGTGTTGTTGCTACACGTTGTTTATTAGAATCCTATGACCTTTTGTTCGGTTTTGTGGTCAGCTGGGGAGTTCAGTGTTTCTATTTTTGTCTCAGCCAGTAGTTTGAGATTCTTTTCCAATGAATGTGGATTTTTGTTACTTCGACCTTGGAGACTCCGATATCCTTAGCTGCTTCTCTTTTTTGTGTTTTCTCCAAATGGTGGTTGGGTTTAGCTGTTTTTCTTCAAATTCTATACATAAAATATCATTTGATCTAGGGGTGTGCGATATGACGATATTAGATCGTGAAGGATTTGAATGTATCGACGATCTGACAAAGCAGAGAGATCGCGGAACCGGTGGGAGGGTGGGGTGGGGTCCTCCACATACAGATCCATTGCATTATACTCTTAGAATAACGTATGTCAACACTACAAACCTGTTCAATCAGCTGAAGAGACAGAATCCAAACTGTATGTTCTGTATTTAAATTTTTTTTTACTTACTTTAAGCTACCTCAAAACCCAAGTGCAGTTTAGGTTTATGATCAAGAGTGCACTTAATCAGACTGTTGTTTACATTTTAGTATGTTTGTGTTCTTGGCACATGTTGGCAAAATTGCACAAATTAAATTCAAAATGTTCTGGAAGGTTCTTTGGGCTAAATATTTTTTTTTTCTTTTAGGGCTATGTTTTACATAGGGAAATTGGTTGCACTGTTCAGAAACTTGCAAATTAGTCTCAAAGATCAGTGTAAAGAATCATGATCAAATCAAGATTGTGATTTTATTTTTTTATTTAAATCGTGATATGATTTGATCCTAATTTGATCCTATTTAAGGGATTCAAGATAGCATATATTGGTATCCTCAGGGCATAATTACCTAAATCCTATTTTTGGCCAAATTGTGACATTTGCATAAAATGTAAATATGACTTAGGCAATTATGTTTTGAGTCTAATGATATTAGCCTTCCCATTAGAATCAGTGTATGAGTCATAACACCAATCAAAACTAACAAAAAAACATTACTTTGGACGCAAACATGACTTTCTGATCACAAAAACACCTATGACACCCTGTTAGATTGGGATGTATGTATAGTATTGGTAGTGATGTAGTTCTTGAGTTCAGTCTTTGTCCTGAAACCAATTTTTTGTGGTCCCGGACACAATGATCTGAACGGGATTTGTACAAAATCCGCATCATCACTGAATAGTAACGCGTAACGATGACAAATCTGGGAGATTTAAAACGAAAGACATAAGGACAGTGTGATGGAAAAGACAACATGGATTTGATTTAACTAGTCATTAGGGCTGCATGATATTGGAAAAAACTGACATTGTGATTTTTTTTTAATCCTGCGATATGAAAAACTACTCAGGAGGATATAACATCTGTGTGGCGCCGACGTAAACGGTCAAATTAATTAGTTGTATTTCCTCTGGTTGTGTCGACACAGAACACGTGTTTCAGTTTCATCCTTCTTCTAGCTGAAACAATTCCACATAACTGATGTTGCTTTCCTTTTTAGCACCAAGTCTTCGTTTTGGGTGATTTTCTATTGTTTGTTGCTCATTTTCCAACGTTTTGTTACCAGCGACTCGCTCCATGTGCAGGGGGCGTGGTCTGCTTCGACAAACCGATTAAGAACGATTGTGACTGGTGGATGGCTGTGCTTAGATGGGGACACTTTGAGTTTATTTGCCTCCGACATTGCAGGACCTGCGACGTGACTATTGCGCACACGTACATTGCGATGACGATGCTCAAACGATATATTGTACAGCTCTAGTAGTCATGACACTTTACAGCGATGCCTTTTGCTCTACAACTGATATGAGGAATCATGTCGCGTCGATTCTAACTCTAGTCCGTTTTCGGTCTTGGTCTTGGTTTCAACAAGGCTTGGTCTTGGTCTTGCCTTAATGTGTTATGGTCTTGGTCTTGCCTTGGCCTTGATCCCCTCCGGTCTCGGCAGTGTCTTAGCCTCGGTCTAGCTGGTCTTGACTACAGCACTAAGTATTGGTGTTAAAGGATGGATTAAGCCGGGTAGAGCACCACTGAAGGCCGAGGGTGCGTAAATGACACCAGACCATTTCTACGCCGCCAGATTTTCATAGAGTCGAGCGGCAGTTTCCTAAGCTTTTTGATCGGCCCTTAAAAATACAACCCTTAAGCCAGTCTGGGTTAAGAGTTCATTATTGTCAGGGTTTATATCTGCCCAAATATGCCTTGATACCAGAGCAAACATAACCCCAACCAAATCCCCCACATTAGCAGCATAAAAATGCAAACCTTTAGGGTCGTGTGACACTGTAAATGGCTCGCTGGTTATTTTACCCTCAGACATTCCTCTGGGAGCTGAGGTTAAATACACTCTATCCTCCCGTGAAGCAGCTCTGCATATATACTCACTACTGATAATTACTCCGAGCTAACAAGTGATGCTTGAATTCAGACCTCCACAGATGTTCCTAAAGTCTCTGAAAGCCCTCGTACATTCCACCTCTGCTTAGAATACCTTTGAGGTCTGCAACAAAGAGCTCTGTAAAAACCAAGGACAGAATCTGGTATCGTACCCACCTAAGCCGTCTCAGTCGGAGTATTGAGCCCGGGGCTGTTCATGCTCATTTTAGCTGCCCCACCACCACCGTCTTCATTGGTATTCTAGTCTCTTGTTGTGCCCACACAGTGTGAGTCATGCAGCTCAGGACGAAGCCAAGTGGAGCATTCACAGCCCAGGTCAGAGGGTTGCATGCATCTGATCACTAAATGCATTCAAACTTCCGTGTTTGGAATTCCAAACATTCCATCTATAGGTTCTGTTTTCCTGCCTTATTATGAGAATCCTTAAGGATCTGAGCCTTTTGTCTATGAATACTTCAGTTTTTGCCTTTCTATACC
>JAPQRP010000010.1:28551998-28570333 GCA_037367295.1 Apogon hyalosoma
GAGGTTTCAGGAGGTCCAGGGGGTTCCGGGAGGTTTCAGGAGGTCCAGGGGTTCCGGGAGGTTTCAGGAGGTCCAGGGGGTTCCGGGAGGTTTCAGGAGGTCCAGGGGTTCCGGGAGGTTTCAGGAGGTCCAGGAGAAACAAATCGGAATTCCGTATTCTAGTCCCGCCGGAACTTGATTAATTTTTATATTCCTGCTCATCCCATAAACGTCTGTTTTTGTGCCTTTACTTGGCTAAAGTGGCTTAAGTGCTCATCTACGTGACTGTAGTTAATATATATGTACATGACTGTGAGAAAATGACGCATAAGCATGGCTTGTATGTGGTTTGAGTTCCTATTTTGTTGGGGTGCGCGGCAGGATATGTATCCACTGGAGGCGTTCTTCGGTCTATAAAGTGCTGCCGCCATCTTACGGGCTCCAGTGTGCGCCTCTCGGATCAGCTCCAGCTCGACGGACCGCGGAGGGAGGGTACCCCGACTCCCGCTGACGCTGCTTCACCCCGGCTTTTTTCTCATTCGGAGTGGCTTTTCCTCCACAGGACGGAGCGGACGGACTTGCTGTGTTGACAAGGGTAGGGCTCCGTGGTCTGGGCTGTGGCTCTCTACACTTTGTTCGTGTTTGGTTGTCGGGGTGTCCCCGAATGCCGGAGGATTGCAGACGGCTGTTGTGTTCGGGCCAGCCGGGGATGCTGCTGCGGCGGCTCCGAACAGCTGCTTCCCGGGTAGATATGTGGATTTATCCGCCTCCTCCGGGTGGGAACATGCCCGTTTTACCCGCAGTCCGAAGTGACTTTCACGGGCTGTTTTTGTCACGTGAACGGATAACTTCGTCGTTGTTGAATAGATCCGATAGATGTGGTTTAGTTTATTAAACCTCCGCGTGGGTTTATTTGAGTCTTTGATGCTGTTAATCTGTTCTGTAACTGCTAGTTAACGTTAGCTAACCACCCACAGGTTAGCTCTAGTTAGCATAACTACCATTAGCCAGTTGTGGTCACATTCCTCCGTCCTGACTCACGTCTGTTCGGCTGTAGTTTGTATTTATCTTGGGTGTTTTTGTTCCTGTTTGTAACAAACAACCTGATGACTGTCGGGTAACACTAGTTAGCGCTGGTTAAATTCGGACAATGGGTTAAATGTTCTTTTGCTAACTCGTCACCATTAGCTTAAGTTGTAAAAGCTATTGATGTGGGGTTTTCGTCGAAAGTTGTTGAAGTTGTTTTGTGAAGTCCGTTAAAACACGTATTGTTTGATTAAACCATGTCTTTTTTGGGGGTGGGTTTCAGGTTTCAGGTCCAGGTTTAATTTGGGTTTAACTTTTGGGTTAAAGGGTCCGTGAGTGGGTTAAACAAAGACCGACAAATTCCTTCAGCCGTCGGGTTTGGAGGAGGGAGATGAGGCGGAGCCAGACTGAAACCCGAGCCGGGCCGAGGTGGGGGGACGGGGTCCGTGGTGGGGGGTGACGAGGTAAACTGGTCCGGACCGTCAGGTCCAAACACCGGGAACAAACGCAGGTCAATCAGAAAGACGGACGGGGGATAAAACGGGCTGAAAAGCCTGTAATAAAAACTGACTTCAGACCAACGTTATTATGGTTTTTATTCTTTAATATAAATTCATTCTTATTGTTTGTTATTATTCTTATTATTTTCACACAAATTAAAACAGAAAACAGCGGCTGGAAAACCTCCATCAGTATCTGCTGACGTTGGACATTCTATTGTAAATGTGATGAACTGTGGAGTTAATTTAAAATAAAGACATTATTTATGTCCGTGGTATTTTCATGCTCCATGTGTTTAAAGGGGATTAATAATAATAATAATAATATAAAGGGTTGTTTTGCTGCTGTTTTCGTGTTCATCAAACACCCACTGGTTTCCGTCGGTGAAGTTTCCTTCTCGTGGTGCGTTTACGTGCTTCCAGGCTGAACCGTGGCTGTAGACGGCATCCGTCCCACATTCACCCGTGGTCTGTCAGAGGTAGTTCACACTGTAATTCCCCTTTGTTTGGAGGAATAGTTTAATAGGTTTTAACTTCTTTTTCTAGGACCACCGGCTTAAACGGATTTTATCTTTGGTCTTTCTGTCCTGTGTTCCAAAAGGGAATTCTTGGCATCCTTGGATTTAATTTGAAGGCGAGTTTATTACCTGCTTAAAGAAAACACTAGTAACTTATTGGTGGAAAAATAACATGGGTGCGGCCATTTGTGGTGGTGTTACAGGGGCATGGCATTTTAATTTAACTTTTCAGTTTTAAATTGAAACTCGTTTGAGCCGTGGATGCGTTGGTCCAGTTCAGTCCTGTTGTTGGTCTTTAAATCAGAGTGTTGTGTTCTGGTCCTGTTCAGTCTTGTTGTTGGTCTTTAAATCAGTGTGTTGTGTTCTGGTCTTGTTCAGTCTTGTTGTTGGTTTTTTAAATCAGAGTGTTGGCTGTTCAGGTCCTGTGGCTGCATGGCTGTTTTGTGACGCTGAATTCATCTGCAGACCAAACACTGCAGCGGCTGCAGACTGCGTTGAGCTCATTGTGTGGTTGAATGCTGGCGGTGGAGCCTGCTGACCCTGCACATTAAACCCAGACCTGGGCCCAGTGTTCAGCTGCTTTCACTCATTTACTCACATGCATCCATTCCACGAGGGGTTTTCTGCTGTTAGAAAATGGGTTGTGCAGGACTTCAAATGTATTTAGTTCTGTTCTGACATTAATGTTTTTAACCCTTTGTATTTTCACATCACAAAATAACCTCTAAGGCCCAATCTCAATTCACCCCTTGGCCCTCCCCCTTACACCTACGCCTTCATTTTGCATGTACACATGAAGGGGTAGTGTTGTCCAGATTCTCGATTAGACGGAGGGGAAGGGCTATGGTGGAGGGCTGTATAGCCCTCGAAATGGAGATTTTCTGGGACCACACTATGAACAGAAGGGCAGGAGAAATTTCTCATAATTCTGTTTGAATCATTGGCAAGATGGAGGTAAACAGCCAAAAAGTGCAGCAGTGTGATGAAAGAAACCCACAAATGTACATATTTTCTTCGTAAACAATTTAATTATTTGATCGTCAGTTTAATGCCATTTCAATATGTAATAGATCGCATTTCTGTGATTTATAGTTGATAGCCGCAAAAAAATGCCCAAAGGCCATGGAACAGAGACGGTTACAGCTGCTGATGGCATGTTGAATGCTTTCGGAAACAAAGTTGTCGCATCCGTTTATAGCGACATCAGTGACTGCTGATGACGTAAAAGGTCTCGAAGGGTTGTCCCATTTCATAGGGGAATGTTTCAACTCTTAACCCTTGCAGCTCAGTTTCAAGAGTTAGTGCCAAGTGCAAGGCCCTAGGGGTAGGGGTAAGGGGGAGGGCCAAGGGGTGAATTGGGCCTAAATATCTTGAATTTCTCCAGAGGTGTAAAGGAGACCAATGAAATCTCCTGTTTTTAGGGTGAATGATGTGGTGCGCCTATTGGAGGTCTGTCTTCAGGTTCATTTGAACTCAGTGTGTCATACCACCAATACTGAATGTACCCTTAGACCACTTCAACTGAATTATACCACTGTCCAGGTCTGTTTCACATGTGGAATCAACACCTTCTATCCTACCTTTTCAATAAGGATTTCAGCAGATGTAGCTGTCACTCATACATCTGAATTATTGTATTTCTATATTTATTTCAATGGTTTTCATATTGTTTGTCTTCTACTCTGCATTGTAAAATTCCCATCTGTACAGCCCATCTTGACAGAATATTTGGACAGTTTTGTGGGTGACTGAATTATAAACTTAAACTCATCAGACAGATGTACTGGTTTGGCCCTTAAGTGTGTTTGTGTGTGTTTAATTATGTAGTGGATGCACTTTTGCCATTAATTTGTGAATAGTCATACATGAACATCGCATGTCTAAGTGTAGCAATGCGTGACTAACAGTCTATTACCGTGGTTTATTTGTCCTTTAAACAGTGTGTGTGTCTCCATTCGTCATCTCCTTTTTCCTATGGTTTCCACTCAACCACACATGTTCCATTTTGCTTTTGACTTCAAAAGAACCTCTAGTTTTTGTGACCTGATAATGGGAGGACCTCTGGGTTAATGGGCAGAGTCTGTCTTTACGGTCGATTGTACACGTGATTGTATGTTGGATGTGTACGTGGGCCTGGATGGGCCACATGGTTCCCATCAGGCCTGGGTTCTGCCTGGTGTTTTGTGGTTAGGAACTGCAGTCTTGGAGTCTGACTGTGTTTTAATGGCACAGAGGGGAGGTGTGCCCTGTGGAGAGGAGGAGGAGGTAATGCAGAGCAGGAGTTTGTTCTTTTGTGTGTTTGAATATCGACCCCTGTTCAACTCAACACACACGGGTTTACTGTGACGTATCAGCCTGGGCGGGGTTTCTGTACAGTCCGTGTCTCTGAAAGGCCTGCTCATCTGTACGACTTGTACAATGTAAACCATTTCTGTTTATTGGGGTGGGGGGGTGGAGATAAACTAAGATCTGATCAATAATAAAATGAAATAATCCATTTTTATAATGTGCCATTGGTAAATGTTATGTTACTCCAGCCTCTTGATTGGACCGTCCTTCTTTGATAGAACTTTTAGGAGACTTCACTTGATGTTCTCAAGGAAAATACATCATCACCATTAATGAAAATGATCAGGTAAAGGTCCATATTTAAGATAAATCCCATAAAAATGTGTGTGAAACTCCAAAGCTCCTCTGCAGTGTCCTGAAAATGTGACTTCAGTTGGACCTTTGTGAGGTTGACTGTGGGTTAACAGCTTTAACTTAAACTAGGTGAAGTTTGCTTGTATTAAGTTCAGTCAGTGTTTTACTCAGTTCAATCAATTACGTTCTAACTAGCGTGTTGACCCGTGGGGAACCCCAGGTTCTAGATCCTCTGATCCAGTTCATTCCTTTCCTTTCTTGGTAAATTCCACAGTCATTTTCAGTTGAATAATGTCTCAGCTGGCATGTCTGTTGCTGCACAGGAAATTTGACACCATGGCAATATGGCCCTATTGTTTATCTGTTGCTAGGTAACCCACTTCAATGATGAGTTTATGATTCTGGGCATAGCAACATGATTAAGGCTATTGTATTCCAAAATTACTATTGTCTCCCAAGGTATTGGTCCTATCAACTTGCCATTTTTGCTAGTCTGTTCCTTGGCTAAAAATCTATAAATATGTCAAACTGCAGCAGTCAGCGCTGTATGGATTCTGTGTGACGCTAGAGACACACACACTTCATCCACTTCCCCTCTATAATATAGATGAATTAGTTCTTTTATAGTTAAAAGCTATATTTCTCACTTCCACATACCTGTTATTAAATGTTATGTGTATTTGTAGATCCACTGTGATCTCCAAGTTATAATTTACATGTGGAAGTGATAAACTGAGGCAGAATATCATTAAAATTACACTAATTTTTCTGTAGACATTTGAGGTTATCTATGGATGTTTAGGTTATTTACATTTTTAATGAAAGGATAACAGTTACATGCTGTTATTTTTAAAAAAAATTACACAAAAACAGAAGGGAAAAAATGGGAGTTTTCATTATTTATTCAGTTATTATGCTGTTATTTTACTGGCCTATACTGGCTTGAGGTCAAATTGGGTTGACTGAACTAAAATGAGTTTAACTTTTTTTTTTTTTTTTAAATGCACATTTCTTGTACTTTATCCTGTTGCTGCCTCAACCAGTGATTTCCCCCATTGTGGGATCAATAAAGTCCCATCTATCCATCTATTTATCTATACATTGGTATACATATGTATGTATTACTGTGATTTAAAAGTTAATCTCAGCAGTACCAGGGTCTAATTCGTCTCTGACGGAGTTAATAAGATATTAGTATTTAATAATCCACTATCAGTCAAATACTACAATATATGCATTATTTCATGCTGTGGTAATTAACACTAGATACAGATTTTATATTGATTCATTGCTCTGGTAAAACATCAATCTACATCAGTGGTGTAAAAACCAGAGTCTGATCCAGCCCTTGAGTACAAAACTTACACAGAAGATATTAATAATCAATGATGTAAAACTGGTTTTAGTTCAGGTTTCACATACAGACCAATATGATCTAAAGTAAAATAACAGAAAAATAACCTATAAATAATGGCTAAAAATTTTCTTTCTGGTTTAATGTTGAAAAAATAACATTACATTTTGCCTTTAAATAATAATTACAAATTTAGTGCTAAAAAACCCAACACTAAACTATGAAAAAAAATTACATTAACAAACTATCCATTAACAATAAAATTTCAATAACCTCAACAAATATGACCAAGATTCTGCCTGTTATTAAATATTTTCTACCTTTGTAGATATAATCTATATAATGTACATGTATAAATGATAAGTTGAGGCGTAATATTATTAAAATTGCACTTATTTTTCTCAAATTTAAGTTTTTCAGGTTATTCACATCTTTGTTTGGATAGTTTGTAAATGAAAATATTTTCCTAATTTATTGGGGGGTTTTTTGTACTAAAACAAAGAGAAAAATGTGTAGTTGTCATTATGTATTATTATGTTATTATTTTCCTGGTCTGATCCACCTGAAAGTGGATTGTGAAAGAAAATGAATTTGAAATCCTTGATTTAAATACAAATAAACTATCCTTTAACAAGAAAATGTGAATAACCTGAACAAATGAGCCACGTTAAATGTCTAAAGAAACTTAAGTGTAATTTTAACAATATTCTCCCTGTTACTAAGTATTTTCTACCTTTTGTAGATCCAATCTGTATAATGTACATGTATAAATGATAAGTTGAGACATAATATTATTAAAATTGCTCTTATTTTTTTAAAAGAAATTTAACATTTTTTCTGATGGGATAGTTTGTAAATGAAAATATTTTTATAATTTAATGCTTTTTGGGTTTGTTTTTTTTTTTTGCACTAAAACAAAAAAAAAAATTGTGTAGTTGAATTTATAGGCTATTATATTATTACTAGCGCATTGACCCGTGGGAAACCATGGGTCATACTAATACTGATATCTAGAGACTGAAGTTAGTAAATGTGTCATTTCTGTTTTTAACTTAATTTCCCATCATGCAGCATGGTATTGCACTTCTCGTCAACAGTCATGGCCATAGCAACATGGTTATAAGGCTACTGTATTCCAAAATTACTAATATCTCCCAAAATATGGGTCCTATTAACTTGCCAAGACATTTAATGTAGAGATGGGACTATTCCTCAACTGTAGATACCAAACTGGACAGTTAAAAACATGTACATTTGTGAGAACTGTGCAGATACACACACACACTCGCTCTTTCGCTCTGAGACCTTCCAGTATTATGATGTAGATAACAGTATGATGGCGAGACAAGGTAATGTTTGGTGATTAAAGTATTTCTGTGGTTGGGGATGAATCGCATCTAGACTTTGCTTCCACTGTCTTTTGTCAGAACATGTCAGAACTGGTCTGAGGTCATTGAAAAGGATTTCATCTACCTTTTGGGATTGGCTTATCCAGAAATAATCAGATGCCCTTTTGAAACTGTTTGACAAGGGGATTTCTGACCTACAGTGCTATATCTGTTTATCCAGGATTTTCTTTTGCATTTTCCCCATTTCCTGTTTGTGTGAACTACTGTCACAACAGTTTTCTTTGAGTAGTGGTGAATTGCCTGTGTTTAGGGTTCCTTGTTTTTTTCCCTGAATAATTCCCTCACTCTACCCTCTCCTACCATCGCCACTGTTTACTGTTTCTGCACAGTGTGGTTTCAGCTTCAAAGCCAGTGTAGGAATGCTGGTGCCCTCCTCCCCCTCCTGCTTTTCTCCTCCACCCAGTGCATCACTTCCTTCGTCCTTGCTCACCTAAAGTGTTGCTGGCTGTTCTACTTAATGGTGGCTTTGTGTGAGAGCTGCTGCTGTTTACATGTCTGGCTTCAAGAAAGGGAAGAGGCACAAAACTCCAGCTTCACTTCCACCTTCTCTGCCATTCATTTCTACACACATACCACTTCTTTGTGCTTTTGCTTATGCTGTAGTCTGAGAAGATGGATGTTGGACTGTCTGAGATTATGCAGGCTTGATAGAACACAAGTACTAAAACAAATTGGACTTTTTTTGTGTTTTTTTCTCTTGTAGATCAGGAAGCTGTGCTGGGTGTGGTTTGAGAAAGGAACATGGCTTCCCAGGGTGAGTTTTCAGGTAGAGTTCACCATGTTCACCTTCATCTGTTGGCTTCTAACCTGGTCTGAAGCACAAAGACACCATGACCTGTACACAACATAGTAATACTTTCCCTCAGTCAGATTCAAATTGCCTAATTCATTAATTTCCATTTGTAACTCTGCACATATAGTCAAACTCCATGCCCAAGTAGATACACAGTGAAGGATATAATCGGGTGCTTCTGTGAAACTGGTCTCTAAAAGCAGGACAGAGGGGCTAAACATTCAAACCAGATGTAGACTAACGTTATGAAGCAAATTTGGAAGCACTTTGGGTCTATTTTAAAAATAAATATTGACTGAGATAAAGAGAAACAATTTTTCAGATTATTTTTACATGATTTTTATACAAAATCTGCATGTAACATGGTAAACAGGACACAAATATTACACGCTACAATTTTTTTGGAATATCAGTTTATTCTCTCACAGGTGCATTTTGGGAATCGAAGTAAATATGCAAGGCAGAGTGTTGTACAAAAATGGCCGCTGTTGCAAAATCACTGGCGATTTATTTGTGTTTAAATGGGCAGGTTCCGCACACAATGCAAGTGGACACGATGGGTTACACACCAAACCTGGAATGAGACTGCCGATTTATGAAAAATCCACGTCTGGATTAGAAAAACTACTACGATCGTCACATTTAACAGTGTCTTTATTTATAGTCTATATAAAACCATTTCAAGCTATGTTTTCAGATCAAATGCACTGATGCCTAGGTAGCTTTTCTTGTCCCAATTTAGGTCTTGTTTTTGGCCCCAATATTTGGTTTAAAAATTCATTAATTTTGGGATGGCTCAGAGCAAGAGTATAATTTTTTTCCACTTATCTGATGTCATCATTAGTTACATCCTGGGGGGAAATATGTCTACATTTCTCTTTTATTATTGGGTCTAAAAAGCTGGAAAAGTGCCAGGTACCAAAATAAACTCTGTTTCATGGAATGACCCAACAACTGTACAAGAGAAAATTTCACTAGTTCTGTGGCTCCAAACAACTCACCTAAAATGAACCCCAGGCTTTTCCAAAGCAAAGAAAAACCTTTTTCTC
Organism: Apogon hyalosoma; assembly: GCA_037367295.1. Lineage (NCBI taxonomy): Eukaryota > Metazoa > Chordata > Actinopteri > Kurtiformes > Apogonidae > Apogon > Apogon hyalosoma. Next base: position 28,561,270 of record JAPQRP010000010.1, read on the forward strand.
TGAATTGTAATGTGCTGTAACTGTCATTGGACCAGGTGGAAACCAGTTTCTCATTTGGAAGTTGTATAAGTTGATCAGCTAGGCAATATTGTATAATGAGGGTTTATCATGTACATTAACAGACAAAAAAAACTGCTGATTTTTCTAATCCTGTTTGTTACCAGCTGATCTGATGGAGCTGGACATGGCCATGGAGCCAGACCGTAAGGCAGCAGTCAGCCACTGGCAGCAGCAGTCCTACTTGGATTCAGGCATTCATTCAGGAGCCACTACAACAGCGCCCTCCCTCAGTGGGAAGGGTAACCCAGAGGAGGATGATATCGACAACAACCAGGGCATGTATGAGTGGGAGCAGGGCTTCAACCAGAACTTCTCCCAGGATCAAGTACAAGGTAGGACCTTGACCTATACATATCTGAGTAACGACAGCCTTGTATTGGTGTAGATTAGTGTAAGAGCCTGTGTAGAAAGACTTATTGGTTTTCCAGACATAGATGGTCAGTATGCCATGACACGTGCCCAGCGGGTGCGTGCAGCAATGTTCCCCGAGACTCTTGAAGAGGGCATGCAGATCCCATCTACACAGTATGACGCAGCAAATCCAACCAACGTCCAGCGACTGGCTGAGCCCTCACAGATGTTGAAACATGCTGTGGTCAATCTCATCAACTATCAAGACGACGCTGAGCTGGCAACCAGAGCTATTCCAGAACTCACCAAACTCCTCAATGATGAGGACCAGGTAGAAATAATTGAAACCTGGAGCTCATGTACCGTCAACTGCATTTTTCAGTTTCATCCTCAAACTTTTACGTCTGTCTCCTCAAGGTTGTAGTAAACAAAGCGGCAGTGATGGTGCACCAACTTTCAAAGAAAGAAGCTTCACGCCACGCCATCATGCGCTCCCCTCAGATGGTTTCTGCCATTGTCAGGACCATGCAGAACACAAATGACGTAGAGACAGCTCGCTGCACTGCTGGAACCCTCCACAACCTGTCCCACCATCGAGAGGGTCTGCTGGCTATCTTCAAGTCTGGAGGAATACCAGCACTAGTGAAAATGCTGGGGTATATAAGAACAAGCATGGCTCTTATACATCTAAATGATATCTGAAGTGTCTGTTCTTCTAGAGCATACTGTTTAATCCATTCATGTCTTGTCAAGTTTGACATGACAAATTTATATGGACGTGGTTAGAAATTGAATTTAATACAGATCCTGTGGTCATGAACATCATATCTGCAGTTCACCAGTGGATTCTGTCCTGTTCTACGCCATTACCACCCTCCACAACCTTCTCCTGCACCAAGAAGGAGCCAAGATGGCAGTTCGTTTAGCTGGTGGTCTACAGAAAATGGTTGCTCTGCTCAACAAAACCAATGTCAAGTTCCTGGCTATCACCACTGACTGTCTCCAGATTCTGGCTTATGGAAATCAGGAAAGCAAGGTGAAGGCTCAATGGGAGGGGGTATAGAATTGAAATGAACACAAACCAGATTAATGTTTAATTGATTTATGTACATATGACTGAATTTTTATTCTATGTAAAATAATACTTTGATGTCTTTGAAAGACCTAACTCCATGGTGCTCTCTTGGTTTAGTTGATCATCCTGGCTAGTGGAGGCCCCCAGGCACTGGTCAACATCATGAGGACCTACACCTACGAGAAGCTGTTGTGGACCACAAGCCGTGTCCTCAAAGTTCTGTCAGTGTGCTCCAGTAACAAGCCTGCCATTGTAGAAGCTGGTATGTCTCACCTCACTATTACGTGTGTTGAAGGTGGTGGAAAATGATGATTTTATATGCAAATCACACTAATTGTTGTATAATTGTGTGTCCCTCTGTGCAGGAGGCATGCAGGCTCTGGGACTCCACCTGACAGACCCCAGCCAGAGACTGGTCCAGAACTGTCTCTGGACTCTCAGGAACTTATCAGATGCTGCCACCAAACAGGTGAGCTGAAGGAACTGCCACCAGCCTCAGTTAAGAATCAAGAAACTTTATTATCCCAGAGGGGCAATCTTCTGTGCAGCCAGCAGTAAAACACTTACAAAACACACCACACAGCATAATTCATAAAAACACAGTTCAGAGAATTCATAAATACAGTAGTTAGATTATCAAGTGCCTTTTAAAATGCCAATGACGATGGGTATGAAGGAGTTTTTATGTCTGTTTGTCCTGCTTTTAGCCAGACTAAATTTTTGCACTGACTGGAGCAGCTTGAAGTAGTTTTGAGTTGCTTCAGTAATCCTGCATAAAATGGATAAGACAGACATCTGAGAGATGTTTAATACAGGATTTACTGGTAACATCCAGTAGAATCTTGAAAAACAGCGGAATGATCAAATCATACAGTGTGTTTTCAGACTTCATTACTGTTTGTGTCCAGGAGGGAATGGAGGGTCTTCTTGGAACCCTGGTCCAGTTGCTCGGCAGTGATGACATTAATGTTGTGACCTGTGCTGCCGGCATTCTGTCAAACCTGACCTGTAACAACTACAAGAACAAGATGATGGTCTGCCAGGTAGGTCCTCTCACATACCTGTTAGTCAATTTGTTACAGTTTAGTCTCAGCTTTTACACACTGTATTTATTGTTTTCCTGCTCTCTGAATAATCCATCATACTGTGTTGCCCTGTAGGTTGGAGGTATTGAGGCATTGGTTCGCACAGTGCTCCGGGCTGGAGACAGAGAAGACATCACAGAACCAGCTATTTGTGCACTGCGTCACCTCACATCTCGACACCAGGATGCAGAGATGGCCCAGAATGCCGTCAGGCTGCACTATGGTCTGCCTGTAGTTGTAAAGTTACTGCATCCACCCTCACACTGGCCACTCATTAAGGTACATCCACACCTTCTGCAGTGCACCATTTACTTTGTGAGGTGACTTTTAAGAGGCAGGTTGCACTTGACCACATCTTAAAGCTGACATAACGTGGTTTGAAATGCACATCATTGTCTCAGTAAAAGTGGAGCTGGGCTCTAATCCATGTTGGCAGCTCATCTCCTTCCAGTCTTAAAAGCAGTAATGTTTTGTTGTGTACTGAGAAAGCAGTGTTTCACTGATGGTTGTTTCTACAGCCTGAAGCACATCAGCAGAGCTTATTGTTTTGGTCTGAGTCCAGTGCAGATGCAGCTAAATATACCTGTAACTCCTGGCTTTGTACCACTGCTTACCTCAGACATTTGGGCATTCTGTAGCTTAGATTATTTATCCACTACTACAGTTTGATGCTAATGAGTTGACTCTTGCTTTATCGTGTTGTATGACTGTTTAATGCATATTCAATGGGCTGCATTTGTCCATCAGGCTACAGTTGGGTTGATCCGTAACCTGGCTCTATGTCCTGCCAACCATGCCCCACTGAGGGAGCAGGGCGCCATCCCCAGACTGGTCCAACTGCTGGTCAGAGCCCACCAAGACACACAGAGACGCACCAGCATGGGAGGGACGCAGCAGCAGTTTGTGGTGAGAAAACATACAGCAGAGTACTGTAAAAACACACCACACTGACACAAAAACATCAGACCTTCAGCTCTGCCCAACAACGGTATGTAGTCCTTAAGGTCGTAGGGTGAACAGATGTCCAATCGGTCAGCTTTACAAATGGACGTCCAATCAGTCAACTCTAGAAACGGCCTTCCAATCGGTCAACTTTAGAAAGAGACATCCAGTCGGTCAACCTTAGAAGTGGACATTCTAAATCAGATATGGGCTCAGTGGTTTGTGTACTTTACTGTATGAAAGTAAAGCCAAACAAGCTCTAAGGGCGTGTCTGTAGAGGACGCCCTGTTTGGACACTGAACCTTGGGTTTGTCTGCAGGAGGGGGTTCGTATGGAGGAGATCGTGGAGGGATGCACAGGAGCTCTTCATATCCTGGCCAGAGACGTTCACAACAGAATAGTCATCAGAGGACTGAACACCATTCCACTGTTTGTACAGGTAAACACATGTTGACCTGTACTACCAGGTCTAGGTTAAGTCCAGAGTCAAGCCCAGCTTGAGTTTAATATGAGCCTAAATGTGTTGGAGATGGGATCATAGTAGGATGGATGTAAATGTTCATTAATTGTGGAAAACAGTTTTTGGTGCATTCTCACATTTTGAGGCTCTGTTCAGATGGTGGGTTCAGTGTTGCTGAATTGTGGAGGTTGTTGGTGAGTATCCCATCTTTGTTTGCGTGCAGCTCTTGTATTCTCCCATCGAGAACATCCAGCGTGTAGCAGCCGGCGTCCTGTGTGAACTGGCCCAGGATAAAGAGGCAGCTGAAGCCATCGAAGCAGAGGGCGCCACTGCGCCGTTAACGGAGCTGCTACACAGCCGCAATGAAGGAGTCGGTATGTGGACAAACGAAACACACAACCTTCAATCATCAGCAGGAGCAGAGTCAATGCTGAGCAGTTATGAGACCACCAATGGATCTGAAACCTGTAAAAGTGTCCATCTTGTCTTCACAGCCACTTATGCAGCAGCGGTTCTGTTCCGTATGTCAGAGGACAAACCCCAGGACTACAAGAAACGCCTGTCAGTAGAACTCACCAGCTCCCTCTTCAGGACAGAACCAATGGCATGGAATGAGGTACGACTCTAGAGCACATCTACACAGGCCTGACATGTTAACATGTTAAATCCTCTACCATGTTGGGATGATCAGCCCTTATCCACGGTCCTGAAACTTAATTAGGCCATCTCCCACATCACAGGTGTGGCCAGGTTGTTAATGCCCCCCACCCCCCGTCAGAACAGTCACAGACCATTCTGTGCAGACTCAGATCACAGGGACTGGAGTTCAGGGGATCCAGACACAGGATGCCAGTGGGTCTCAATAAACCGTCATGTTCAGTCTTGTGTAAAAGTCTGTGGTCCTCGTCCATGTCAACACAAAACAAAATGAGGGCCATTCTGTTTTGGAAAGGGCCTCAGATTCTGACTCTGTGATGTCATTTATTTATTTTTAATATTAACTCAAGCCAAAGCTACTTACAGAGAGGTGAAACATTTGGAAAAATAAAACTTTGTCAAAAATGTTATGTCCCGTGGGAAAACCCATGAAAAGCAGATAATGCTAATTTATAAAAATGGTCCAGATGCAGGACTGAAAGAGGACATGTCCGGGTAAAAGAGGATGTGTGGACACCCTAACCTGAGTGGTTGTTTGTCTCTGTAGACTGGAGAACTTGGTCTGGACATGGGCGCTCAGGGAGAACCTCTGGGATACAGACAGGAAGGTAAGTCCCCTAAATGCTCTGTGGACCAGAACAGCCTTGTCCAAGCATATTGGATGAGTCGAACATTGTGGACACGGTCCAAATATGGCCAGTGTCCATCTGATGGCTGTTTAGGGTTAGTGCTGAACAACACCTGACATGGATTTGAACCTGATGACAGTCAGTCACACTGGTGACTTTGCCAAACCCTCCAGTCCAGTCTAATCCAGTCTAGTCCAGTCCAGTTGACCGTCCCCAAGTCATTGGTCCAGTATTTCAGCCACGACCTGGAAACCACAGGCCAGGTGTAAAGTTTGTGCAGGAGGACGTGGATGTTCTCAGTGTGACGTGTTGCTGTGTCAGTTTGATCAGAACTACTGCGTGAACGCTTGGTTTGTTAACCTGCCTCTAACAACGCTCTGCTTCCCCTGCCCCTCCCCTCCTCCACCATCCTCCTTCATCCTCTATCTTCTCCTCCTCCATCCTCTCCTCCACCTCCCAGACCCCAGTTACCGTTCTTTCCATTCGGGGGGGTACGGAGGGGACACGATGGGCATGGAGCCCATGATGGACCATGATCTGGGTGGGGGCCACCACCCTGGCCAGGACTACCCCCCTGTAGAGGGTCTTCCTGACCTGGGCCACGCCCAGGAGCTGATCGAGGGCCTGCCCCCTGGAGACTCCAACCAACTGGCCTGGTTCGACACCGACCTGTAAATACGAGCCCAACATTAACTACACTTTGTACTAGGTAAGACTGACTAAGCCACCCAAAGGGTTAAAGAGGAAGGGGAGGGGCTAGTGTGTTGACTGACAGGGCTGATGCATGTTCACACTCCTCTAATCCCACTGCTCTGATCTAGTGTGTGTGTGTTTTGGTTTGTGTGACGGATTTGTCCTGTCCCCGATGCTTCGCCTCCTCATCGCCTTTTTCCTCTTTCTGCCTCTGTGCAGCTGTATCATGTGATCTGGATGAACCTGCATGGTGATTGGCCCATCTGGAGGAGGCGGGGTTTCAGAAAGTGCCTGAAGACGACTCCCCAACAGTGAGCAGAGGTTCCTGTAGTTCTGCAGGAGCACCATAGGGACACAGGGTTGTGGTTCAGCCCAGCCGTGGGCAGATCTGACCCTGACATGACACACAGTCTGATCTGATGTTGAATTATCTGTTTATCTTATATGTTTGACTTTTGACCTTTGGTTTGACTTTTTTTTATTCCGTTTTACTCACGTCTGTAATGGTACAGGTTGATTTTTAACTTTGTCCTTATTCTGAATTTATGATACTCATCTGGGTTTTTTTGCCGTCCCTGTCTCTTAAATCTGTTCGTTTTTTGTTTTTTTGATAATGCAACGCTCCAAGTAAAAACCTGATGTTTTCAATGGTGTCCAAACACTTGAGTTCATCATTTGACTTGTATTCTGATCAACCAGTGTAACATTGTGTAGCTTTTGTATAAAACAGGAATTGGAAATCATGGTCCAAATATGAAGCTATTTTCTTGCTTTAAAGGCGGCACTGGGGTGTCTCTTCTGTTCCAAAGGGGGTGTGCCTGACCGAGCTGGTGGGTGTGTCCGGACCAGGTGGAGGAGGGCTCTTACTTGTCCACTGTTACTAAGGGGCGGGGTTGTGGGAGGAGCTGGTTGCTGTAGCCTGCTGTGTTCAATAAAATGGACTCATTTCATGTGGACGCCTCCATGTCTCATTTACAAACATCTTCAACAGGTTCCTAACACCCCCCCCCTTAAGTAATTTATCACCATTTATTATAATCTTATCCTCTGTATTTTATATGTTTCAGTGTAAATCATGTATTTTCCTATATTTAATTTCCTACATTTAATTTAGATGTTCACGAAAGCTCAGAGTAAATTCAACAGTCATTTTCCTATGTTTAATTCACTGATCCTGTAGATGTTCATTAAAGCTCAGATTAAAGTTGCGGGTTATTATATCAGAAACAGAGAAAACTAAAGATTGAGTGTCTTTTTCAGTCCAATCTGTGATTAACTGAACATAAACCCAGTGTGTCCATCCGCTGTCATTGATCGAACTCCATGGGTTTTACTGGTGAGTCAATGTTGTAGAAGATGACGGTGTTTCCATGGTAACTACGGAGCCTCAGAACATCCAAATGGGTCATATCTGATGACCATGAAAAGATGAATAACTATTTTACACCAATTACTGACATGGATTGATAGGATTAGTGGATCAACAGGGATTAAACAGTTTAGATCAGTAGATGGTTTAGGTTAAAGGTGGATGTTTGGGTCTAAAGGTTAATGTAGGAGGGTTAGGGTTCATCAGTTAGTTGGTTACCAGCCAACGTCTGCATCCACCTGGACCATGTGGTGGCGTTTATGTCCTCTGGTCACGAGTCTGAGTGTCAGTAAATGGAACCTGGATAAAGTCTGTGTTTGTTGGAGTCCGATTTGAATATGTATATAATATATAGTATATAAGTAAAACCTGCTGACAGGAACTCAAAGATGCTGGTGGTGAGTCTAAGATGTTTTTGGAAGACAGCCAGGGGGGTGGGTCTAAAGTCAACCCCTCCCACAAGGTTACCCTAACCCTGGTCTCTGCAACAGACTGACGGACCGCTGGAGACCATTTCCTGTTGTGGACCAGATGTCCTCTGACCGTGGACCGGATGTTCTCCGACCATCACCATTTACTCTCAACATGTGTGTGTGTTTGTTTTTACAGATGGGAGTTGATCCGATGGGGGTTAATCAGCTGCTTTATGTTTGTTTTGTGGGTTCGGGTTTTCACCCCTTGGTCAACTTCAGGCCAAAGGGTGTTGTAATTGTTTTGTCGTCTCTCTGTCCATTCAACAACATGATCGCATTATCTGAAGAATGCGTTAAGATATCTGCACCACATTTCTACCGTGTATGCATCTTTCTCGTCACCTTCACCTACTTTTTCAAGGTCAAATGGAGTCATGTCTTTTCTATGATGTAATGGCTATATTTGGCCGAGGGGTACTAAAAGTGTGCAGCACGTTATGTTTAGGGTTAGGGTTGAAAGTACAGATTATACACTGACTCCAGTTTAGTTGTAGAAGATTTGAGATAAATAATTCAGTATTTTAGTTGTAATCACTGAAAACAGTTATTAATAAAACTGAAAATGTTCTATTAAGTCGTGACTTTTGTAATAACGTCATGTACTTTGACTACGTTTTACAAATTAATTTGAAGCTAGCGCATTGATCCATGGGTTCTAGATGTGGTAGTTCTTATGCTGTTGTGTATTCGTGTACGCATTTGTCCAGCAGTCACTGCCAAAGCGTTCTGGCCATAGCAACGTGATTGTGAAGTTATTGTGTTCAAAATTACTAATATCTCCCAAAATATTGGTCCTATCAACTTGCCGTTCTCACTAGTCTGTTCCTTGACCAAAAATACATAAATATGACAAACTGCAGCAGTCAGCTCTGTACACACACACACACACACACACACACACACACACACAGGCCACTTCGCTTTTATAATATAGATACGTACTGTCTTTAGCTCCACATACCCAGACCAGGTTCCTCCAAGTATTTTTGCTGTACTTTGTAAAATGAAAAGCTGTGAATGACAGCACTGATTTATTAGCTATAGTTAGGGTTAGTGTAAAAGTACTAACTAACAGTACTAACTAGGTTTACCCTAACAAAAATCCAATTACAACCAGTTTTGTAATTTTAGACTTTCCAGCCACAGTGACAGACTACAGGGTTGGGTCAGGGTTTTGGTACAGTGGTTGGTGTTATGGTACAGTGGTTGGGGTTTTAGTACAGTGGTTGGGGTTTTGGTACAGTGGTTGGGGTTTTGGTACAGTGGTTGG
>JAPQRP010000010.1:28571869-28584907 GCA_037367295.1 Apogon hyalosoma
TAGTACCCAGGAGTACACATGAACACCCATGAGTACCCATGAACACCCAGGAGTACACATGAACACCCATGAGTACCGTATAGTACCCACGAACACCCATGAGTACCCAACAGTACCCAGGAGTACCCCTGAACACCCATGAGTACCCAACAGTACCCAGGAGTACCCCTGAACACCCATGAGTACCCAACAGTACCCAGGAGTACCCCTGAACACCTGGTTCTGATGCCGCTGTGTCTGACACTTTCCTAAATGAAGCCCAGTGAATCTTGAACTTGTGTTAAAACCATCTGCAGTTGTGTCTCCTGTTTGTCCTTTGGCTGAGGTGTGTGTGCCTTTGGTGAGCATGTTTTGTCTGATCTTCAGTGACATCATCACCTCTGTCTCTGTGGCGACACAGCATTGGTGTTGCTAGGCAACGGGGTTAGGAGGAGATGAAAACACACTCCCCTCACTCTGGTACTTTTCTCAAATACACACTAAATGCTGAAGACACACAAGGACACACACACATGCACTTCTCCTCCAGCTCTCCACCTCCTCTCAAGCCCCACCCCGCCTCCTTTCATCCCCGCCGTCTCCGTGACGACCTGACCAACACTGCCATTCAATAACACACAACTGAGTTGCACGGGGCTCAGATGAAGCGACCGACAACACGGATACAAAATAATTCACGTGACAACAAGAGACCTGATGTCAGAACCGGAAGGAACACGTCCCTGAAGTTAGAACATGAACACAGAACACACACGTCTGATTTATGTGTGTGTGTGTATGTGTGTGTGGTTTCTATAGTTTGTGTAGGTGTGTGTAGTAACAGTGTGTTAATGTTGGTCTGATGTACATGTTCAAAGGTCCACTCTGCTACCTGATTGGCTGATGACTATTTCATTAACTCCATCAATAGGTGTAAAACCTTTGGAGGTCCAGGTCCAGATGCAGTTGGTAAATGGTCCCAAATGTAGATGTTCTACTGATACAGCATCTGATAGAGAACATGAAACTACATGTCATTACAACGAGGACAATGAGGACCAACAGGACCGACCCGGTCCATCCCAAACAGTGGAACCTTCAGTGGGTCTTCAGGCCAATTCCAAAAGGACTAATATCCTGAACGCTGCCACGTGCGCACGCACACACACACACACACACACACACAAATACACACACCTACACACGCACACATACACACACATACATACACACACACATGCACACACACACTTGTTCCTCTTGGTGACAGTGTTTGTGTGGGTTTGCTCTGTGGTGTTTGTGTTTTTCTTGGACGTATAATCTGTTCCTCCTTCATTTGACCAGTGGAGTTTGGGAATCGTGCTCCAGTCACGTCCTCTCTCTTATCAGACCTTTTTACCCGAATGAATTTGGTTTGGGCCCAAGTTTTCTTTTTTAATGAGCTTTGTGTTTCTGGCAGAATTGATTTCCGCTGCACACTCTGCCTCGTCTCTTTCCCATCTCTGCTTCTGCTTCTGTCTCTCTGTCCTTCCCTCATTCCTTCTCTCTTCAGTGCGCCCCCCCCCCGCCCCCCCCAGACATTAATATGTATGCGTTGGGCTGGGGTGCACACAGTGGGGAGGTGGGGGCTGCTGTGTGTGAACATGTGCAGGAGGCGAGTTGAGGACAAAGCCAGCGGTGCTAATGAGGCCTCAGGGACGTGGGCAGACCGTCCCTCTGTGGACACCGCGGAGGCTGTGGACGCCATGGACTCTGTGAGTGGCGTGGACTCTGTGGATGCCATGGACTCTGTGAATGCCATGGACTCTGTGGATTCATGGACTTTGTGGACGCCGTGGTCTCTGTGGACGCCGTGGACTCTGTGGACACCATGGACTCTGTGGACACCATGGACTCTGTGGTCTCTGTGGACATCGTAGTCTCTGTGGACTCCGTGGACTCTGTGGACACCGTGGACTCCTGTGAACACCATGGGCTGGATGTGAGATGGGCCCAGGAACTCAGACATCAGTCATTTTCTCCTGAGTCCACAACTTGTTGTGTTGCAGTTGCTTAAGCCTGGTTCCACTACACACACACACACACACACACACACACACACACACACACACACACACACACACACACACACACACACACACTAGTCCTTGAGCATGGACGAGGACAACCCTTTGAGGAGTAGACTTGAAGTGGACTTTGTGAAGCTGCTGCTGGTTTTGCTTTTGTGTGGTTTTCTGGGCGGAGAAGAAACTGGTAAAGACTGGTGAACTGATGCAACGGTTAGGGTCAAAGGTCAGGGGTGAGGTTCGGGGTGGGGGTTAGGGGTCAAAGGTCAGGGTTAAGGTAAGAGGTTAAAGTGAGGAAAGGGTTTCGATCCACAGCCATCTCCAGGATGTAACAGGTAAATGGTTAATTCATTTTATTGAAGCCAAAGGTCTAATAGTATGCACTTTACTAATCCAATATTTTTCTGTCCAGTGGTGCTGTCTCTGACTCCATCTCGTTCCTTTTTCCAGGCCCATGTTCCTTAAGTTCTGGATATGTTGGGTCCTAAAGTGTACGTACAGTATTGTATTCTTTTTGGGATTCTGTGTATAGTATAAATTTTGCATAAGCCTTGTTGGATACTTTTGCCAGTTTGGCCAATCTACCATTTGTGGCATATTAAGCATTGAATCCCATACACTAGATTGATGGAATGTAAAGAAAAACTCCTCTAACTGGAGCGCCCTGGTGAGAAAAAGGATTACATACATATTTGGCTGATTTAACAAATTCCCTAATTGGGTCCCTCTTATTCTGCTTTTATAATGCCTGTACAAAAAATATCTTTTAAATTTTTATTGCACCTATAGGCCCCTATGGCACGAAAATCTCTCGAAGAATTGTCAGTTTCCTGTAATTTAAGAAAGTGGCTTTTAATAGACCAATTTAAGGAGGTTGAAGCTGCAGAGAATGATGACACGAACAGGATAAGTTTTAAGTCTTTGCCCACCTCGTTGGGCTGCGACGACTTCCTCTTTAAGAAAAGCTGTCTGACCTCTGCTTTAATTGACTTAAGGAAGGTTCTAGAATAGCCTCTATTTTTTAGTGCCTGGAAAAGTGTGGCGGTGGCGGTGTCCACGTCGGGCTCCGCCATGCAAATACGGCAGAATCGGATAAGCTGCGATTTTACAGTCCCCCTGTAAGCATGCTTGGGATGAAATGGTGTTTTATGCAATAGCACATGAGTATCTGTGCTTTTAAAATATACTCTGGTTCCCAGCATTAATTTGTTTTCCCATTTCCCTCACTGACATAAACCTCTGTGTCAAGAAAGGTGATATTTTGTTCCTGAAGTTCAGCTTCAAGGGAAATGGCTTCATGATGCTGATTCAAAATATTCAGAAACTCAAAAAACTCTTCCTTAGAATGAGGCTAAATGCCGAAGACATTGTCCAGATATCTGAGGAACAAGGTGGGTAACTGAATGCACCTGGGAAAGACAGTCCTTTCCCATTCCGCCATCTATGTATTCATTTGCATAGACAAATTTCTTACCCATTGCAGTGCCGTGTATTTGGAAATAATATTTCTGATTAAATTCAAAGTCATTACAAGACAGGCTCATTTCTAAGAGCTCCAATAATTCCTCCTCCACTCTATTCAGGTCAAGATGTTCCTTAAAGATATTTCTGACTGCCTGTAGGCCCAGGCTCATATCAATATTTGTATATAAAGCATCTACATCCATTGAAAATAAAAAAGAATCTGGGTTCAATTCTGCACCCTTTAAAAGATTAATGAAGTGATAAGTGGCTTTGACGTAGCTGAAGTGTTTTTGTGACAGGGAATTAAAGAAGGCATCCAAGTGCTCCGCTACCCTGTAAGACTCGCTCCCACAGATAGACATGATGGGTCTGCCTGGTGGAACCTGGCCCAGGAGCGTCCAGGACCCCAGGTCTTTGTGAATTTTGGGTAAAAGATAAAACTTTCTTCTCCTTGGTGGATCGTCACCATAGAGATAGGTAAGCTGTTAGTCTGATATCTTTCTCATCCTATACAGGTTCCCCAGGGCAGACCAGATCCTCCTCTGAGTGTCCAGCTGGATAGACTCTACTAAAGGTAAGTAATGTTCGTTGTTACTCAGTTGTCTATCTGCCTCCAGTAGATAGGCTGCTTTATCTTGTATTACTATCTTTGATCCCTTGTCAGCTGGTTTAATAATTATGTTTTTCAGCTTTTTCAGTGCTTTTACTTCCTCTCTGCATAAGTTATTGGACGGGGACCCCTGTGTGATACCCTTCCCCAAGCTCCTATGTCCTCCTGGATGAGTTTCCTCAAGGACTCTGGTAGACACTCATCTTCCGTTTCCCACGTGGAGGATGATGTAAAAAGCTCTTTGGGAAAGTTGGTTTGGAAATCAAAGTAATATATTCATTTCAGACGACGACGGTAATCATGGAGGTCCTGCCTGTTTATCTCCCCCAGGTGGCGTGGGGTAAACAACAACCCCTTTTCAAGTAGAGATTCTTCGGCACTGGAAAAATTAAAGGTAAGTGAAAGGTTTAGGATGTTGGATTTAACGGGGCTGAGGGGTCTCAATATCCCCACCTTTAGTTTAACGGATTCAGCCACATCTTAAAAATCTCACAGGCCGTTTCTACTGTCCAATGAACAGGATCAAGCACATCCACCTGGAAGGGTTCCTCCTCCACTCCCTCCAGGGTTCCAAAGGTGGTGCACAGAAATTTGTTCATGTGATGGGCCAGTACTTGAGCCCGTGTTTTGAGCCAAGGCGAAGTCTGTATCATGGGGATGAATATTTCAGCACATGGGAAAGTTTTCTGTGCTTGGGCCACGAGTAAGCAGAACTATTTTTTCATGGTTTCTGGTTTATTTTCATTTAGACAATTATTCAAACTAACTGATATGATCACTTTTTGTCTCAGTTTTGATTATTGAAGCTTGGTCAAGACACCTTTAAGACGATGAATATGCACTCCAGGATAGCTGTCTATTTGTACAGCGTCTAGTATGTATGGGGGTTCTGGAGAGGTTTGAGTCCCCTATAATCAGTACAGATTTCCTGGGCCATCATAACCATTCAGCCAGTTTATAATAAGTTCAGTCATGATAGGTGGGCTTTTGTGTGTGTGTGTGGGGGGGTGTTAAATCACTCTCCTCCCCCTCTGATACGGTGTCATCCTGCGCTGTGGTTTTTTGTATTTCTATCTATTCATGTCCGTCTCTTTTTCTTGAGTTTCAGATCCATTTATTAGGTGAGTAATACCCCCTCCCCCCAGATCCACCCCTGTGTTTACAGGTGAGTGATCTGTTCCTGATTTGGAGATAGGTAAGGGATTAATTGTATCTGGTATAATGACCATTACATTAGATACGGGACCCCTATGCTCTGGTGGAACTCAGGCCTGAGTCCATGGAGGTGAGTCCGTTTCCTCTGAGCTAGACTGTGAGAAACTTAGGTTAAAGTTCGAGTAAATGGTGTTTGAATTGAAACCAATCCTCCTCAGCTGTGTGAACATGCACCACCTGCGTCATCCTGGGTGTAACAGGTTCAGTTGGGACCCCCTGCCCCCCACTCTGGGCAACATCCAGGTGGTTGGCACGGGGATCAGGTGTTACATTAAAAGCAGGATTTAGGAGGGGTCCCTGGGCTACACTAGGCTCAGTGTGTGGAACCAATGTCGAGGAACCAACCAGGGAGGGCAGATCTGGAAAATGGCCATGATCATCCACGGGCAGGGCAAACTGAGGGGCCAGGTCAGAGGGCGCCTGTTTCATCTGGACTTGGTCCCGAATCAGCATCACCAAATTATCGACAGTGGCTGTGGTAAGTTTCTTTCTAAACTTTAACCTCCCATAGGCTGAGGCTTTTTGCAGCGCCACTTCATCAAAGAGAGGGAGGACTTCCAAACTTTCTGCCACCACCTTATCATAATGGACCCTCAAAATCTCCATATTATTTAAGGTCCACTGGCTGGTGTTAGCCTCCACTTTAGCCATAGTTAAGGGGTTGGGTGATGCTAGCTTAATA
Source organism: Apogon hyalosoma (assembly GCA_037367295.1). NCBI lineage: Eukaryota > Metazoa > Chordata > Actinopteri > Kurtiformes > Apogonidae > Apogon > Apogon hyalosoma. The sequence goes on from JAPQRP010000010.1 coordinate 28,577,886, forward strand.
AAGAGTGCTAGCTTTTTAGCCTGTCTGAGCATCCCTGATGGAGGGATGGCTGTTTGTGCTGCTTTGTGGATTATTTGGCAGAGGTGAATAGCCTGTAGCAGTTTGAAGAGATAAGATATGCCTTTATTAGTCCCACAAGGGGAAATTCCAGATTTACAGCAGCAAAGCACAAAAGCACACAAGAGCAAAAGAAAGAGCAAAATCAAATAAAGACAAAAAAAAAAAAAAAAGCTATATATTCTATTTATAGCTGTGCACATTCTGATCATGCCACAGGTTGGATAGAGGTATGGTTTATTGCACAGAATTATTTGGAGCAGTTTCTGTTGTGGAGCCTGACCACTGCAGGAAGGAAAGACCTACCATACCTCTCCTTCACACACTTTGGATGTAGCATCCTGTCACTAATGGAGCTCCTTAGTGCAGTGAGTGTGTGTCGGAGGGGGTGGAGTCTTTGTCCATCATGAAGGACAGCTTGGCTGCCATCGTCCTCTCCCCCACCTCCTCCACAGGTTCCAGAGGGTATCCCAAGACAGAGCTGGCCATCTTTATCAGTTTGTCGAGCCTCTTCCTGTTAGCTGTTGTGCTGCTGCTCCCCCAGCAGACCACGCCGTAGAAGATGGCAGAGGCCACAACAGAGTCATAAAAGGTCTCCAAGAGTGTCCCCCACACCCCAAAGGACCTCAGCCTCCTGAGCAGATAGAGTCTGCTCTGACCTTTTTTATAAAGTGTAGTGGTGTTATCAGTCCAGTCCAGCTTATGGTTCAGATGAACACCTAGGTACTTAGAAGATGTCACCATCTCAGTTTTCCTTCCCTGGACGTTCACTGGTGATGGGGGAGAGTGGGGTCGCCGACAAAAGTCCACAACCAGCTCCTTGGTCTTAAAATACTGCTTTTCCAATTGAATTGGTTCTGGAATTCCTGGTCAGTCTCTCGTGTGAGCTCTGGTTGAAGGGGAAGGGTCTCCAGCCCTTTCCCCTATTTCCCTTATACACCACCACTCTCAGTGCAAGGCAGTCAATTGAGCAAAATTTGGTAAAAGGGGAAGAAACCAGGTTATGGTTATGTTTAGGGTTAGGGTCACAGTGAGTTAGGGTCAAGGTTAGGGTCAGGGTGGGTTAGGGTTCCCACATAGACTTTCCTGTGACCATCCACAATATAACACATACAACTGATAATACACACAGGTAGTTTTAGAAGCGTTTGTGTCATCAGTTTTATCTGTGCAAAGCCCCGCCCCCCTAACAGGAACTTTAATCAAGAAATGTTTGGACTCAAGGGAAAGGTTTTTACCAGGTAATCTGGGTGGAAACACACTGAAGCTATGTTTATCCGTAGCCGTATATTTTTAAAACGGAGATTTTCCCCCTCCGTTAAAAAAAACAAAACACACGTAGATGTGATTGTTTTTCAGAAAACTCTGCGTATATACGGCCCCGTATATCTATACCGTCAAGCACATGCCAGACCTGTAGATGGCAATGTAGTGGGATGATTGAGTACCGTTAACCAATCAGAATCCTGAATGAAACATTACTTCCGCTATGAACCCATGGAGATGTAGTTTCCTTGGTTTAAGAAAATCACAGTTTTTACCTGCAATACAGATCTCACAACAGCTGACGTTTGACGTAAGATGTTGTGGAGCAGTTCCAGAAGTGCAGGCAGCACAAGATGGGTGAGCTCAGTCGCACCCTGGACCCAAAAGTCCAGGTCTGACAATGTCTACCAGGCCTTTGAAGAAAACAAACAGCCTCGTTACAAACCAACAGCCTTTTCACAAAAACAGCCCTGCTACAAACAAACAGCCCCGTCAGAGGGCGATAGCTGGTTTCAGGCTGGGGTCGGTTGGATCTGTGTTAGTGTGTATTGAAACTCTGCTGATCGACTGTAAAAACAGAAACTGTCCAAACATCCATCTATTAGATCAGAGGGAGGTTTAACGTTATGGGAAAGGGGGAATTCATGTCTAAAAATACTATCTGATGTCTCTGTCCTCCGCTCCTTTCTCTTTCTGCCTTTCAATGTCTAGAAAATGGTCCAAACATGTTGTAAAGCTGCTAAGAAATGAATAAAAGAGCACCTCCTTAAGTGCAAACCCGTGTTCGTCTGCTCATTAAATTTAACAGGATACAGAAGATACTCTGCATTCCACTGCTTATTCTGTGTAGCTAACATCAGCCCTGGAGGTGCATCACACTTAACGCTAAGTGAAAACTGGAAGATGACCAAAAACTACATCTGAATTTCATGCCTAATTCAAGCCAAGTCTGTACAACAGAAAACGCTGCATGTTTTCTCTGTAATGGGTTCTATCGGCCTTAAAGTGAACAAATCTGAACCAGATGTGGATTCAAAGCCTCAACACCTAACGTCAAAATCTTCTCAACTCTCCTCAGTGTCCTTACAAGAAAAATACACAAACGTACTAATAAAAGGTAGTTGGACTGAAGCAGGTGTTCATTTTTGAACTAAAAGAGCAGATGTTCTCTGTGTTTAGGATGTAAATGCAGGTGTTTGTGTGGGCGGGCCTCTGTTAGTGTCTGTGTGTTGATTGGCTGCAGAGCCTGGATGTACTGTTCATGTCATCAGTTCTGTCCTGGACACATGCTCATGTGTTTGAGAAGGTTTTCTTTATCTGTTCAGAATGAGAACAGTCACTTTTCCAACTTTACCAAATCACAGTAAACAAAAGGAATATTCAGTCCAAATGCTCTAAACTTCTAAATACATGAAGTTTTTCATTCAACAGAGGCCTGTGAGACCTTTGAACTGGGTCCTATGAGTCTAAATGAGCAATAGGGCAGTGGAAATAAACTATAAACACAAGACAAAACTGCATTAAAAATAAAGAAAGAAATACTCCAATAAATACAAGTGTCCTATTTAGAGTTTGGAGTTAAGGTTAAAAATAGACATTTCAGCTTTGCACTTACATCTATTTTTAAAGCAGTGTAAATGAGTTCTGTTGGGAATCAACAGGATGAATGTTCACAGCTTTACTGTCTGACAAAACCAAAGTTTGTGCATCATTTATATGTTCCAGTTAAGAATCTACACATTCAGGTGGTGATTAGTATCTAATCGGTAACTAATTAATGTGATGTAGTGGCTGCAAGCGCCTCATCACTCCCCGCACGGTGCGTTTTTCCCTTCTCTCTGTTGGAGGAGGCAGGGTGTGTAGCGTGCCAGTGTCCCATGGAACCGTGCTCTGATAGTCGTGTTCTCCATGTGTTTTCCAGCTCAGCCCAGCAGTGGAACTTTTATCTATGACTGACACTTTTAAGCTAAAGCAACATGTATCTGACCCCACCCACAGAAAGGGACTGGACCTTGTTTTTTCACTGGGCTTGCATGTCACAAATGTGTGTGTTGAGGATGTCCACCTAAGTGATCACTGTGGTGTGTTTTTTGATTTGTGTGTGCCTCTTGAGCCCAAGCCTGCACCTATAAGAGCCAAGAGTAAGATTATTACAGAGACCTCAGCCCAGGGATTCAGTGCCTTGTTTGATCATTGTCTTTTTAATGAATACCCTGATGTTGATGGCTTTATCCAGTGCTTTGCCACACACCGTAGATCAATTCTAGACCAGGTGGCTCCTCTGAAATCTGTCACTCGAAATTGGTTTTGTCCCTGGATTAATGAAAATATTTTAACCTTCAGGAGAATATGTCACAAAACTGAGCACCTTTGGAAATCCACTCAGCTCAAAGTACACAGGCTGCATCTTAAGGATCTTTTAACCTCTTTAAGTAAAATAATCAAGGAAGCAAGATCTGACTATTTTCAACACCCTCAAACAAAAACAATCCCAAAGTAATTTTTGACACAATTCATTCTATTGGATTAGGGCCGGGCCCACTCTTCCAACCACCATTGGGCAGCAGTCCTAGCCAAGTTTGACATCTCACCAGGGACCTACAGGTAGCAGTTCTGGGCCAGCACTGTACCATCTGGAGAGAACCCGACAGAAACCTACTATCAGCTGACGGGGCTCTACTGCTGCTGGATCCGGACTGAGCAACACTCCACGGAGGAGATCGGTGAGGCCATTGTCCTGGAGCAGCTGCTATGGGTACTCTCATCTGAGGTCCAAAAGTGGGTGGAGGAACATGAACCCACAAATAGACTGGCCTCTGCCAAGCTTGCTCAATAGTACCTAAATGCGTGAAGAAGAGGCCCAGCAGTGTACCACAGTGGACCAGGCTGGCAGCCATAATCACAGCCCAGACCAGCAGCAAGGCTCAGCCAAGAGTTGCCAAGAAACACTGGCCCTGCTCCAGGCCAACAAGGTACCGGTAAGGAGCTTGTCTACTTTTACTGCCAGCAGCCAGGCCAAAAAGCTTCTCTGTGTCCCATTTGGAAAACTAAACTCACTGGTGCTTGCTACACTCCCCGTGGCGATGACACTAGTACCATAGGATAGCACCAGAGGTTTAAAAATGTCACTAGTTATGGTGAGTCAGTGACTGCTCTGGTGGACTCAATGTGCATTGTGGATTATTGTCAAGTAGACGACATTGTGTGTGTGCATGGAGACAGACATTCCTACCCGACTGTGGATATGACTGTGGTTGTGGATGAGCAACCCTATTTATTGACTGTGGGCATAGTGAATACTTTGCCTGTGCCAGCCATCTTAGGATGGGACTTACCTGTGTTACTGGATGTGCTGCTGGAAGACGGACAACTGGATAGTGATGCAGAGAAGGACTTGTCTGGTCCGGTGATCACCTGGGCTCAGGCCAAAGCTGGTAGTGGTCTGAGTCTGACTGAGAGGAGCATGAAACATGGCTCTGGTGCTGATCCCTTCTTGCCCCTAAACAGTGGTTTGTTTGAGGGTGGCACAAAGGGTCCATGGAAGTCTCAGCATCACTTTGAAAAGGGATTGAAATCTGAGGAGCCAGATTTTAAGGAGACTCGATGGAAGGACAGGTGGGAGATACCAAGGGATACCGTGACTTTGCAAAAGGGGTCGGATTTTAAACCCCTTGTTTGAAAAGGTGGTTGGGAAGCAGGATTTTTTTTCTCTGGGTACAAGCAACATTTGGTGCTGGACAATAACATTCTTTTTAAGGTTGCTGATGGTGTCAAACACCTGGTGGTACCCATGTCCTGTCAGCCTTTGAGTATGCACTTGGCACACATCTTGTCTTGGGCAGAATATCTTGGCTGCAACAAAATGTACTTGTGGATTTGCTCCAGATTTACCTGGCCCTCCATGTACGCAGAAGCACAGGATTAATGTAAGGCTTGTTCCATCTGCCAGAAAACTTGTGATGTGCACAAATCTGACCATGCATGCCTTCAAGCCCTGCCTGTGGTCTCCACCCCTTTCTGGTGGATAGCTATTGATATTGTGGGGCCGCTGGTGAAGAGCAGTAGGGGGCATCAGTACATCCTGGTTTTTTGTGACAATGGCACATTGCATATGATCACTGCCCCTGCTGTCCTGTGGTGCCTGGTGCAGTTGTTTTCCAGGGTTGGAATCCCGGGCAAGATTGTGACTGACCAGGGGACCAACTTCACCTTCAGACTACTGCAGCTCTTCCACTGGCACGTGTAGATCTCAGCCATAAAGACCACCCTGTATCACCCCAAACCAAACTTGAGCACAGACTCCTCTCTTTGTTTTCAGGCAGTAAATCTACTGTACACAGGTATTTATAGGGTTTTATCTGATCAGTGGTGGTTTCAGACAGGCGGGAGGGTTCCATCCATGATTGACAGCTGCACACCGCAACTGCTGATCAGATTCAGTCCAAAGATAGATGTGTGGATGACTGACAACATCAGACAGTTTCAGGTTAATGTGTATTTATGTTCATTCTGAGACAGTGAAGACCAACACAAACATGTGACTGTAGATGAGAGCGGGTGGAGTCCCTCCACCTGCACCGTCACCGCTAGAGGTCACTAATACACCTGCACAGTCACCACTAGAGGTCACTAAAACACTGGGTCAACCCTTAATACATGGAAACTCAAGTATGAACCCTCCTACCTCTTGCTTCTTTGTCTCTCTCTGTCTTTATTCCTCTGGGGGTATTAGCTCAGTCAGAGGCAAATCTTCCCAATTATAAACCTCATCTTCTTTCTGACACACATAAGAGGATGGAGGGTGCTCCTGCCCAGTCCTTCATCACCCACACAAACACAGTGAGGTGAGCAGGTCCACGCCAGGTGTGATCAGCAGTGAAAGGTGGAATCAGTGCAGATCGGAGCGTTGGAGGCCAAATATATTATTTCAAACATGAGCAACACAAACGCCGCTAATGGACGCCACTGACGGACACCGATATGACCCGTTCAGACAATAAACCATCAGAAGCAAAGCTAATCCGGCTGTTGGAGGGCTAGGGTTAGGGCTAGCTTGGGTTAATCAGGCCGGTGTGCAGAACCCTGAATATGTACATGCAGAGCATGCAGACGTCCGAGCCTGTGGACTGAGTGACGCTGTGTGAGTGGCTGCATCAGACTGTGGACGTAGAAAGGCTCCCATAAATCAGTTGTTTAGTGGAAACACTGTCACGCTTGGCTGATAACAGTCTTTGTGTTTCTGTCTCCATATTCCCTCTGCATTAACCCTTTATTGTTTCTGAGGCGGACCTGCCAGTCAATTAGACTCCCTCTAATGGGTCAATCCTGCTCCAACTCATTTACATAATGAGTCTAGAAGACATGGAGCGACAGAGGAAAGACCTGAGCAGTAAAAAACACAGACATTCCATCAAACGGAGCAGACTGTGATGAATGGGTTTGATTAACTTATGGAAACACTGCTGGACAGTCATGGCGTCACTGAATGAAAACTCAGTAATTAATTAAGATGGATTGAGACTGTAACCACAAAGAGCTGATAGAGGCCAGGGTTAGGGTTCTAAAGAGCTAAACCAGTCCAGTAGAACCCAGAAGAACTACCGAGAAAAACACACACACACACTTCACACACACACACACACACACACACGCACACACACACACACACACACACACACACACACACACACACACACACA
>JAPQRP010000010.1:28618393-28633131 GCA_037367295.1 Apogon hyalosoma
GGGGGGGTTGGGGGGGGGCAAAGATGGATGAAAGGACTCATAAAGAACCACAGATCACGACGCAATTAACAGCACTGTGAGAACACTGGAGACGAAAGGAACGTATGAGGACACCGGGGGACAGATGGGAACTGCTAAGCATGCTGGGATACAAGGAGCAGACGGTGACTGATTGACTTCATAACAAACACGAACAGAGGCAGACGGTGGACTTCACCAAACTGGGACGTACCAGGACATACTGGGACATGCTGCAGCTGAGGATGCTGGGAAGTTGTAGATGGTGTAGCTGAGTGTCTGAGCGGTTGAGGATGAAGAGACGAGGCCAGAGGTTTGTGAAGGCCGACTACTACGAACTGGACTGGTACTACGAAGAATGTACGGACGGTAAGAAGACGAAAAACACTGACACGACTGAGCATGAGCAGACACACGGTCACGGTGGATACGCCACAGAAAACCAGTATGATTTAGACACTTACACCACTGACCAGGGTTAATGACCACTGACCAGAGTTAAGAACCGCTGACCAGGGTTAATGACCACTGACCAAGGTTAAGAACTACTGACCAGGGTTAAGGACCGCTGACCAGGGTTAATGACCACTGACCAGGGTTAAGGACCACTGACCAGAGTTAAGAACCGCTGACCAGGGTTAATGACCACTGACCAAGGTTAAGAACTACTGACCAGGGTTAAGGACCGCTGACCAGGGTTAATGACCACTGACCAGGGTTAAGGACCACTGACCAGAGTTAAGAACCGCTGACCAGGGTTAATGACCACTGACCAAGGTTAAGAACTACTGACCAGGGTTAATGACTACTGACCAGGGTTAATGACCACTGACCAGGCTTAAGGACCACTGACCAGGGTTAATGACCACTGACCAGGGTTAAGAACTACTGACCAAGGTGAAGGACCACTGACCAGGGGTAATGATGTGTTTTCAGACCTGTGTCAGAGGAAAGTGATATAGTTACTGGTTGGAGCTGTTTTATGCTGTTGGATGCTTCATCCTACCGTGTCCATACAGGGTCATGTGGTGTTCCTGTTCCTAGCCCAAAACCTGTCGCTAACCCAAATCCTGTTCCTAACCTTGTTCCTATTCCTATTCCTAAACCCTAACCATGTTCCTAACCCTATTCCTAACCTAAACCCTGTTTCTAACCCATTCCTAACCCTAACCTCACTCCTATTCCTAACCCAAACCCTATTCTTAACCCTGACTATGTTCCTAACCCTAACCCTGCTCCTATTCCTAACCCAAACCCTGTTCCTAATCCTAACCCTGTTCCTATTTCTAACTCAAACCCTGTTCCTAATCCTAACCCTGTTCCTAACCCTAACCCACCCTAACCCTTCTAACCCTAACTCATCCTAACCCTAATTAACCTTCACCCATCCTAGCCCTAACCCTAATCCTGTTCCTATTTCTATCCCTATCCCTGTTCCTTATACCATTCCTAACCCTTACCCTGTTCCTATTCCTATTCCTAACCCTGTTCCTAACCTAACCCCATTCCTAACCCTAATCCTGTTCCTAACCCTGCTCCTATTCATAACCCAAACATTGTTCCTAACCCTAACCCTGTTCCTAAACTTAACCCTGTTCCTATTCCTAACCCACACCCTGTTCCAAGCCCTAACCCTGTTCCAATTCCTAACCCAAACCCTTTTCCTTACCCTATTCTTAACCCTAACCCTGTTCCTATGCCTAGCCCAAATCCTGTTCCTAACCCTATTCCTAACTCTAACCATGCTCTTGTTCCTAACCCAAACCCTGTTCCTAACCCAAAACCTGTTCCTAACCCTATTCCTAACCCATCCTACCCCTACCCCTGTCTAACCCTAACCCATCGTAACCCCAACCCTCCTAACTCTAAAGCAACCTAACCCACCCAATCCATCCTAACCCTAACTAGCCCTAACCCTCCTAACCTTAACCCACCCTAACCCTAACTAATCATAACCCATCTTAAAACTTTCCCTACCCTAATCCTAACCAATCCTAACCCTAACCCTCCTAACCCTAACCAACCCGAACCCACCCTAACCCACTTTAGCCTTAACTCTAGCCCACCCTAACCCATCCATATGGCGGTTTAAAAGTTAGACTTGAAGACTGAGCTGACTTCATCCAACTCCAGGTTAATTATTAACTCAACTATAACAACAGTGGTTTGAGGGTTAGGGTTAGGGTGAAATCCTAAGACTGGAACTGTTTTCACCACGTGCACCTTTTGAACATCTGAGTTGCATATGTTTGTGCTTGTTTTCGTTGCTTACAGTACAATACTCTTTCACAGAGTGAATCTGTGTTTCCTCTGTTTGTTGTTCTTTCTTCATGTCTACGTCGTCTCCACCTGTGAGGCTTTCACTGGCCCCGCCCTGGAAACAGGTGCAGGTGTGTTAGTGTTTGTGTTGGCCTGGACTGTACCAACTGACTCTGCCATGGGGGGGGGGCACTGTGTGGGGGTGGGGCCATCACCATGATGAATGTAAATATCACAGATTATTACAAATGCTCTCATCTGTTGCATTAAGTTTATTTGAACTGTGTTTGACCTTTGACCTTAAAGAGCCTCCTGTCATTGGTGATATGTGTGTGTTCACCTCTTTGAAGTGGAGTAGGCCATTCACGGATCACTCAGAGGAGAGGGGGCGGAGTCAGGTACACAACTGAGAAGGGGACAAATGATTCTCACTGACACAGCAGACAACTGAACCAATGAGACTCACACATGGATGGGTTCTGGAGGGTTCTGGAGGCCCAGTCCTGTTTGGACATGGTCTTTTGACAGAAAGGAGGTGTGGATCGACAGGTGAGACCCAACCACGCCCACTAATGCACACAGTCCAGGTAGGAGCCACAGCGTTGTACCTGCACCTCCGGTGTTAGTGTCAGGGCAAAGAATGGCGCTGCCCACAGCAGCGGACCAGGTCTTCAACCAATCAGAGGAGGAAGAGGAGAAGAGGTTCACCAGCCCTGGAAACAAGAAGGAGGAAGAGGAGGAAGAAGAATATGTACGTCTACCAAGTCATGGAGACACCGAAGACGAAGACAAGGAGGAGGAGCAGGTTCTGCTGGAAGGTAGAGGTCCATTATATGTCACCCAGTTCTGGTCCTGGTCCCAGTCCTGTCGGGTCTGGGTCCAGGTCTGGATGTGACTGTAAAAGATCCAGTTTCTGTTGATGTGAATCAGATGTTCTAAAGGATTGGTTCCTAAAACTTCAGCAGATGATGATTGGACCCTGGTTGGTTCTGACCGACTGAACAGATGACCCAGTATTTGTTGGTCCAGTGTTTTTTTCCATTCAGGTCGGAACATGAACTGGTTTTCTGTCCATTCAGATGTGGATGTGAATACTGGTTCTGTTGGGCTTTGGTTATTGGTTCTACAGTCAGTGTGGATGAAAATACCCAGTTGATAAAGCAGAACCAACCAGAACCTGTTGTTCTACCATCAAAACCTGTTGTTGTACCATCATAACCTGTTGTTCTACTGTCAGAACCCATTCTAGAGTCAGAACCTGTTTTTCTACTGCCTGAACCCATTGTTCTGGAGTCAGAACCCGTTGTTCTACTGTCAGAACCCATTGTTCTACAGTCAGAACCTGTTGTTCTCCTGTCAGAACCTGTTTTTTTAATGACCGGCTCTGTTTTGTTTTCTATCTGGTTCTGAGACACTGGTCGTCTTAAATGACTTGCTCTGTCTATAAAACAGCATAAAAAACCTCCGATCAGTTTCCGATATCCGGTTACATGTTCTTTGACGTAAGTGCGGCTCCAGCTCCACTACCTGGGTCTCCACCTTTAGTGTTTAACACCTTTTATCAGCTGACATGGTTCATTCCATGAGGGTGGGATCAGATCCTGAACACTGAACTGTAGTTTTATCAGTGAATAATCAGATCAAATAGGTAAACGCCTGCTATGGGTGGATTTCAACAAATGAGGAACTCTTATCATCTCTGTTTAAATTGCCTTTGGGTGTAAAAATTCTCTGAAAAATAAAACCGTGTTTGTTCCATATTGTTAATTACAATAAGTTGTTCCAGATAAATCCCTGTTTGTGAACCAGTTTAATGTTTATTATTTATTGAGAATCCCCATTAGCCAACACACAAACGCCAGGCTAGTCTTCCCAGGGTCGTTCTGGATGCAAAATCACAATACACAGATCCAGTTTCAGTAAAAAAGAAAGAAGGAGAAAGAAAGAAAAAAAAAATCCCAAAATGGTAACATAAAAACACTAGTAACTCTCAAGCCTGAATAGTGACTTTACATGTTTTTTAAATGTTTTCTTATTCGAAATGTTTCTAATATTTAAAGGAAGAGTATTCCATAAAGAAATAACTCTATATACAACAGTGCTTTTCATTGAATTAGTTTTTGGGTGTGGTAATGTAAGTAGACCTTGAGTTGAGGCTCTGGTACCATAGTGATGAACATCAGAATTATATCCAATTTGATTAGCAAGAGCTGTAGGATACTCGGTGTAAATAATGTTGTGAATAAATAACAATAAACTGGTAGATAACCTATGAATAACCTTCGGCCATCTGAGACAAAAATGCATTCTATCAACACTAGATCTATAAGATCAATCAAGTGTAAGTCTAGCTGCCCTATTTTGAGCTGTTTGTAATTTTATAAGTTCAGGCTTAGGTGCAGAAACCCAAATAACTGAACAATAATCAAGATGACACAACACCAGTGTTTGCACTACCTGTCTGTGGATAGCAGGTGTTAGATAGGTAGCACATCTTCTAACAGCAGCAATACTTCTACCCATGTTAGCGACAATTTGATTAATATGTTCAGACCATGAACGTGTTACTAAGAGTAATGCCCAAAAGCTTTACCTTATCATCTTGTTTGATTGATTGCCCTAAAATCTGTGAATTCAGTGTAGGATTATTAACTAGACTGTGTCGTGGACCACAGACAATATTTATGTTTTTTTTTTAAAGTATTTAAAACCAGTCTATTCCTTGTAACCCATTCAAACACTGTATCCATGTCCTTTGAGAGGACAAAGTGAAGTTCTCCAATTGTAGATGCAGAATAATATAATGTGTCATCAGCATACATTACCAAACTGGATTTTTGGGACACAAGAGGAAGAGGAAGGTTAGGCTTTCATCATATTTAGGTTAGGGTTCGGATTCGGTGGTCTTTAGGTTTAGGTTTGGCAATCATCATGTTCATGTTAGGGTTCAGATTCAGCGTTCATCATGTTCAGGTTAGGGTTCAGGTTAGGCGTTCATCATGTTCGGGTTTGGGTTCAGCGTTCATCATGTTCAGGTTAGGGTTCAGGTTAGGCATTCATCATGTTCAGGTTCGGGTTTGGGTTCGGCGCTCATTATGTTTAGGTAAACAGGCTCCTTCTTCTATTATCAGATCGATGAGCAGTACATGGATGTTTCCACTGTTCACGTCCACATGAATGCGTCCTGTTGATCCTGACGCTGTTGGTTTCCATGGTGACAGTGTGTCCCTTAACAACCCCCTTTACTGGAGCAGTGTCAGTAGTGAAGCGCCTGCAGGCAAACAGTCCGTTTGTCTGTTCATGTATGAAAATGTGCACTTTGCATGGACCGACACTTTTGCATTTTGTTGGAACAGAGTTGACCCTGAGTGGATGAGGACATAAAGGACTGTGTCTGTGTTTGACTTCTGTTTGTGATTAGACTGGCTGGAATGTTTTGATGACACCTGAGGTTCTCAGGTGTTATCCTTCACACGTCTAGGGTCAGACGTCTGCATCTGCATCTGTGTTCAATGACTGATCTTTTCTGAATCACTGAGGACATGGTTGAAAAGTCTGTGAGTGTAAACACTGAAGGAACATAATGGTGGAAACAAAACCAGATAGGATGGAGGAGGGGCTTATTTATGTGTCAATCACGACTCACTGACAGTGACATCCAGCTCAGATTATGTGGGTCAGAAACAAAGAGGTTCCTCTGGTTGGATAATCTTTCAGATCCATGGTCCTGTTCCTTCAGGTTTCAGCAGGGTTTTGTGAAAATGCTGTGGTTTCAGATGTATCACATGACTCCACAGACACAGTGGCTTTCACTGTCAGGACAGGAGTGCCATCTAAAACCCTAACCCCCTAACCCTAAGATCCAAAGATCAGTTAAAACCCTAACCCTGACCCTGTTCCTAACACTAAATCATGTTCCTAACCATGTTCCTAAACCGCTTCCCACCCCTGTTCCCAACCCTGACCCTGTTCCTAAACCCAACCCTGTTCCCAGCCCTGACCCTGTTCCTAAACCTAACCATGTTCCCAGCCCTGACCCTGTTCCTAAACCTAACCCTGTTCCTATCCCTGACCCTGTTTCTAACCCTGACCCTGTTCCTAAACCCAACCCTGTTCCCAGCCCTGACCCTGTTCCTAGTCCTGACCCTATTCCTAACCCTGACCCTGTTCCTAACCCTGTTCCTAGCCCTAACAGCAGCATCTCCTCCCTCTTCTCACGGTTCGTTTCTTTTCCAGTGCTGTGTGCAGACAGAGTCGGACAGATGACCAAGACCTACAACGACATTGACGCCGTCACTCGACTGCTGGAGGAGGTACGACCCTGCCCACGCCCACTTTCACCAGTTAGTCCGGTTTCCAGCATCTGATGTTCAGATCTGCCTCATTCATCATCAGCTAAGATGTTAAAAACCAAGATCAGCTTTATTCCGAGAAACTGGAACTCAGACAAATGTATATTCACCAAAGCCCAACATTGAGAGATGTCACATTGTGTAGTTCCAGTTCAGTGTTGGTTGGTCTTTAGTTCCAGTCCTGCTCCACTTAAAACTCTGTAACGATATTGAAAGACTTTTCTCTGTGCAGAAAGAGAGAGACCTGGAGTTGGCGGCTCGCATTGGCCAATCGCTGCTGAAGAAGAACAAAGCCCTGAGCGACAGGAACGAGCTTCTGGAGGAGCAGGTGGAGCATGTCCGTGAGGAGGTGAGTGGAAGGACACTACATCTGCTGTGGACAGTAGCCTGTCCACTGTCTGCTGTGGACCATTCACTGTGAACGGTCCACTGGGCATCATCCTCTTGTCCTTCGTCTTTATCATCCTCTTGTCCTCCAGCCATATTGTCCTCCTGTCCTTCATCCTTGTTGTCCTCCTGTCCTGTCTTTTCATCATCCTCCTTTCTTTCATATCATCGTCCTCCTGTCCTCTGTCTGTATTGTTGTCCTGTCTTTTCTCTCCATCGTCCTCCTGTCCTTTATCCTTATTGTCCTCGATCCGTATCATCCTTCTGTCCTTTCTCTTCATCGTCTTCCTGTCCTTTCTCTTCATCGTCCTCCTGTCCTCCATCTTTATTGTCCTCTTGTCCTTCATCCTCAGGTCTCTCAGCTGCGTCATGACCTGTCCATGAAAGATGAGCTGCTTCAGTTTTACACCAGTGCCGCTGAAGAGAGTGAGGGAGAGTCAGCCACGCCCACGCCGTGAGTCTCCTCCTCCACTTTTATAACGTCGACACCCCCTTCCAGATTGAACATTACACAACTGGTCTCAGCAGTGGAATGTGTCAAGTGCATTTATTGTTGTTTATTGGGGATCCTCATTAGCCTCCACTGTAGTGGTTGCTAGTCTTCCTGGGGTCCCAGTTAAAAAGACATCAAAAATTGATACATCATTCACAGTAAATACAGTGACAATGCAGAAACAATAAATAACAGTTAACACATCCAATAAATACAACTTTCACATATGATACACCCTACATTTTAGTGTTTTTTTTTAAATATGTGTAAATTGGGTGAGTCCCTCAGCCTTTTTGGCAAATTATTCCCGTTGCAATGACCTGAAAAGAACAGATTTTTGCAGTGAGTTAGTTCTAGGCCGATTAATGACCAAATTAGCACTACAAGCATGCCGAGTAGAATGTGAGCACGTCTGAATTACATATCTGATATTTTCAAACGTTGAAATTGGTTTACCAGTCAGAATTATTTTCTTTAAAAATACTAATAAGTTAAAAAGTCTCATTTCTTGAACTTACTCTAATTTGGAGCGTTCCATTCTCAGCATCAATTGAGAATTATTATGTAGACGCTGTTTGCTTCCAATAAGCGTAGATCTTGTTTGGAGATGTCTAGAATCATGTTGTTATTTTTGACCCATTTAAGAACAGCGGCTGACTCCTTTAGTACATTTGATATGTCATTCACATTATGATTAGAATAATACATTGTAGAGTCATCAGCATACATAAGAACTGATGATTTATTTAATGCGTAAGGTAAGTTATTCGTATAAACTGAGAAAAGGAGTGGGCCTAGACAGTTGCCTTGAGGTAGGTCACTGGATACCAGAGCTTTAAGACAAAAAAACAACTTGATATCATGCATTGCGTACAGATAACACACCACTTTTAATTGCTGTGTTATCTGTACGCATTATAAGCTTTCTGTGTGTCTGTTCACACCACACGTGATCAGCAGTTAGGGTTAGGGGTTAGTTAGCTGCCATTGTCTAATTCCTGGTACCAGTTATCAATCATGTGATCCAGAGCTGTGGCAGTTGAATGGTTTGGTTTATAGGCGTGCTGAAATTTTGTGAGCAAGTTGCTATCTACAAAATATCTTTGGATCTGTTCACATATTATGGTCTCCATAATTTTTCCTAGAACTGGTAATATACTTATGGACCTGCTATTGGCTCTGTTAAATGAAGCGTTTTTAGTTTTCAGACAGGAATTATTTTAGACTTTTTTCCACAGTGTAGGAAAAAAACCACACACCAAATATCTGTTAAATATGTAGCACAGAGGATGTGACACAAATTTAGCTGCTAGTTTCAGAAGCTTGCCATCTATATTATCCAAACCAGCGGACATGTTTTCAGGTAAGGCGTTAGGAAGGCTTTCAACTTTCTCCACACTGACACTTGTTAAATCAAAAGCGCACTGCTTATTTTTCATGATTACATTTTTTATAATGAAAGATGAGGACATTGACTCCCCAAGGATCATATCAGTTTTTAATCTTTGAATTCTGTCCTTGTAATAATTGTTAAAATAATTTATTTTGTCTACTGGTTTAAAAATGCGTCTATAATCAGATTCAGTATGTGTTGAAGTGGAGTTTATATTCTTCTCAGATAGTAAGTTGAAAGTTTTCCAAATCATTTTACTATTATTACTAGCCTCCCTAAATTTGTTGCAGTAGTACAGCTTTTTGCATTTGTTTAGTTTTGCAGTAGAGTTTCTTAATTTATGGAACCTAGCCCAGTCCAATGGGCTCTGTGCACAGCCCCACTACTCCCTGAACTTCAGGCAGCTCCTTTGTTTCCTGTCTTTCATTATTGGACACACTGATTAATCCAGGCGTGTCTGCTACTTCTTGTTGTGACTCCTGTGGTCAGACACACCTGCATATTGCATGAGCATATTGACTGTCTGATTCAGTGTGTGTAGATAGATAGACAGAATGACAGACAGATAGATAACGTTGTATAAATTGAAGTATACAGTGAAGTTGCTGAATAAAATAAAGTTGCTCTCGTTGCGTACACTGAAGCTTTTCTCTGGGGTCGTCTGCAGCGTTCGACCGACTGAACCAAACGTCTCCACTCCGACGTTTTTCCCTCTGGATTCTTTGCAGAAGAAACTTAAAGATTTGGAGGAGGAAAACAAATCCTTGCGATCTGAGGTAAACACATCCTGGTCATTGTCATGTTTTCACTTTGGTTCGTTAGTGTGAGTTGTGTGGTTTTTAACTGCGCTGCCTAGGTTAGTGGGTTGGTTTAGGGTTAGTTCAGGTTAGTGGGTTAATTTAGGGTTAATTAAGGTTAGTGGGCTGGTTTAGGGTTAGTTCTGGTTAGTGGGTTGGTTTAGTGTTGGTTCAGGTTAGTAGGTTGGGTTAGGGTTAGTTCTTGTGTGGTTTTTACCTTTGTGTTGGATGTTTTTTCCATTTTCCAGGCCTGTCATCTGGAGACAGAAACCATGTCGTATGAGGAGAAGGAGCAGCAGCTGGTCAACGACTGTGTCAAGGAGTTACGTGAGTATCGACCACAGTCCCATCAACGCAATCGGCCTCATCTCTAAAGTCGTCTCTCACCTCGTCTCTAAACTCCTCACAGGTGATGCCAACCTGCAGATTTCATCTCTTGCTGAAGAACTGAACAGAAAAACTGAAGACGCGTCGAGGCAGCAGGAGGAGATCACCCACCTCCTGTCACAGATCGTAGACTTACAGAAGAAGGCCAAGCTGGTAGGACGGCGTTGGCGCCACTGTGCAGATGCTGTTACAGCCCAGTCTGCTTCATTTATCCATGTTCTGTGAAGGACCTCAGCTGCAGGTTCCACCCATTTTCACTTGATGTGGGTTTGTTTTTTTCAGTACGCTGTAGAGAACGAGGAGCTGACGCAGCATTTGGGAGCAGCCAAAGATGCCCAGCGACAGCTGACAGCCGAGGTAAGACCAGGAAACCATTCACACCAGCCTGGAGGTGCACATACAAGCAGTACATGATATATGTAGTACCCAGATATATGTAGTAGACAGATATATGCAGTACATAGATATATGTAGTACACAGATATATGCAGTATACAGATATATGTAGTACATGATATATGTAGTACATCTACTGCAATGGAGGAGACACATTAGACCTGATTGAAGACAAATGTATCAATGTGAAACGCTAACGTTCAGATGTTCCACCTCTAGAACCTAAAAACATCACATCTCAAACTCTGGTAAATCCAGTTTAAACCTTTATCTGCATTCATTCTGTAAAGTAAAACGACTGTGTGTATGTTTGCATTTCATGCGTCCTCTTTGGTTGCGTTTTTCAGCTGCAGGAATTTCAGGATAAATATGCAGAATGTATGGAGATGCTCCACGAGGCTCAGGAAGAGCTGAAGAACCTACGAAACAAAACGTTACCGCTCAGCACGTCGCGGCGTTTCCATTCACTGGGTCTGTTCCCGATGGTGAGTGAAGGAACCAAAGCTCTGGATGCTGGTGTGAAATGTGTCACATGGACTAAAGCCCAGGTTTGATCTGTTCAGGACTCTTTAGCAGCAGAAATAGAAGGAACCATGAGGAAGGAGCTTCAGATGGATGATCCAGAGGTAGAAGAACAGAGGTAGGTGTGGATGACCCCCCCGCATCAGAGACACGGGCTATAGGCCTCCAACACTTGACCCCCCCATCCCCCCATCAGAGACACCAGCAACTTATATATGATACATAGACTTAACCTTAATTTAGGTTAGTTAAGGTTGTGGTTAGTTAAGGTTAGTGGGTTAGTTAAGGTTAGTGGTTTCATCATGGTTGTGGTTAATTAAGGTTAGTGGTTTTGTCATCTTGTGGTTTAATTAAGGTTAAAGGGTTACTTAAAGTTTGAGGGTTAGTCAAGGTTGTGGTTAGTTAAGGTTAGTAGGTCAGTCAAGACTAGTGGATTAGTTAAGATAAGTGGGTTTCCATGTGGTTGTGGTTAGTCAAGGTTAGTGGGTTAGTCAAGGTTGGTGTGTTAGTTAAGGTTAGTGGGTTAGTTAAAGTTGGTGGGTTAGCGGGTTGGTTAAGGTTAGTGGGTTTGTCAAGGTTGTGGTTTGTGAAGGTTAGTGGGTTATTTAAAGTTAGTGGGTTAGTCAAGGTTGTGGTTAGTTAAGGTTAGTGGGTTACTTAAGGTTATTGGGTTAGTTAATGGATTTGTGTACTCTGTGTTCTTCAGACTGCATCCCAAGCGGGTTTTCCAGACCGTCAAGAACCTGAACCTGATGCGTCATCAGCGTTCGTCTCTGGCTCCCTCCCCACTCAACATCCCTGGCTCCAATCAGACGTCGTGTTTCACCTCAGGTCGCTCCAGCAGAGTGGGAACGCCACGCTCCAACTCCATATATGGTAGTGAGACAGGAAGTGGGATGATCTTGGACAACCGGAGCAGCAGCATCCTGGAGATCCCAGATGATGGGTATGGGGGCGTGGGGGGGTATCCCTTAATTCCTATAAACCGGTGGAGAAGCACAGTGGAAACAGACCCATCTGTTTGTTGATGTTGTAGAAGAAGCGTTCATCTCTGTTTGTACTGATCTGTTTTTCCTGTTGAATTAAAGTCTTGTCTTTATTTTTATTGCTTGAATGTGGATGGAACCAGTCGGTGTTTCTAACAGTGCCCTCTGTGTCTCCTGGTCCACCCCAGGTCAGAGGACTCAAACAAACGTCCCCCCGGGACCCCCGGAACCCCTGGTACCTCCGACCTGGAGGTGGCCCTGCGACGTCTGTCTCTGCGCCGCGACAACTACCTCTCAGAAAAACGCTTCTTTGAGGACGAGAGGGAGAGGAAGCTTTTGTACCTGTCCAAAGAGGAAGAAAAAGGAGGGGAGGGGGGCAGTGGGGGCCCGGGGACCCCAACTGAGAGCCTGTTGTCACTGTGTACCCACCCCTCCTTAGGGAGTGTCTGGTCCGGATACGCCTTCACCACAAGGTCCTACCTGCCTGAGAAGCTGCAGATTGTGAAGCCACTAGAAGGTGATTGCCCCCCCATGAAAAACAGGCTCAGGATGTTTACTGCAGTCACCATCTAAATAGAATCAGAACCAAACCTTCATCCGTTTACAGAGTCACAGAGGAGGTTCTGAAACACCACCAGAACCAGTCCCTGGTGTTGTACAGTGGGCGTTGGCCCCTCTCAGAGCTCCTCTGGACCTGGTCATGGGTCTGCTAGAGGTTCTGGACCAGCAGGATGGAGGTCTGAACCTGCAGCACTTCTTCTACTTCAGGAACACTCAGCCTCGCTGCTAGTTCCAGATCTTAGACAAATGTCAGAACCAACAGCTGTAGCTTAACGTCCAATCAGAACCAGCGGCTTTAGCTTAACGTCCAATCAGAACCAGCGGCTTTAGCTTAATGTCCAATCATCCAATTGCTGATGTTTGATGTGGGAGACATTGATCTGCTGCCACCAAGTGTCCAGACTGTACATGACACTTCAGAGGAAGAGTGTGTGTTTGTTTTGAAGTGTCTGAAGGCATTGTCTGAGTGTGTGGTGTGTCGTTGCAGGGTCAGCCACCCTACATGCCTGGCAGCAGCTGGCCCAGCCCCACATGGGCGCTTTGCTTGACCAGCGGCCGGGCGTGGTCACCAAAGGCTTCCGTACGTTGGCTCATGAGCAGGAGCAGGAGGCATGGCCCCTGGACCAACCAGAGGAGGATGAGGCATCATGTGACTCGTTTGTGGGTTTGTCTGGTGAAAATGCTGCTGTCATGGATCTGTGGCATTCTACGTCCAGCCTGTACAGCACCGGTAAAGACAACAGCCAATCAGAGGAACCACAGGGGAAAGACGAGTGTGGCTTGGACATAGCCCTCCCTTCCTGCAGCCCCACCCCTTCCTCTCCTGTCCCATCATCCTCTGAGATGAACAGACATGTGGACCTGAAGGAGCTCCAGACCCTTCAACCCGGATCTGTGGACTGTATACCTGGTGAGGGAGCCTCTTAGTGGATTGAACCCCCCTCCATGTCCTCGGAGGTAGAGGGAAGGGGTAGTGGGCGAGGGACTGGGAAGGGCATTAACTGGACACCTCACACCCCAAACATGACTGCAACCAGCTCACACACCCCCACACCCATCAACCACATCCCCATCAACCCCCTTATCAACCTATAAACCCCCTCATCTACCACCCATCAACCCATCCACCCCCTCATTAACCACCCATCATCATTAACCAAGCCCCTCATCAGCCCCCCCATCAAATCAGAGTTCATCCTCTATTTTTATCTACATCACTTAAATCTTCTCTGTTCTTTTCAAGCCTGCAGTTTTTCTTTATTTCCATCATATTAACTCATATCTTCCCCTGTCTTCTGGCCTCCGTTGTCTGTCCCTCTGACGTCTGTCCCTTTGTCCTCCTCCTCCTCTAGTCAACTTCCCGGGGAAGTGCCTGTCTCACACCAGCTCCACCTATACCTTCACCACCTGTCGGATACTCCACCCCTCGGATCAGTTGACCTCCATCTCCTCCAGGTAAATTAACCCTCTTTAGAGTCTGGATGCTCACGTATGTATCTGAGTCCTTCAGGTGTAGAGTTGATATGTCCGCCTCCGTCCAATGGACGCATTCTCACTGTCCCTGCTGTCTGATTGGCCCAGCAGATCATGTGATGATGAGGAGGTGATGCAGTTGTATCATATGGTTGTCACGTCCGGCGTAGAACAGAACCACTGAGTCGCCCAGTGGGTGAGGAACTGCATGAGGTGGAACCATCAGCAGGTTCCAGACATGTCCAAGAAGGAAAGAATGACGTGTGTCAAAGTACAGTTCAACTAAACTACAGTAACTACAGGTCAACTAAACTACAATAACTACAGGTCAACTAAACTACAATAACTACAGGTCAACAAAACTACAGTAACTACAGGTCAACTAAACTACAATAACTATAGGTCAACAAAACTACGGTAACTACAGGTCAAGTAAACTACAATAACTAGAGGTCAACTAAACTAAATAACTACAGGTCAACAAAACTACGGTAACTACAGGTCAACTAAACTACAATAACTACAAGTCAACTAAACTACAATAACCACAGATCAACAAAACTACAGTAACCACAGGTCAAGTAAACTACAATAACTACAGGTCAACTAAACTACAATAACTAGAGGTCAACAAAATTACGGTAACTACAGGTCAACTAAACTACAATAACTACAGGTCAACTAAACTACAATAACTACAGGTCAACTAAACTA